>CM022706.1:74642631-75057631 GCA_012295165.1 Asparagus setaceus
TACATTAACTGCTTAATTGTGATGATTATGCTAACTAATGAAGGCTTTGTTCCATTAGCAGATGTAACCGCCTTTTTAGTTGGAAGTGGAACTGCTATACGATGATGCGCGTATTATCGTCTGGGAGACTGATTTCCATGATGAATACAATTGTCATTTTAGTAACTTCACCTTTCAACATTTTTGAGTTTTTCCCCTTTGATTATAACTAACCATGGTTACCCTTGTTTTATAGCTTCTTTCTTCCTCGCTGGTCGTCATGCCTCTTCAAATTCAGTATGAAAATGGTGAACCCAATTCAGTCCTCAGCTGGATGGAGCGATGGACATTTTCCCACTTCTGGAAACCACCATCTCAACCAAAGAAGATTCTGGATTCAAAACCCCAGGCAAAGAAGGGCGGTTATCTTGCGGAGATTGAATCAGGCAAACAAAAGCGCAGTGTTAGGAGAAGTTCACCTGCAAATATAGACACTATCTCATCCAACCTCACCACTGAGCCTGAGAAGCTTAAAAGGAATGTGAAGAAAGCCACAGCTTCTGGTGATTCAGTGCAGGACCATCCACAGTCCGAGCTCGAAGGTTACGTAACTTAAGGAAGGTGTCTAGTTCCTATGCAGAGACTATTGATAGGTCACAGGTTGGAATTGATACAAAGAAAGAAGTTTCATTGATTCTAGAGCCTTCTGATTCCCCACAAGAAGGATTTGATGATTCTTCAGAGAAGACGAAGAAAGAAGTCGCATTGACTCCTGAACCCGAGCCTGTAATGGAAACTGCTTCAAAATCTATCACAACAGAGGGGCAAACTGATCAATTGGTTGATAATCCTCCTGTTCTTGAATCAAATCCATTGCCCAGCGTTGATAAGGAGGAAAATATTTCTGTGATGAATGGGGAGTTGAGTGTTAAAGAGGAAGACCAAGCTTACAGTGAAAACCAAAATAATAATAAGAGGAGGACCTCCTTCTCAGCGAAGTCAGAATATGCAGAAAATGGTGTACAAAATACTCCAAAAGTACCGAGCTATATGCAAGCAACTGAATCTGCAAAGGCAAAACTAAGAGGGCAAAATTCACCAAGATTTGGCTCCGATTCAGCAGAAAAGAATTCAGCAGAAAAGAATGGTAGCACCAGAAGACATTCACTGCCATCGCCCACAAATGGAAAGGTGGCTTCTAATTCTCCACGGATCTAGAAAATACTGCTAGCAAGTGGCAAGGGGGCATTAGGAGTGACAGATCTTTATTGTCCTCTCGAGATGGGAATGGTACAAATTCTTAAAAACTTATGCATCTTATAAATTTTCTGTGTGTTGCACTTTTGTCTTAGTTCTTTATCTCCTTAAGTCATACTTTGATACTGTTTAAGTCTTTTAGTGTCTGTTTGCATAGATTTCAGTTAAGGCCGAAGTTATTCTAATGCTATGGATTTTTTTCTTGGGCTAAATATACAGGTAGACAGCATTACTGTAGCTGTCACAACACTTGTTCTTGGTATTTCATTAATTGTGCTGATATGAAACAAATCCTATAAATGTCACTTTATAGAAAATCATTTATTTAGGAGAATAAGAAAACATGAATATATTAGCATGGTTTTAAATGTCGGCCGACATGTCGGATTAGAGGCTAGAGCGACACGGATATGGCCATTTCAAGTCGGATATCGCTTTTGGGGTCCATGTCGGACATGTCGGGGATATGATGACATATCGCCGATATTCGAATGAAAAATCGGAAATCGGCTGTTTTTTTTGTTTTGTTTTGTTTTGTTTTGTTTTTGAGTTGATAAGCATTGGGGTTTGGGTTTAGTACTCAAAACCCAAAACCGATTAATTTTTTAGCCTTTTGTTCCCATAGTAACCCGATAGCATATAATACGATTAGGGCAAAGAAAAAATGTTGCTCTTTTCACCGTGATCTCCTCTTGTTCGCTTCGCTCTACAAATTGAAATTGTGAATTCATAAAAGTGTGATGTAAACAATAAGTTTGAACCGTAGCTTGAAATCAATCCAAAGTCTAACACTTTATGTCACTTTTATGCAAGGCACTTTACTTTATGTTAATTTTATGCAACGCACTTCAAAGTTTTAGTTTGACAATGTGTATTTTGTTTATTTGTTGGCATAATATTTTCGTTTCCCTTCAAGAACTGAAAACAACTCGTCTTGATGATGAATACTCAACTCCGTGGGATAAGCTATAACAAGACAAGTGCATTCCATCTTGATGACCAAAATTGAGTAGAAATCCATCCGATATGGCAATCCGATATTTAGTACATGTCCCCGACATATCCCGATTTCCGCTATCCGATGAATTTCAAATTGTCCGACATGAACCCGACATCCGACATTTAAAACCTTGTATATTAGTGCAATAAGAAAACATCATCACAAACATTTACAATATCAACGCAATCATAAGAATATATATAAGTGCAGTCACTAACTTTAATGTGTACCGTTGTGTTCTCCATCCTTCCTATATGAAATTCTATAGGAGTCTAGTATGCTCTTCTAAAATTTAACTCTGGCTTCCTCATTTTCATTGTCATCCACCTGACATTTGCCACTCTTTACTTTATTTGATCTTATAGGTTTAATTGCACATAAAACCCCTGTAGTATCACATTTTGGGACTTAAATAAATCTGCAGTTTGATTTTTGTTGTTCGACCCCCTGAGTTAAAATTTCTTGACTCTTTTACCCTCAGGGAGTTTATTTGTCAAAGTAAAGTTTTGCCTTTCTGTTAGAGTAGAAGACTCAATATTTTCACTCTGGGGTTCTATCTACCAAAATTAAAGTACATGGGTAATAAGTTCCAAATCGCGATGCTACAAGATGTCTATGTGCAACTAACACTTCACCAAGAATCAAACGAATCATATATTTCTTCATGATTTTCTTACATCACAGTTTTTTTTCCCCTGCAGAAAAACCGATCGTAGAATGGAGACGGTAATCTTGCTCGGAAACAATATGCTCCTGCAGAATGTTAAACTAATGAGTTGGATGGGTCTGCATCTTTTTCTTCTTCTGTCTTCGTTTTGTGGTGTAAAGCTTTGTTGTAGTCCCCGAGTAGTCTGATGAATGACTCTGATGCCTTAAATATTTCTATATGTTTGGTGTGTTATGTACAGCGGCTGCTTGCCTGTTGAAGAGTTGAATCTCATTTAGTTTGGTTGTGTAAACCTTGGGTGTGTTAGAATTTGTGCTGTAATGATAATTATTGCTGCTGTTGTAATCTTTTAAAAAAAAGGGGCCATTTGCTTATGTTAAGATTGAGTGACTAAAAGTACATAGATTTCTTTTCATATTGTTTGTATAAATAGATCTTTTTGTTGTTGTTGTCGTCGTCGACGGCGACAAGGGAACCTTTGACTGTCATCAGGTTACCCAGGGGGAACCCCGAGTTCAAGCAACACACACCGCGCACCTCACGTAAGTGGGGCTTTACATGTGAATATTAGGGGCCCGTTCCCAAGGTGACCTGGGCACCGAATGTGACCTAGTGCGGCCCAAATCAGGCTTCTCTTCCCTAGCTCAGGACAATCCAAGTAAATCCCGGGACTTGGTAACCACCCTCCCTACCAAGTCCAGGTTGAAGTTGGGGGACTTCGAACTCAGGACTGTGGGGGCACAGGTCCCCTAAGGATGTCCTTCAACGAATTGTTTGTATGAATTGCTTTCTTTACGCTATCAAGTACCTAGTAAGCATGAAATTTACATGCAAAACTCACCAGTTGAATAATTGCTATACTAAAAGAAAAATAGTAATTCTGTGATTGGTGGGGTTGGAATAAGAGAAACACTTAAATGATTCTAGCAACCTACTAAGCTCGTTGAAAAAAAAAAAGAAAAATAATATCATAGGAACGTGCCAAATATTAAATATATATACTTGTAACAATTTTAACTCGTCTTCCGCTAGAAGTGTTTTTGAATGTAAAGGTTAATTCAAAGAAAATCTATACCTATAAATTCAATAGCATTTATTACTTGTCATCTCTTATATTAGTATTTATCACCTCTCAGCTAGTAGGAAAAAGTTTATTTGCAATTTATTCTTCTCAACATGACAATAGCATTGAGGCTCATGAACAAGTTGACCGATGATGGTCCAATTCAGTTGGCTAGATTGTAGTTCTTTAGGGTAATTGTACATATTCCATGTAACATCGTACTTTCAAACTTATTACCTCTTAGTTCGATTTAGATAGATAAGACTCCTGGAATTGAACTGAACGTTGTCGTTGCCCTCTACGACTCCTCTATGTTGAATGGTGAACTGTTCTTAATAAAGTTTGCGGTGAAGATGAAATAAACGTTGAAAGGAAGACATCTATCCGCAAAATCTTTAATGATGTTCAGTTTTACGTGAGGAGACAACAAAATTTCAAACCCCATAACGGGTTCAGATTTCGGGTAGCGATCCACCTAAAGCCCTAATAAAAGCCGGCAAATTTGTCTCTTTTGCAAATAAGTACCAGCTTTCTTTACTTCTTACATCTCTCTTCGTGCAAATCGAAGTTGGAAGGGGGGAAAAAAATGGTAACCCTAACGGAATCCGACGATAAAATAGAACAAGAGATCGAAGAAGAAAACAAAGATACGATCAGCGATCAACAACCCCCCGCAAACCCTAACCCTAGATCGGTGAAGACGAAGGTCCCAGAAGTAGAGATCCATCTGTATCGGAGCGGCAAAGGCCCGATCGAGATCTTCAAATCGAGCCTCGGAGGCTGGGATCAGGATCGGCTCGAGGTCCAAGACATCCTCGACAAGTACGGGTTCAAATCGATCTTCGCGTTCGCTCCGGGTTCGGGTCGAGGGGTCCCGATTCGATTCAGTGCGAGGAACGGGAGGTCGATCCTTACGTATCGTGATGGATCTGTTATCTATGTCGATGGAGAGCCAAAGGTCAGATTTTTATTTTTATTTTTATTTTTTTTTCATTGAATTTGATTAGAATTGAAATCTTGGTTCAACATGTTTTTATTATGTATCATCTTTAAAAATAGCTCTGGATGATTAAAAACAGATGAAAATTCATTAGAAATTTTGTTTTAGATAGCCCATGTGTTACATCACATCCAACACTATGTGCTTTCAATTTAGAAATCAAAAGTAGGATGTGTAGTATTCATCTCGGATACTATTGATCGTGATCTAGTTCTAAACTTCGTCGGTATGTATCAGTTTTAAATATAAAAGTTTTGTATTATTTGAGAATAATGATAGTTGCGTGTAGAGCTAAATCTTTGGGTTGATGGCACGAGCTCACGGAAAATTTGCAGAAATTAGGGAATTGAGAAGTTTTACTTTTGATTTATCATTGTGATTGGACTTCTATATACAGCAGAACCGTGGATGTGTTTATATATTAACTAGTATAATGCACATGCAGTGCATGTGCACAATTGAAGTAGTAATTTAGAAGTAATGTTTTATAAAACTAATCATTTTATTTGCCTAATAATTTATTGATCAGGATTTTTTGGTTTAAAAATTAGCAATATTATATTAAACTATTGGTTTTATTTTTATAACTATGACAATATCTATTAAAGCTATTGTCTGTCTCTACATATCTGATTAGAGAAATGTTTTGTCTAAAAATTAGTAGTATTATATTTAATTATTGGTTTTATTTTTATGTCTATTACAATATCTATTAAAGCTATTTTCTGCTTCTACATATCCTATTATAGATATTTTTCGTTGCTATTAATTAGTGTAGGATCAGAATGTGAACCATCATCAAGGGAATTGTAAGTGAGGACTTTTATGAAAATATTTCACATCATATGAAGTGGGTGCAGATTTGGGTATTGGAAGTCCGGTGTTTAGGAGAGAATTGGAAAGAAGAAAAATATTTGATGAAAGGATTTATTTTTATGGATATTATATTCATATATGTATATGAAAGGATGTAGAATTTAATTAGGATTAGAGAGTCTATTAGAATTCTAACCAAGAGATAAAACTCATATTAGAATTAGGATGTAGTATTTTAACTAATAAATGATATTACTTGTATTTAAACTAATAATCCTCTTGTGACTCGATTAAACATATTAGGATAGGATAACAATGTAATATCGAACCAAAAGGATCAAGGGTAATATTGACCATGGAAAGATTTACCCAAACTCACACTTTTAAAGGGAGTATGATGTTTCATTATATTCGAATTAAGATTCAAGAAATGCTAAGAAAAATAATATTGTTTTTAATATGATGACTTTTGGTAACATCATCGTTAACTATGCATAGCCATGGTTTGTCTTATATTTAGTTGCTACGTATTTGTTGCTCTTTCGTGGTTTTGCCTTAGTCTAAACTTGGGGGTTTAATGTAATGCTTTATTAGAAAAATCATGCTAGAAATATTGTTGCAAAAAAACCTAAAAATAAGAACACAAATAAAATTAAATTAAGTTAGAATCGCAGGCCTGAAAAGGGACAATCGTGGTTTCACTGCCCAAATACTATAGTTATCGCCTTCGCAGAGATATGTCGATGCAACTAAAGACTAGCAGTAAGAACCCCCGAGAAGACCGACACCAGAGTTTATTGTAAACTTTGATCTCTTTCTCAAATGGATGTTTGCCTGACAAAAAATCAGAATTAGAGAGAGAGCAGAGAATTGTTGAGAAGATAAAAGAGAAATTGCTTACTGTTTTTCCTTGTGTCGTTCATCCTTCTCTTGAGATCCTTTAGCCGTGTGAGAAGAGTCATTTCTTAATTTTTTTCGTTGAGAAATTATCGGCATGATTCAGAGTCGCTAGCTAAGGAATCGAGAAACAGATGAGAATATGTGGAGAAATACAAGCGATTTGATTTTTAAGAGAAACAGAAAACACGTGATATTAATTCCAAATTTTTCCTTATGTAATAGAAAAAATTTAATATCACTGTTATTGTTGAAGAGATCGCAAGATATGGAAAGAAATATTGGTTATACATTTACACTTTTGAAACAATTCATATTTGCAAAATAATTTAAATGAATAGTTAAAGAAAAGAACTCAAATCTTTTCCCCATCTATACCAACAATACCTTCAAACGGTTGAGTTCCGGAGAAGAAAAGAAATAATAATAATGATATAAAAAAGGTCGGGCAACCTCATACTATGAATTCGGGTAGAAAGCTTTTAGTTTTGAAGCTTTGCTTAGTGACATTTATTGTAATCTGAGGGACAAATGGATTAAACCTTGAATTATGCCTAGGGGTGAAAACTGTTCGGATACTGCTTGGATATGATACTTACCATATTCATATCCGCATGTCATGCGCAATATTACATGCGCTTAGGCGACTTGGCTGCTAGAGCTCTGCCTAGCTTAGCGCATGCTTAAGCGAGCCTAGATGCTTGCCTATTTTTAATTTAATTAATTATAATAATTCATAAAAATATGTATTAAGTTCATATAAAATTATAAAAAACATAAATAACAATTTTAGATCCATAATTAACTACAATTACTAAAATAATAAAATTAACTAATTAAACTAATTAATTAAACTAAAATTAACTAATTAAACTGAAATTAACTAAAATTGAACTAGATTAAACTAAACTAAACTACAATTAACTAAAATTAACTAATGAAACTAAGTAATTAAACTAAATTAACTAAAAGTAACTAATTAAACTAATTAATTAAACTGAAATTATCTAAAATTAACTAAAATTAACAAAATTAGACTAAAATTAACAAAAATTAACTAAAACTAACCTAATTCAACTAATTAAACTAATTAATTAAACAAAGATGAACAAAATCAACTACTTAAGTTTAAAAACAATTTATAAGTGAAATATACTTCTAAAACAAGAAATAAGCTTAAATAACAGCTTTAAAATTTAAAAAATTAAAAATCTCACCTTGAGGATGTCCTGGCATGCAAGGCTGCCCCATGAGGCTGCAGGGTGTCCCAAGGGGTGGGCAAGGCTACTGTGAGGAGCCGGGGTGAGGTGAGTCCGTGAGTGTTGAGAGAGGGTGAGTGAGAGAGAGAGAGAATTGTTGAGAAGATAAAGAGAAATTGCTTACTGCTTTTTCCTTGTGTCGTTCATCCTTCTCTTGAGATCCTTTAGTGTGAGAAGAGTCATTTCTTAATTTTTTCGTTGAAAATTATCGGCATGATTCAGAGTCGCTAGCTAAGGAATCGAGAAACGATGAGAATATGTGGAGAAATACAAGCGATTTGATTTTTAAGAGAAACAAAACACGTGATATTAATTCCAAATTTTTCCTTATGTAATAGAAAAATTTAATATCACAGTATTGTTGAAGAGATCGCAAGATATGGAAAGAAATATTGGTTATACATTTACACTTTTGAAACAATTCATATTTGCAAAATAATTTAAATGAATAGTTAAAGAAAAGAACTCAAATCTTTTCCCCATCTATACCAACAATACCTTCAAAAGGTTGAGTTCCGGAGAAGAAAAGAAATAATAATAATGATATAAAAAAGGTCGGGCAACCTCATACTATGAATTCGGGTAGAAAGCTTTTAGTTTTGAAGCTTTGCTTAGTGACATTTATTGTAATCTGAGGGACAAATGGATTAAACCTTGAATTATGCCTAGGGGTGAAAACTGTTCGGATACTGCTTGGATATGATACTTACCATATTCATATCCGCATGTCATTCATGGATACGGATATGCTTCTGTAATGAAAACTCCTCCATATTCGCTAAAATCAAATACGAATGCGAATATACATGCACATAAATATGTGCATATACATGCGGATACAAAACGGATATGAGAAAACAAAAATAATATTAAAAAAATATAGTTCATATGATACAAGAGTGTTCATTAATATGTTTGTTATATCTAAAAGCTAGGATTGAAACTCTTGATCATCAAAATTAGTCTCAAATTCATTAACCTAAAGATTGAAACAATTGCAGCTCTATGATCAACATATTTTTAGATATTTTGGATACGGATCCGGATATTTCACTACAAACCATATCCGTAACCATATCTTACGATTATAGATTTGAATAACTATATCTATTCTTATCGGTTATAGATTTGAATAACAATATCCGTATCCAAAGGATACGATTCTGAATATTTCCTCGCCGATCTGGATACGGTTTACCACCCCTTAGGCTCCTTGATCAAAAATTAACAAAAGTACACACAATGTGTTCATTTAATGAGTGAGCGGGTTAGAGCATTAATGGTCATGCTCACAATAACCTTCTCATGAGAGTTACTAGGGACTACCTCCATGTCTCCAAACGGCGACCTTTACGGTTCCTCTTACGTAGGTAAGACGTACAAGCAAGGTTTTAAATATCAAATATCGGGGAAACGTCAGACGACTACAATTCATATTGGATTGTGGATATCAGGGATATGTGGTAAATATTGGAGTGCTATTTGGGATGATTTGCATATATAATATAATGCCCTAAAATGTAGTGTGTGTGTGTGTCTATATATATATATATATATATATATATATATATATACACACACACACACACACACACACACACACATGAGAAACACACTCAGGATTGCCAATCTTTGAGATAAATCTATATGTGATTCGAGATATGTTTTTTTAGCAAGTTCTGTTTCTGGCCATGAGAATTTGATCTCTGGGCTACATGCTTTTCTTTTTTGGTTGCAGGACCCTTTATTAAAACCTATTACAAAGATTATTCTCGGAGTTGCAGTGATGACTCTTATGATAGCCATCTTCATGAAGGAGACTCCAAAGTGGCTGAATATATCCAAACTCAGCGATACAACCTTCCCTCCTTGGGTTATTGCTTGCATGATTATAGCTTTCACTCGCTTGAGGAAGAGAACCAAGAATTTGTTAAAGAAGTTCGGGTGGTGAGAGATTGAAGTCTATCAAACTTATACAAGCTTGTGACACGTAGCACTACTTTTGTTTATCAAATTGTTCCAACATCTTATAATGGCGGTTTTCTTCTTCGATAGTTTTGGGGTATCTGTTCTATTTCCCTGCATTCTGCTCTGATGAATTGATGTTCTTAAGATTTTTCTTCTTTTTCCGCTTGTTTTGTAATGGATCAGAGTTGCTGTGTACATTGTATCATAACAACTGAGAAATTTCATATGCTCTTGCGAGGATAAAGGTTACAATTATGACAGATGCCTGTGTTTGGCGGTCGTTATTTGCTGAGAATTGTGTACTTTAACATACTTCAAGTGTATGTTTATTTATATACTTATTTGATTATTGTTTATGAAGTTCAATACATTAACTGCTTAATTGTGATGATTATGCTAACTAATGAAGGCTTTGTTCCATTAACAGATGTAACCGCCTTTTTAGTTGGAAGTGGAACTGCTATACGATGATGCGCGTATTATTGTCTGGGGAGACTGATTTCCATGATGAATACAATTGTCATTTTAGTAACTTCACCTTTCAACATATCGGACTTTTGAGTTTTTCCCCCTTTTTGCACTTTGATTATAACTAACCATGGTTACCCTTGTTTTATAGCTTCTTCCATCCTCATTGGTCGTCATGCCTCTTCAAATTCTGTATGATCAAAGTGAACCCAATTCAGTCTTTAGCTGGATGGAGCGGTGGACATTTTCCCACTTCTGGAAACCACCATCTGAACCAAAGAAGACAGTGGAATCAAAACCCCAACCAAGGAGAGGTGGTTATGCTATGGAGACTGAATCAGGCAGATCAAAGCGCAGTGTTCGGAGAAATTCACCAGCAAATATAGACACTATCTCATCCAACCTCACCACTGAACCTGAGAAGCTTAAAAGGAATGTGAAGAAAGCCGCAGCTTCTGCTGATTCAGTGCAGGACCATCCACAGTCCGAGCTCGAGAAGGTTAAGCGTAACTTAAGGAAGGTGTCTAGTTCCTATGCAGAGACTATTGATAGGTCGCAGGTTGGAATTGATACAAAGAAAGAAGTTTCATTGATTCTAGAGCCTTCTGATTCCCCAGAAGAAGGATTTGATGATTCTTCAGAGAAGACAAAGAAAGAAGTCGCATTGACTCCTGAACCCGAGCCTGTAATGGAAACTGCTTCAAAGTCTATCACAACAGAGGGGCAAACTGATCAATTGGTTGATAATCCTCCTGTTCTTGAATCAAATCCCTTGCCCAGCATTGATAAGGAGGAAAATATTTCTGTGATGAATGGGGAGTTGAGTGTTAAAGAGGAAGACCAAGCTTACAGTGAAAACCAAAATAATAATAAGAGGAGGGCCTCCTTCTCAGCGAAGTCAGAATATGCAGAAAATGGTGTACAAAATACTCCAAAAGTACCGAGCTATATGCAAGCAACTGAATCTGCAAAGGCAAAACTAAGAGGGCAAAATTCACCAAGATTTGGCTCCGATTCAGCAGAAAAGAATTCAGCAGAAAAGAATGGTAGCACCAGAAGACATTCACTGCCATCGTCCACAAATGGAAAGGTGGCTTCTAATTCTCCACGGATCTAGAAAATACTGCTAGCAAGTGGCAAGGGGGGCATTAGGAGTGACAGATCTTTATTGTCCTCTCGAGATGGGAATGGTACAAATTCTTAAAAAACTTATGCATCTTATAAATTTTCTGTGTGTTGCACTTTTGTCTTAGTTCTTTATCTCCTTAAGTCATACTTTGACACTGTTTAAGTCTTTTAGTGTCTGTTTGCATAGATTTCAGTTGCGTCGAGTTATTCTACGTTATGGATTTTTTTTCTTGGGCTAAATATACAGGTAGACAGCATTACTGTAGCTGTCACAACACTTGTTCTTGGTATTTCATTAATTGTGCTGATATGAAACAAATCCTATAAATGTCACTTTATAGAAAATCATTTATTTAGGGAGAATAAGAAAACATGAATATATTAGCATGGTTTTAAATGTCGGCCGACATGTCGGATTAGAGGCTAGAGCGACACGGATATGGCCATTTCAAGTCGGATATCGTTTTTGGGGTCCATGTCGGACATGTCGGGGGATATTGCGGACATATCGGCCGATATTCAGACTTGAAAAATCGGAAATCGGCTGTTTTTTGTTTTGTTTTGTTTTGTTTTTGTTTTTTTTTTGAGTTGATAAGCATTGGGGTTTGGGTTTAGTACTCAAAACCCAAACCCGATTAATTCTTTTTTTAGCCTTTTGTTCCCATAGTAACCCGATAGCATATAATACAGATTAGGGCAAAGAAAAAAATGTTGCTCTCTTTTTCACCGTGATCTCCTCTTGTTCGTCTTCGTCTCTACAAATTGAAATTGTGAATTCATAAAAGTGTGATGTAAACAATAAGTTTGAACCGTAGCTTGAAATCAATCCAAAGTCTAACACTTTATGTCACTTTTATGCAAGGCACTTTACTTTATGTTAATTTTATGCAACGCACTTCGAAAGTTTTAGTTTGACAATGTGTATTTTGTTTATTTGTTGGCATAATATTTCACTGTTTCCCTTCAAGAACTGGAAAACAACTCGTGTCTTGATGATGAATACTCAACTCACGTAGGATAAGCTATAACAAGACAAGTGCATTCCATCTTGATGACCAAAATTGAGTAGAAATCCATCCGATATGGCAATCCGATATTTAGTACATGTCCCCCGATATATCCCCGATTTCCGCTATCCGACATGAATTTCAGCTGTCCGACATGAACCCGACATCCGACATTTAAAACCTTGTATATTAGTGCAATAAGAAAACATCATTACAAACATTTACAATATCAACGCAATCATAAGAATATATATAAGTGCAGTCACTAACTTTAATGTGTACCGTTGTGTTCTCCATCCTTCCTATATGAAATTCTATAGGAGTCTAGTATGCTCTTCTAAAATTTAACTCCTCTGGCTTCCTCATTTTCATTGTCATCCACCTGACATTTGCCACTCTTTACTTTATTTGATCTTATAGGTTTAATTGCACATAAAACCCCTGTAGTATCACATTTTGGGACTTAAATAAATCTGCAGTTTGATTTTTGTTGTTCGACCCCCTGAGTTAAAATTTCTTGACTCTTTTACCCTCAGGGAGTTTATTTGTCAAAGTAAACTTTTGCCTTTCTATTAGAGTAGAAGACTCAATATTTTCACTCTGGGGTTCTATCTACCAAAATTAAAGTACATGGGTAATAAGTTCCAAATCGCGATACTACAAGATGTCTATGTGCAACTAACACTTCGCCAAGAATCAAACGAATCATATATTTCTTCATGATTTTCTTACATCACAGTTTTTTTTTCCCCTGCAGAAAAACCGATCGTAGAATGGAGACGGTAATCTTGCTCGGAAACAATATGCTCCTGCAGAATGTTAAACTAATGAGTTGGATGGGTCTGCATCTTTTTCTTCTTCTGTCTTCGTTTTGTGGTGTAAAGCTTTGTTGTAGTCCCCGAGTAGTCTGATGAATGACTCTGATGCCTTAAATATCTATATGTTTGGTGTGTTATGTACAGCGGCTGCTTGCCTGTTGAAGAGTTGAATCTCATTTAGTTTGGTTGTGTAAACCTTGGGTGTGTTAGAATTTGTGCTGTAATGATAATTATTGCTGTTGCTGTAATCTTTTAAAAAAAGGGGCCATTTGCTTATGTTAAGATTGAGTGACTAAAAATACATAGGTTTCTTTTCATATTGTTTGTATAAATAGAACTTTTTGTTGCTGCTGCTGTCGTCGTCGACGACGACAAGGGAACCTTTGACTGTCATCAGGTTACCCAGGGGGAACCCCGAGTTCAAGCAACACACACCGCGCACCTCACGTAAGTGGGGCTTTACATGTGAATATTAGGGGCCCATTCCCAAGGTGACCTGGGCGCCTAATGTGACCTAGTGCGGCCCAAATCAGGCTTCTCTTCCCTAGCTCAGGACAATCCAAGTAAATCCTGGGACTTGGTAACCACCCTCCCTACCAAGTCCAGGTTGAAGTTGGGGGACTTCGAACTCAGGACTGTGGGGGCACAGGTCCCCTAAGGATGTCCTCCAACGAATTGTTTGTATGAATTGCTTTCTTTACGCTATCAAGTACCTAGTAAGCATGAAATTTACATGCAAAACTTACCAGTTGAATTATTGCTATACTAAAAGAAAAATAGTAATTCTGTGATTGGTGGGGTTGGAATAAGAGAAACACTTAAATGATTCTAGCAACCTACTAAGCTCGTTGAAAAAAAAAAAAAAAGAAGTAATATCATAGGAACGTGCCAAATATAAATATATATATTTGTAACCATTTTAACTCGTCTTCCGCTAGAAGTGTTTTTGAATGTAAAGGTTAATTCAAAGAAAATCTATACCTATAAATTCAATAGCATTTATTACTTGTCATCTCTTATATTAGTATTTATCGCCTCTCAGCTAGTAGGAAAAAAGTTTATTTGCAATTTATTCTTCTCAACATGACAATAGCATTGAGGCTCATGAACAAGTTGACCAGTGATGGACCAATTCTGGTTGGCTAGATTGTAGTTCTTTAGGGTAATTGTACACACTCCATGTAACATCGTAGTTTCAAACCTATTACTTTTTAGTTCGATTTAGATAGATAGACTCCTGGAATTGAACTGAATGTTGTCGTTGCCCTCTATGACTCCTCTATGTTGAATGGTGAACTGTTCTTAATAAGTTTTGTGGTGAAGATGAAATAAACGGTGAGAAAGGGAGGGACATCTATCCGCCACAAATCTTTAATGATGTTCAGTTTTATGTAACGAGACAACAAAATTTCAAACCCCATAACGGGTTCAGATTTCGGGTAGCGATCCACCTAAAGCCCTAATAAAAGCCGGCAAATTTGTCTCTTTTGCAAATAAGTACCAGCTTTCTTTACTTCTTACATCTCTCTTCGTCCAAATCGAAGTTGGAAGGGGGGAAAAAAAATGGTAACCCTAACGGAATCCGACGATAAAATAGAACAAGAGATCGAAGAAGAAAACAAAGAAACGATCGGCGATCAACAACCCCCCGCAAACCCTAACCCTAACCCTAGATCGGTGAAGACGAAGGTCCCAGAAGTAGAGATCCATCTGTATCGGAGCGGCAAAGGCCCGATCGAGATCTTCAAATCGAGCCTCGGGGGCTGGGATCAGGATCGGCTCGAGGTCCAAGACATCCTCGACAAGTACGGGTTCAAATCGATCTTCGCGTTCGCTCCGGGTTCGGGTCGAGGGGTCCCGATTCGATTCAGTGCGAGGAACGGGAGGTCGATCCTTACGTATCGTGATGGATCTGTTATCTATGTCGATGGAGAGCCAAAGGTCAGATTTTTATTTTTATTTTTATTTTTTTTTCATTGAATTTGATTAGAATTGAAATCTTGGTTCAACATGTTTTTACTATGCATCATCTTTACTTTCAAAGTCAACTTTTCAGAATTTTCTAAAAAATATAATAAAATTTTAACCCGGATGATTGAAAACAGATGAAAATTCAGTAGAAATTTTGGTATTAGATAGTCCATGTGTATTACATCACATCCAACACTATGTGCTTTCAATTTAGAAATCAAAAGTTAGGATGTGTAGTATTCGCATCTCGGATACTATTGATTGTGATCTAGTTCTAATCTTTGTCGGTATATATCAGTTTTAAATATAAAAGTTTTGTATTTAAGGTTTAATTGGACATTAGGCGACTAAAATTTATATTGGATTGTGGATATCAGAGATATGTGGTAAATATCGAGTGCTATTTGTATGATGAGCATATATATGGAGAATTTTTAAAAACACTAGCAATTTTGCAAAATACTGACTTTAAAATACACGGGACTAGTAGTCCCGTGTAATTAGTGGTCGCTAATTACGGTTACTCTGAAATGGTCATCTCGTGTACTTTGTGTTCAAATGTTTAAGGTTTAATTAATGAGAACTAAATACACAGGACTACTAGTCCCGTGTATTTTAAAGTTGAAGTTTACAAAGTCTACCTCTTTTAAAAGAGGTCGATTTTGCTAATAATTTTACAAAACGGTCGATTTTGCTAATTATTTTTGAAAAAGGGTCTTTTTAAAAAAATTCTCCATAATTTAATGTCCTAAAATGTAATGAATACATAATGAAATCTAAGCACGACATTGCGATATTTCAACCGATTTTTTGAGGCCCAAATGTCACTTGATATGTTGGGAAAATCATAATACGTTGCCCAAAAATTACCAAAAAAGCGATATATTGTTTTGCGACAAGCCATATTAAAGGACATATCGGTCAACATATTGGCTAATATAGTGGCCATGTCGAGGATATATAGCCCAAAATTTGCTAAAAATCGATAAATAATTATTAGGCCATATCGTTTTGCCGCAAGCCTTGTAAAAGGATATGTCAACCGATATATCGGGCCATATTGGGGATATTTAAAACAATGCCTCCAAGGATACTGTGACTAGATATTGTTGGCATAGATAGGCAAAAAGATTGAGTTTCTTTCTCTTAACTATTCATTTTTAATTATTTTGCAAATATGAATTGTTTAAGGGGTGTAAATGTACCCAATATTTCTTTCCATGTCTTTCGACCTCTTCAACAAATCGCAGAGATCTTTAATGTTTTCTGTTGCTTAAGGAAAAATGTGGAATTAATATCACATATTTCGTTTCTCTTAAAAAAACAAATCGTGTTTATTCTTCCTCACATTCTTTTCCATTTCTCTCTTCCTTCGCGAGTGATTCTGGATCGTGGCGATAATTTCTTAATGGAAAATTTGAGAAATGACTCTTTTCACACAGCTATAAAAGGCTCTCAAGAGAAGGATGAAAGATAAAAGGAAAAACAGTAAGCAAATTCTCTTTTATCTTGTTCAAGTTTCAACAATTCTCTGCTCTCTCTTTAATTCTAGTTTTTTATCGGGCAAACATCCATTTGAGCAAGAGATTAAAGTTCACAAGAAACTCTGGTGCTGGTCTTCTTAGTGTGTTCTTAACGCTAGTCCTTAGCTGCATTGAAGCGTCTCTGCAAAGGCAACAACTATAGTACTAGGGTAGTGAAACCACAATTGCCCCTTTCAGGCCGCGATTCTAACTCAATTTTTATTTGAGTTCTTTATTTTAGGGTTTATTTTGTTTATTTTGCAGCAATATTTCCAACAAATCCATCACCTTTTTCCTTTTGTTTATTCCATCACCTTAGCTGCAAAGAATTTTGAAGGATTGCTTCTTCACAGATGAGATATGCATTAGTTGGCAGGTTTGATAAACCGTTGTTAAAGAACAATGATATTCCAGAAGACACCTTATACGTCAAAATTTTGGACACTAAAACTTATTATTGACCCAAACCCATCATAAATTCCATTTGATTGGTTGTGATTAGTTTTGAGTATCTAAAATGTATGTTGGAAATGAAGATCTAAAACATTGCTATTTGTTAAAGCTCCAATGGTGTCAGTGATGCCCTCCCTACCTTTAGTCCCACATGGAAAAATGTGAAGAGTTATAGAGGGTTTAATGATAGGTTATGGGGTTCAAGTGTATCATTAGCTAACCAATTTTGGCAGTAAATTGAGGCAAACAATGCACTGGATTTAGTGGGTCCCACGGCTTACATTGCACTAACAGACTCGCGGGCTCGGGGCGTGACTAATGGTATCAGAGCAGTTAGCCAGTCGGAAGTGTGGAGCTCAGTGCTATGCGGGGCTAAGTGTTATATCGCATGAGGGCGGTGAGAGTCACCTCTAGAGCTCGTAGGAGCCACATCTGGAGTCCACGTCCCCTGACGGTGATACTGAGATGAATCATTGTCAATCTGTCATGCTGCGACGAGGACGTCGCATATTTAAGGTGGGGTGATTGTGATGCCCCAACTTTAGTCCCGCTTGGGAAAATGATAAGAGTTATAGATGGTTTAAATAATGGGTCATAGGGTGCAAGTGTAGCATTGGTTAGCCAATTTTGGTAGTGGTTTTAAGTGTAGCATTGGCTAGCCAATTTTGGTAGTGGTTTGAGCCAATAACGCATTGCACTCAGTGAGTCCCACGGCTTACATTGCGCCAACGGGCTTGCAGGCCCGGGACGTGACAATGTTTGACTTCAATTGATAGGAAAACGCTCTTTGATGTATGCATGGAGAACTCATTTTTCTGTGAGAATATAAAAAATGGTGGTGGATGCCTTCAAACTTGAAAATTCACAGTACTGACTGATTATAGGACCTAGATGCTTTATGACCATAATTTTAATCAAGCACTTATTTGTTTTACTGGTCGAAAAATTATGTAAATTAAGAGCGTTAATGCCTATAGTGGACCATAAAGAGCACAAACACATTAACGCTGACAACGAATTTTAGAGTATTACAGGAAAAATGGCAACAACAGATTCATATAGTAAAAAGTGTAGTATCTGCAGCCTATCTGAGATGAACACGGCTTCACATTATAAATGTACCTGGTAATGGTATAAAAGGTCCGCAACCTCATACTATGAATTCTGTGAAAGCTTTTAGTTTTGAAGCTTTGCTTAGTGACATTTATTGTAACTGAGGGACAAATGGATTAAACCTTGAATTATGCCTAGGGTGAAAATCGTCGGATATCGCTTGGATATGATACTTACCATATTCATATCCGCATGTCATGCTAATATTACGTTATGCCAAAGGACTGGCTGCTAGAGCCTAAGCCTAGCTTGAAGGTATCAGCCAAGTGAGCCTTGCCATTTTTAATTTAATTAATTATAATAATTCATAAAATATGTATTAAGTTCATATAAAATTATAAAAAACATAAATAACAATTTTAGATCCATAATTAACTACAATTACTAAAATAATAAAATTAACTAATTAAACTAATTAATTAAACTAAAATTAACTAATTAAACTGAAATTAACTAAAATTGAACTAGATTAAACTAAACTAAACTACAATTAACTAAAATTAACTAATGAAACTAAGTAATTAAACTAAATTAACTAAAAGTAACTAATTAAACTAATTAATTAAACTGAAATTATCTAAAATTAACTAAAATTAACAAAATTAGACTAAAATTAACAAAATTAACTAAAACTAACCTAATTCAACTAATTAAACTAATTAATTAAACAAAGATGAACAAAATCAACTACTTAAGTTTAAAACAATTTATAAGTGAAATATACCTAAAACAAGAAATAAGCTTAAATAACAGCTTTAAAATTTAAAAAATTAAAAATCTCACCTTGAGGATGTCCTATGATGGGCAAGGCCGTCTCATGGTGGCTGTGTCCCGCAAGGGGTGGCTTCGGCAAGGCTACTGAGGGGAGCGGGGGTGAGGTGAGTCCGTGAGTGTTGAGAGAGGGTGAGAGAGAGAGAGAGAGAGAGGGAATGGCGGCTCACTGAGACAGAGAAGTGGGAGGGGGGAAGAGATAAGGTTTAGGTTTTAGTTTGGGTTTCGGGTCGGGTTTCGGGTTTAGTTTGGGTTTTCTTTAAAAACTTTCAAAAGGTATGCGGGTTTTGGGTCGGGTTTCGGGTTTAGTTTGAATTTTTTAAAAAACTTTTAAAAGCCAGCGGCCCGCTTAGCCTAGGCGAGAGTGGTCGCCTAGCTGTAATCATGGGCGAAGTGCCGCCAGGCCGCTTTAAAACACTGTACATGCGGATACAAAACGGATATGAGAAAACAAAAATAATATTAAAAAAATATAGTTCATATGATACAAGAGAGTTCATTAATATGTTTGTTATATCTAAAAAGCTAGGATTGAAACTCTTGATCATCAAAATTAGTCTCAAATTCATTAACCTAAAGATTGAAACAATTGCAGCTCTATGATCAACATATTTTCAGATATTTTGGATACGGATCCGGATATTTCACTACAAACCATATCCGTAACCATATCTTATCGATTATAGATTTGAATAACTATATCCATTCTTATCGGTTATAGATTTGAATAACAATATCCGTATCCAAAGGATACAGTTACGAATATTTCCTCAGATACAGATACGGTTTACCACCCCTTAGGCTCCTTGATCAGAAATTAACAAAAGTACACACAATGTGTTCATTTAATGAGTGAGCGGGTTAGAGCATTAATGGTCATACTCACAATAACCTTCTCATGAGAGTTACTAGGGACTACCTCCATGTCTCCAACCAAGCACCTTTACGGTTCCTCTTAATGAGGTAAGACGCATAAAGCAAGGTTTTAAATATCAAATATCGGGAAACATCATACGACTACAATTCATATTGGATTGTGGATATCAGGGATATGTGGTAAATATTGGAGTGCTATTTGGGATGATTTGCATATATAATATAATGCCCTAAAAATGTAGTGTGTGTGTGTGTGTGTGTGTGTGTGTACACACACACATGAGAAACACACTCAGGATTGCCAATCTTTGAGATAAATCTATTTGTGGTTCGAGATATGTTTTTTAGCAAGTTGTGTTTCTGGCCATGAGAATTTGATCTGTGGGCTACATGCTTTTCTTTTTTGGTTGCAGGACCCTTTGCTAAAACCTATTACAAAGATTATTCTCGGAGTTGCAGTCATGACTCTTATGATAGCCATCTCCATGAAGGAGACTCCAAAGTGGCTGAATATATCCAAACTCACCGATACAACCTTCCCTCCTTGGGTTATTGCTTGCATGATTATAGCTTTCACTCGCTTGCGGAAGAGAACCAAGAATTTGTTAAAGAAGTTCGGGTGGTGAGAGATTGAAGTCTATCAAACTTATACAAGCTTGTGACACTTAGCACTACTTTTGTTTATCAAATTGTTCCAAAATCTTATAATGGCGGTTTTCTTCTTCGATAGTTTTGGGGTATCTGTTCTATTTCCCTGCATTCTGCTCTGATGAATTGATGTTCTTAAGATTTTTCTTCTTTTTCCGCTTGTTTTTGTAATGGATCAGAGTTGCTGTGTACATTGTATCATAACAACTGAGAAATTTCATATGCTGCGCGAGGATAAAAGGTTACGAATTATGACAGATGCCTGTGTTTGGCGGGTCGTTATTTGCTGAGAATTGTGTACTTTAACATACTTCAAGTGTATGTTTATTTATATACTTATTTGATTATTGTTTATGAAGTTCAATACATTAACTGCTTAATTGTGATGATTATGCTAACTAATGAAGGCTTTGTTCCATTAGCAGATGTAACCGCCTTTTTAGTTGGAAGTGGAACTGCTATACGATGATGCGCGTATTATTGTCTGGGGAGACTGATTTCCATGATGAATACAATTGAGAATGCATATTTACTGAGACTCGTAATTGGACACCTTTAAAAACTTATGCTATAAATATGCACCTTTAGCCGCATATTATTTTCCATATGCAGAAGAGAGAGAATCAAGCATGGAGGTGAGATTAGGGTTTGAGAGACTGGTTGTAATCTTTCTTTGATCATTAATCAAATCATGATCTGGTTGTACTCAAAGGACATATATAATCACATTGATTGTCGAATCTCGCTAAAATCTCTACGTCTCTGTAATTCTTTCTCTGGTTTTTCGTTCTTTCTGTCAACAATCTATGGTTAGGTTATCCGCGATGTTGCTAGCATATATCCCATTTATCATCAAAGCATTAAGTACTAAGTTAAAAGGAGTTTTATTAAAACAGCCCATTTTGCTAAATAATTAGCAAACGGTCGGTTTTGCTAATTATTTGCAAAAATCGATTGGCCAAAATTCGGTTTAATTAAGCAATTTTAAAACATCACGGAATTGCTAGTCAGTATGTTTAGTTAACCGATAATTAGCGAAAACCTCTGGGACTAGTAGTCCCGTGGGTTTTATTGTTCGGAAGAAGAAGAAGAATAAAAAGGCAATTAGTGGCCACTAAACATCACGGGACTAGTAGTCCCGTATGTTTCTAATAACCACTAAACATCACGGGACTAGTAGTCCCGTATGTTTCAAAACTGCTTTATGAATCGACCTCTTTTGGCCAACAGGCCAAAAGAGTCGATTTATAATAAAGCGATTAGGTTTTGCTAATTATTTAGCAAAAGT
Source organism: Asparagus setaceus (assembly GCA_012295165.1). NCBI lineage: Eukaryota > Viridiplantae > Streptophyta > Magnoliopsida > Asparagales > Asparagaceae > Asparagus > Asparagus setaceus. The sequence goes on from CM022706.1 coordinate 74,664,602, forward strand.
GGGCTGTTTTAACAAAAACTCCAAGTTAAAACTCATTGAAGCTGTTTAACAAATGGGTGTAATTATTAAGGAAAATGCTTGTGCCGGAAAAGCCAGAGGCAGTGATAAAGCATGAAAATTGTTCAAACATTTTATAATGGTCTTGAGTCAGTTCTATAGCAAATCAAGCAAGAGGAAAAAGCAGTGGTCATCTACATACGTTTGTAGTTTTTTTTTTTTCTTTTGGGTTTGGCGAGGGAATTTCTCCACGATCCTTCGCACCACGGATATCAAACTCATAGGCATGGCTAAGGGGCACCCCACCCCCTAATGCTCAGCCTCGAGTATTCTAGGAGATTAAATTCTTGTGAGTGCTCTCCAGGAGAGTCGAACCTGAGACCTTGGAGTATTACTCATAGACAGCTTACCAACTCGGTTAGACCTTCTTAAGTAAATATGTATGTAGTTTTACAAGAGACGGAATTAGTCTCCAAAAAGAATAGATCTATAGAGATTTGTCTAGATGCATTATATTAATGATGCGTCAAGTTGATAGATATTATTGGACTACTTTTTTACCCATGCAATGCACGGGCATTTAGTATTTCAATGTTGTTGTATTCTTAACATGTAATGTTATAATTTTGATGGCCAACGCAAATGACATCAAATAAACTGTTGTAATAGAGGCCAAGAACTTCTTCCAACGTATGATAAAGAGGAAAATAATTTGTAACAACCATTGGAAGTATTTCTCTCAACTGAACTCACAAATGACATTTTATGTTTTCAAAAATCCAGACGCTTAACCTCATAAATCAAAGAATCCCAGACATGACTAAAACTCAGATACCCAATATAGTTCATTAAACTTTAAAGAGATATACATATTTTATATTAAGATTCTCTGAAATTTCATAATGTAAACTTTGATTGATCTTCAAAAAATAGTTGAGCAGCCACAGGCTCTCCTTCCAAGCTTTCATTGTCATTCATAATGGAGGTTGATCCCTGCAATAAAGAATCAAGCAAACTTAGAAAGATTTTGGAACATAATGTTCAATAAGATAACGCACACATCATCATGGTTGATAAATATGAAAATACAAATTAAATACTTTGCTAACAACCAAACAGTGGTTCCAACAATATTGATTAAGCCTCGTTAAATTATTTAGTCAGATTACTCCTTACTTCTGCAAGGATATATCAAAAAGAGCCCTACTCATCTTAATCTTTTGGATTTATCTGGACCCTTCCATTGAATTAAATGATATTATGCACATTCTCAAAGAAAGAGGAATTAATAAAGCAATTAGCACATCAGGATTAAATAAAGGCAATAAAATTCCATATCCTTGTACTTTAAAATTTTTTTAAAATCTCTCCCTCAATAAGAATCCAACTCCAAATTGACAGCAAAATCACATTAGTTTCCTAGTCTCAGTGGGCTGTAACGCAAATAGAATTGCTCCTGCTATTTGAGTTGCAAGAGAAGTAGGCATTCTCATTTTGATAACTACTCTTTTCATATGGAAGATGCATAACACAAGAAAATATAAAGCACTTCAAATGAATGTCTCACCTGAAGAAGAGCAAGTGCATTGCATACAAAATCAAATCAGTCATGCTTTGAGAATAAATGACAAAACCACTATCTACAACATGACACTTTTTTTGTGGTAACCAATTATGCTCATTCCATTTGAAACTTCATAGTTCAACTACAATCCATTTTTTGTTGCCTATATTTGTCATAAGTTTTGAGTAATTTTGGCCTTGTTGAAAATTTTTCGCTAATTCGAATTTACGTAATACAATGATTAAGCATAGTTGTAAGGGCACAGCTTTAAAAAAAAAAAAAACAGGACTTGGGAGTAGTAGAGATGATTAAAAGAAGTTGGAAGGTCAAGAGAGATTTTCAAACTTTGGTTGTGATGCTGAGAGAGGTTTCAATTGTTGTATGCCTGGAAAAGCAAATTTCAAGGTGAGAGGAGATGAAAAGATAAAAGGAGATGAAAGGGGAAAAGAGAGCCTAAACGTAGCAATGGCTAGGTGAGTGCTAGGGGTGGTAAACGATCGAATCGAATCGAATACTAAGGTGTTCGTATTTGTATTTGTTTAAAATTATCGAATTCGAATGTGGACTCTAGTATTCATATATGGAGTTTTAATTCAAACTCGAATACTTGGTATTTGATAAATATTCATGAATACTTATCGAATATCAAAGTATATTTATTCCGCTAAAGAATTTAAATTTTAAATAGTATTTAAATCCAAAATAAAAATTATTCCTTTATAATATATGATGTATATATATTTAAATTAAAATTTTTATTAGAAAACATATTTTAAGATTATTTAAGTCTTAAAATTAGTCCATAAAACTTAAGTAGAAATGGTAAGTGGGTTAAAAATATGACATCATATGTGCAATAATACAAATAATAAGTGATCAAATTTTAAACGAATATTTGATAGACAAACGAATCGAATATACATCCAGTTAAATTCTATTCGCTAGTAAACTCGAATCCTAAAAATATTTGTTTAGTGGTAAATGAACTAGAATCGAATATGACCGAATAGTTACTCGAACAATTATCGAACTATTTGTTAATTATTTGGTTCATTTCCACCCTCAGTGACAGCGTTCAAAATTTGAAGTCACGTTTTTAATTTCTTAGTATAGAATTGATCAATGAAAATTGACAATTTATATATTGATTTAAGTATAGGCGTCTATTACCATTAAAAACGTATAGGCATCTATTATTAATCCGATGGACCAAAATTTACATACTCATAATTAATAACTTTTATTTATCATATTTTCTATTACGAAAGGTAAAAGATGAAGAGAGTGTACAAAACATACATAAATTAACCTTATCCATTATCCCTTAGCTTGTGCCTGACCAATTGTGTTGATGTAAAAAGAAGAAGAAAAATCTTTTTCCCTGAGACAAATCTCAACTGGGAAGAGGATGATGTTCTATTGAATATTAACGAAGAAAGCTTCTTTGAGAAATAAATATATTGAGAAATAAATATATTAATGCTCATACAAACACTAAGCCATAAACTAGAGATTCCAACATCAATCTTCAAAAGATTTTAGTCCAAACCTCACATGATCTTAAATTAGTCTTTATTTAAATATCATCATTATTCGTATTTTAACATATACATTTTTTGATGGGATATTTTAACAAACACATTTAGACTTTTCTTTCCTATCGATATAATTTTCTACGTGCCTCTTATGCCCCACTACCCCCGCAACAAAAAAAAAAAACCAACCCAAATAAAATAAATAAATAAATAAATAAAAATCGCACTACCCACTGCATATGATGATATGATGCTTCCGTGGGAATTACACATGATGTGGAGCCCACGTTCCTTGGATTCGATGGACAATCTGGTATTTTTGTTTCGGCTAAGGTTTTTCAATATAAAATGTGACTTGAATGAACAACAAAGGAGTACATATCCTCACAGAGACGGTGCGGGTCGTTCTGAACCGCTCATTTATCATGCCCTCCTACTTAGCTATCAGAATCCGCACCTACACTCAAAACAAAGGGGCCTATACGCATATACTAAAATTCAGGTAAATTATATTAAACTCCCAAGAACCTTTAGCATTTTGCAATAACTTGCAAAATCACACTAAACCCCCAATAACTTTTACATTTTGCAGAAATCTCCTAATAAATTTATTAGGATTTCTACAAAAGTTATTGGGGGTTTTGTCTGATTTTGAAAGTTATTGGGGGTTTCCTACAAACCAGCGAAAGTTCTTGGAAGCTTAGTGTAATTTATCCATTAAAATTCCTCTATAGGTTGTATTTATTTTTTAAATTTTAAAACGTTAGCTTTATTATTCCTCCATAATCAAATGAATACTTATGCTCGAGACTGTTAAATATCTTTTTTCTAAAATCAGACCCAAAAACTCTGAATTCACTTTTGAATTTTTCCCGTGACTTGAAAACAAAAATATTTGTAGAAGTTCAAAGGTTTGGGTAACGAGTGCAAATAAGAGTAATGTCAAGGACTAATATCTAAAAGAGCACTTTGAGAACATTTTCCGAAGATCTGCAAGCTGCCCATTTTATTTTTTTTCTTCATCGAATCCATTTTTTTTCTCCACTTCTTTGATTCTCTTTAATTAGGGGAAAAAGCCCTAATTTCCACCTCGAGATCAGGTAATAAAAATTCTCTCTTCTTCCCAATTTCCTTTTTTTAAAATTATTAATTTTCGTGATTATCTAAAAAATTTGTCTCGTCTTTAAAGTCAATTCAATTACGTCTCAATTCTAGGGTTTCGGAGTTCATTTAATCAGATATTTCTTCCTTGATGTTAAGTCCACCAAAAAGACAGAAACTTTGGGGGGAATTTGACTATTTTTGGTCATTATCGAAGAAACCTAGGGTTTTGTTTGGTACAGAGATTAGAGTTCATAAACATGTGCGGAGGTGTGAAGTGGGTTTTGGTAGAAAACGTGTTTGACTTTCTAGTAATGCATTGTGTGTATTTTTGATTGGTTTTCATGGTGGAATTTTTGTAAATTTCTATCCTTTTATATCTTATCCTTATCTGTACTCAGTTTGCCATCTACCCCTTATATACTCAAGCAATAAAGAAACTTGGGAGCTCTAAATTTTCAATCAATTTTGAATTTTCCTCCCTGCGTATTTCAACTTTTGAGGCTATTCTTCTTGTATCTGGTAATTTGTTCCTAGTGATATTTTTGTTAGTGACTGACAATTTGTTGTATCGATCAAATTGAATCTGTTTTAAGGAAGTTTGCGACATCGGTTAGCCTGTGCTGGTTTTGTTGCTTGTAGGGAAAACCAATTATATTTTGATTTTTTTTTCTTGCGGAATAGATTTTGCGTTTAAATAGTTATTTTGATTTTTTTTCTTGCGGAATAGATTTTGCGTTTAAATAGTTATGTCGCAGACACACCCTTTTGTTCTTATGTCCTTTAGTAATTTCGGCGTAATGAAAATTTTCCTTTATACTTTTACCTTCAGAAATATTTGATTATTGAAATCATACTTCAATCATACGATGGGGTTCACCAGCTTTGTTGAGCTTCAAAAGTTTATTTGAATTGCTGTTTATTTATGCATATTCCTAGTTTGTGGAACAAACTCCAATTCACTGGTTGATATGCAATTGATAATAGGCGATATCTGCTATTATAGTTTTTGTTTCTGCTAGATTGAAAATCTTTATCAGCAATTTTTAGACCATGTTTTTTTTTCTTCCATGTTTGACTTTATAGTTATTCTTATACTTTCCTGGTCCTGAATGTTCACTTTGATGTGTTATCGGTTTTCTTCATCAGTACTTGCTATACTTAACGTCATGCTATGGAAGTGTAGAGTTCATTTGCACCTTTTTATCTGTTAGGATAAATATTGTTAACTTCATAACTCTTTGTTTTTTCTTTTTCTAATGCCATATTAAATCATTTTATAATCTGAAACCGTTAACCATGACTGCTTCCATATTGAAGTCTTAGTTGCTAATAGAAATTTGATACATGTTGCTCATTGATGGGCCATTGACCCTCACGAGAGAGGATTCCTGGCCTAATTAACACAATTTATAATCCTATTTATGCATTTTTAGCACTCAGACACTGTTGGAAGTCCACAGTCTGGTAATCTTGAATCATAATTGTGTTGTTTTATCAAGTGTGAATCGTAGACTATAAAGGAATTAAGGTGGGTGATTATCTCTGTGAAATGTCATTAAAGAATTGCATCAATGTAGAGTACAAATTGAGCTGTTGTCTTGTAATTACAATTGATTGGTTTGTTAATCTGCACGATTCACATATGGATTCTTCTTTCACTATGCTTAACCAACCGAACGTTCATTATAGGTACAAATGGGGCAGGCCTTGTGTTGTTTACAAGTAGATCAGTCAAAAGTAGCTATCAAAGAAAGTTTTGGAAAGTTTGACGATGTTCTTGAGCCTGGATGCCACTGCTTGCCATGGATTTTTGGCCAACAGGTAGCTGGATATCTGTCACTACGTGTTCAACAGCTTGATGTTCGTTGTGAAACAAAGTCTAAGGTTGGCTGCTTCATCTTCATCCTTTATGATTTTTTTAATGCATTTGTTTGCTATTATGCCACTTAAAGTTGAAAGAATGTAGTGATACATCAAGTTGCATCTGATTGGTGAGAGTTTACCCTTACAGACATACTTTTTTATTGATTGCAGTAAAGGCTATATGCAAAATTCTGCCATTTGCGCCAGACTGATAGCTGACATCTATTACTGACAAAATATAAGTTCGTGTCTTGATTTTCTTGAAACCTTAATTCTGCATGACTTCAAACTGAATAGAATTTTTTGCAGAACAAGTTCTTGAGTTATATTGTTATGCTTGTGTTGTCATTTATGTGATTTGATTTGTTAACAATGAAGAAGAGAAGGAAGTAGTCAAGAAAGAGGGAAAGAAGAAGAAGAACAGTCAAATAAACTGATGATATAAAAGTAGAATGTGCTTAATTAAAGGTGGTGCATCTCATGTTATATCCGTTGATGGGTCAGGATAATGTCTTTGTGACTGTTGTTGCTTCTATCCAATATCGAGCCCTTGCTGAGAAGGCATCTGATGCTTTTTACAAGCTTAGTAACACAAAGGAGCAAATTCAGTCATACGTTTTTGATGGTAAGATTTTATTGTATTGACTTTGAGTATAGTAGACTATTCTGAAGCAAAACTGGTTATATACTATTTAGCAACTTTCTTGCTTGTCAATTTTGATAAATGTGCTCTCAGTATCATGTTGTACATGATGTTGTAAGATATTTCTCTGGAGACTCTATTTAAATTATATTCTATTCCAATCAGAAGGAAATGTATTGTATCTCTTGATACTAGAATAAGTGAAACTATCTGGTACATGTGAGCATTAAAATCGTCATATCTAGATGTACTTCCAGTGAAATTCATGTCTTCCTTTTTCTCATCCTTCTATTTGTAAATATAGTTGGCAGTTCAACCTGATGCAAAAGTCCCTGAAGAATTTGGTTAATAATTCCTTATGCTTATTAGGGAACTAAAGTTATCAATATCGAATCTCCAAAACAGTTCTAATTGCTTCTCTGCTCACTATTGTTTTGACCAAAACAATCATACACAACACCGATAACCATGATATTGAAGGAGACAAAATGGTAACAAGAAACTCGACAATTCATCATCATCATCATCATCATTGTCACCCGAGTCTTTTCCTCATCAAAATAGGATGGCTAGCTATGAAGTGTGCTCTCCAGAGAGATTAGACAGAATTTATGATTTGTTATTGACTTGGTCTTACTCCTCTAGATTATCGGTTCTTATGACGTTGTTAAAAGCTTCCACTTGTGAAAATAAACCTTTGAACAAAGTGGTGAACCCTCTTGAAACCTTACCAACATAGAACAAAAGAGTAGTCTTGGATGTATGAATTTTTCCTTCGACTATATTTGTGGATATAACTCCCACCTGAAGACAGTATGAAACCGTTCTCCTGCACGTGCATATTTGTGGATGTTATTGATTCTAAACAACTAGTTATAATTCAGGACAATGAGGTAGTACCCTTGAGCAGTTCCAGCCATCTTGATTTTACAGCACCAAGGTCAAGGAACTATTGAAAACCAGTTGCAGCAGCTTGGAATTAGCAGCAATCAGGCTGAAAGTACTTAAGATTAGATGACCAAGGCCACACACGTGGGACTAGTCTTCCTGCTCTTCCATTTTATTGTCTATATAGAGTCAAAACATCCTTTCAAACTGCAGCTCAAATGTGTGTGGGGTTTTATTGTGGTCAACTTTTTAATGCATGTAATACTGTTCTTTATCGGTCGAAGCTATAGGGATTAAACTTTATAGTGATCCAAAAGCTTAATTTCCATCTCCAACACACTTCTCTCAGCTGTAAGTGCGAGTTCAATATCCCTGTAGTCTATATTTCTTGCAGTCTGTATTTCTTGATTATTAGCTGAAACCACAGTGCAGTTATAATGTTTTAAAGGTCAAAAACAGTGGTTTTAATCTCTCCGTGTATCCTAATAGGTTTGCATAAGGTAAATGACTGCTGATATACAAACTTGTGTTGCCAATAAACAGTTATCAGGGCTAGCGTTCCAAAGCTGAACTTAGATGATGTCTTTGAGCAGAAGAATGATATTGCAAAAATTGTAGAGCAAGAACTTGAAAAGGTAATCATATTGTTTGTTCATAATATTATATATATTTTTTAAATTTATATTTTTCTTGTTGGAATGACCTTATCTCTGTCTGCCTGTCCCATGAGTAGGCCATGTCAACATATGGATATGTGATTGTCCAAACACTTATTGTGGATATTGAGCCGGATGATCATGTTAAGCGGGCAATGAATGAGATCAATGCAGGAAAGTCCATTTTATTGTTTACCTTGTGATTGTATGATGTGCGATTTTCTTACCTTCGCATAATTAGTGCACCCAACCTCCTGCAAACCAAAAAGGGTAAATTTCATTAAAAGAAAACCCTGAACTTTGGGGTGTTTTGCACAAAACACCCTAAAGTTGGTAAATTCGAGAAAATTCCCTGAAATGTTTCCCTGTAATACTGTGACCGACAGATAATTTTGCTTTTATGGACTTTTTACTAAGATAATCTTTCGGGTTGGGGTTGGGGTTGGGGTTGGTTGATATTACTAAAGTTTTGACCTTTTACGCTTCACGCTAATGTTATTTGTGATAATCTCTGATAGTTCAGGAGGATTCTATATAATATTGAAAGTTCATGCAGATTTTCTCTAATTAACATTTTGTGTGTGTGGGTGTGTTTTTTTGGTGGGTGGGACACCTCAAGAGTCGGGTTTTGTGGAATTTACCCACAACCACATACATGTAGACAACACGCGCGCGCATGCACATGAAGAAAAGCAGAATGAAAACAAAGCCTACTGTCCGCACCACCCAAAATATAGCTCTCGCCCACCCCACCGCCGCCTCCACAATACGACACATTGCTAACACCCTGTGCTCTTCTTGAATCATTTCAATTTGAATCATATGGGGACACAAATTCTACTTATATATGTAAAATTTCTATGCTCGTCAAGATTTTGTTTCTAACTGCAATCCAATATCACAACAGCTGCTAGAATGAGAGTAGCGGCAAATGAAAAGGCTGAAGCAGAGAAAATCCTACAAATCAAGCGAGCAGAAGGAGACGCAGAATCCAAGTACTTAGCAGGTCTGGGCATAGCTCGCCAACGACAAGCCATCGTCGACGGCTTGAGAGATAGTGTGCTCGCCTTCTCCGCTAATGTCCCTGGAACCACAGCGAAAGACGTGATGGACATGGTTTTAGTTACACAGTACTTTGATACCATGAAAGAGATTGGAGCATCGTCAAAGTCCTCTTCGGTTTTCATCCCTCACGGTCCTGGGGCTGTTAAGGACGTTGCTTCCCAGATCAGAGAAGGTCTTCTTCAGGCTAACTCCACTCTCCTGTGATTCGAATCCGTGGAAAAGTTCAGTTTCTTTAATGTGCTGATCAAGTCGTGTATAAATATGTGTATATGGAGGATACAGGGTATGGATTGTTGATGTTGTGAATGAGTACGGAAAATAGGTCCCCGCTAAGGTTTCATATATTGTGTTTTACTGCTATGTTCATTATGCTATATGGCTAATAAGGAGATCAAGTGTTTGGTATTATTTATTTTGAGTAATATCCTGCAGCAGTAAGTTTTTTACTTCAATGAATTGTGGATACATCCCCTATGCTGCAGGGGCCCTGATGTCTCAATGGAGATATTTCTTTGTTATTTATATCTGTATTATTCATTTTGATTGCAAGCCAGTGAAATAAAGGGATCTCCCTGCAATACATTGATGTCGTCTACTAATAAAGAGTTCTGTCTGCTACATATTTGATGGTACAGGACTTCATGTGGTTTATAAGATGACAAAGAAATAATTATGTTTAAACATTATTGTTCGTGCTAATGAAAAACTTAGGAATAATTAAGTAACTGATCTTATATGGGACAGATGATGTATATGCAATGCAAGAACGCGACTCCATACTATTGATGGAATTTACATTGAGTATAGATTTTATCAAACTTCACCTAAACCTTGTTTTTATTGACAAGAAAAATGCAGCTCATCCTTCGTTAACAACATTTTAGAAGTTTTATTAAGATTAGGAAGAGGCCTTTGATTACTAAGCAATAGATACTACCATTAAAAGGATTTTGTAACTTACCAAATTTCCAAAATATTAAAAGTTGGAAAGCATGATGTGTAAGATTAAGTTGCGTTTTTACCATCTCAAGATCCTTCTTATGCGACAAAAGATTAGATTTCTATTTTGATGTTGTAATTGTTTTTCTTATTTTATTTTTATTTTTATTTATTTATTTATTGTTTTGAGAGAATTTTTATAGTGGAGGAATATGAGAGTTGTTTTGTTTTGGAGTAAGAAAGGTAGCCCAAAAATTAGATAAAGTTAATGTCATGCAGAGGTAAGGTACTTAGTTTGGATACACTATCATAAATTTAGTTTTCTAGTTTCAATTTTGACTTATTTTGTCATTATGTGTAGATATTTGGCTTATAACCGAGATATTGAGTAATTTAATTACTTTTCATAACTTATTCCCTACGCTCAAGGAACTCAAGGGCTCGTATTTGATTTAACTTCCATCTTGCTTTAATCTTTTTAAAGTGCTTTATTTGAATTTATAAATAAAAAAGGTTGTGTCTTCATTTGGATACTTGTAATTGTATATGGAAGAAGTCTTCTTTATTTTGATATTTAACATGTTTGGATTTAACTTCTTCAATTATGTTCTCCTCTAATTCTTTGAATTTGCATGACTTTTAATTCAATTGTGTTTTTACCTCATTAATTTTAGAATGCAGTGGGCTTTTCTAGTGAAATTAGAGCCCAACGGTGCTTGTCCACCAGATACAATACATGATGCTGCCGTGGTGAGAGCGATTGATGCTGGAGCCAATTTTAGACGCTAGTCTTTCATATTAAAAGTCAAGGATCCTCACTCTAATAAGCCTACTTAGGATTATTTGATATTGTTTTGTTTTCAACTTTTTTTTAATTTAAAAGAAGCATATGCTTTTAAGGAACTGCTTTTAAAAATAACTTGAGGATGCTTTTAAAAGTAACTTTTATTTTTCATATTTTTATATCATATATATTCTTTAGCTTATGATGTATATGATTATAAAACGACTATTTTCAACAACTTATATAAATTATTTTTGTAGGTTACTTATATAAGCAACTTATCATGAGCTCCATAATATCAAACTAACCCTTAGAGCATTAGGGATAGTTTAATTTCCTATTTCACTAGGCATTTTAATTGTAGTTGTATGCAGTAAAAGCAATAATATCAGTTGGGCTGTGTTTTTCACTGCAACTGATAATTATTGTTCGAAACTCTAGTTGCAAAAATTTAAAATTAGGTAGCAGATGCTATACTTTTACATGTAAATAGGGTTTAATTACTCGGAACCAACCTCCACATAAGCACAAAAAACCGAATACTCCAAACAAACACTTACAAGTGAAAACTACACTACAAATTACAAAAATTTTAAAACTAAACTTAAACAACTGCAAGTCTGCAACTTAAATTGTATTCGATGAACTACAATTGACTGCAACAGACACTTGCATTGTAATTTTAATCGTACTTGCATTGTAGTTTTAGTCGTATCTATCCAAACAGTCTCGTAATAAAATAAAGTTGTAAAGTTGTAACATGTTAAAATGCCTCTTTTCTACCCAAATCCATGTAACCATTTGTGTGCTGCCTTTGGCTGAGGAAACAAAATATATCCCTTTCATTAGAAGAGTATTCACCTAAATTCTTCAAAAATAGAGCAAGTTTGCTACAAAATGATGAGTGTCCTTGGTCAAACTCTGATATCCTCTAATCTTTTTTTCTTCAAGTCTCTGAAAAAGGGTTTTGTTAATCCTCATTCAGTTATCTTGACCAATCTCCAAGAATTTACCTGAATGTCATGGAATGACCCCAAGCTATATTTTTTTCTAGTATATAAGAAGAAGAAAAAAAAATGCTTTGCCAGTATAAGGTTTTCTTTTCTTTCTCTTCTATGTTAATAAATAGAGCTGAAAGAAACAAACAAGAGGTATTATGAGAGTTTAGCTACTTATAGCTCGTGTTCTATTTTATCAGCACATACATCCCTGGACATGGTGATAGACGCTACATTTCCATTCGATTTTAAACATCCATAAGAATCGCGCGGAAATATTCATAACAAATCTCAAACTCTAGCATCACATGATCCTCATGGAAGTTATTAAGTCCAGGGAAAAAGGTGTATGTGCTAATAAAATAGAACGGTGACGATAAAATAGTCACATCCCTATAGTACATAGGATGCATCTGCAGATACAAGACTTTACGGTATAAGAAATGAGGAACAGTTAACTAGCTTACAACTGTCATGCTTTGAAGTGTTGAGAGGGTTGTTCATGGCCCTGGAAAAAAAAAAAAAGGGTTGCTGTGCATGAATGGCTTTAATAAAGAACTAAAAGAAGGGATTGGTCATTTCTGGGGAGAAAACATAAGTTTCAAAGCAAGCTACCCACTGCACTTATTCTCATGCTTTTTCCACAAACGGGCAAATAAATCATTGATCACTGCACGGAAAACACTAGTCCCATGCTTCCCCTGCAATTCATTTCTTTATTCTTGCCTTTCTCAATCTACAGCTTCAAAAAATTTCAAGGATATAGGAATATAAATTGTGCCTATAACACAAAAAAAAAAAAAAAACTTAATGACTTCAAATCACCAGAATTCCAGTAAAAAAGAATGAGAGGCAACAGTAAAAAGACATGTATAAAGCAAGAAAATCTGCAAAAAAGACTGCAAGAGAACTATAAAGTGAAGATGCTTCAGCCTTGACACTGTCGAAATATGCTAGAAACTTAAAGTATTTTGAATGCTTTTTGAGATTCTGAGCACAAGCCTCTTTTATCTTCTTTGAGAGTTCTTCAGGTGGGAAGCATAGAATTCTGAGTAACAATATTTTTTCCTGCTAAATGCCAGCTAAAGCATTTTCTTTTGCCGAAGATTTGTCGAAGGATCAGTATCGTAGAAGCAACCTCTCAAAATAAATGGATTAGTGCCCCCAAAGCCTCTTTTTCACTCACAAGGTTATCAGAGTTCATACAACCCGATGACGAACAATATAAATGCATAAGAATACATATATAGAGATATAATACTATGCATATATAGGCGGGAATTTACTTAAAATCCTTAAAGTGGAAAATGCATGTCTGTCCTCATAATTTGAATACTCATGATGTGTAAATAAATGAGTTGGAGCAGGAATCAGGGTTTTCTGAAGTTCCTATGGAGGGAGAAATTAATCCTTGTATTAACGAGTACAACAAATTGATTAAAACTAGCTCAGGTTACAAATTTACTATCTGCGTATAATATGAAAACAATAGACATAATTGTTTGCATATGCAAGAAACATCTGATATGTCACATTTATCTTTGAACAGTTTCAAAATGTTTGATCTTGTATGTCATATTTAATGGCTTGTGACCATGTAGGTTTGGTAATGTAAGAATCAGGATCAAGTTGTCCTTTTAAAAAAACTCAATACAATTTAGTATATGTACGAATATGCAGTGCATATCTGTGTCTGGAGAAACAAAAGGAAGGGATATTAAAAGAAGAGAAAATACAGAGCTTTTGGAAAGCAGGGTTAATCAGAAATCAATAGTGATTATAAAACAACACTCTCTATGATTAGCACTATTAGCCGTGGCTGATAATAGTAAACGGAAGTTCAACAAAATTGCTCTACTGTATGAAAGCAAGATTCTTTGACCACCACCGACCTAATAAAGTCCAGATGCATTTCAGGGAATATATATACTTCAGACAAGAGCAGGTTGCAATCTCATCTACATTTGAAGAGCAGTGTAGATAATTCTGAAATCCCTCGGGAAAATATTCTTAATTCAAGGAGGTTGCTCTCAAATAAGGGCCCTATATGATATCTGGAGCAGACACCTACCGTGTCATAGAGGCAATAGTGCCATTATACGTAGCCATGATGCTAGCATATATGTCCATTAAATGGTGGAAACTATTCACCTCTACTCAGTGCTCCGGGATTAACAAGTTCGTTGCAAAATTTTCAGTCCCTCTGCTCTCATTTCGTTATATCTCCATCAACAATCCTTATCAGATGAACCGCAAGCTTCTATTCTCGGATACAGTACAAAAACTTCTAGTTCTTTTGGTACTTGGAGTCATATGTAAATTAAGGTTTAGAGGCAGCTTGGATTGGCTAATCACTGGCTTCTCAGTTTCTACTCTACCCAATACATTGATCCTAGGGATTCCACTAATAAAATCTCTGTATGGGGATGAAGCTGTCAAGCTCCTGGGTCAGATAGTTATGTTGCAGAGCTTAATTTGGTATACCCTTCTGCTATTTCTTTTTGAATTCAGGGCTGCTGGATTAGTTGCAGCAACTCCGACTGAAAGTACAGGTGAGGAGCCTAACTTAAATGCTGAACTTTTTTCTACTGATAACTGCATTTATATTGTAACACAGCAAAAGCATAAACAAATGTCGTCCATGCCACCTGGGTACTTCTAATTTGAAGCTATACCCGTACCTGGCATTTACCCGTACCCGTACCAAACTCCTTGGACACTCCTTGCATATGTCCATACATTTACTCGGGCATGTACTCAATTATCCAACACATGTTTTAATTTAAAACACTTGTCATACATTTTTCGGACATATATCCTACACTTACATCCACTTCTTGAAACTCATTGGACATATGCCAAGTTTTATGGTTTTGAAGGGTCATTTAGATGTATAGTTCAGTAACTAGCGATTTCCAATTTATAATCCGTACAATAAAAGAAACATAAAAATGTTATGCGAATTTTAATTCTATCCAACAGTAACCGTTTAAGAAGCAAAATGTGTTCATCATGTGGCCACAAGCACATGGGTTAATTTAGGAGAGAGGTGTCATAAATACCATCAAAACTTTTACCATGAGTAGTAATTAAGTTCAGAAACAGTATGTCCAAAATGCACATGCGGTTTTATACGCGCAAAAGTGTATGTTTATGGGTGCATTCATGTGCACATATATTTTTGTGCATACTAGTATCCATATGCTTGGTGAGACCAAATCCTTGTTAGTATATTATTGTCATGTCATTGAAAGCAAAATAATTGGAAACATCATTAATGTTTTATGTAATTATTAAGAAGAAACCATCAGTTAAAGATCCTCTACTGGGCGTTGCAGGTCTAAAACATAGAAATGGCTTGTCAATAAATATTTCCACTATTATTAATTTTGAAACAAAAGCATATAACAGTTTTATCGAAGGAATTAACAGCATTGAAAAGAGTAATCAATCCTCAAGTGATAATTTTGATGACCAGTCTATCCAAAATTCAGTGTCTATGTTGCATTGGTACGGGTACAGGTGGCGGTACCGGTACAGGTACGGGACACGGCTATATAAATATTTATATACACATATATTATATATTGGAATTAATAATTTCTATGAGAGCAAGGATGATAATTAAAATTCCTATAACAATTTCGTGTTTCTTCTATTATGTGGATTATAAATTGGAAAATCACTAATTTTTGAACTAGACATCCTAACGACCCTTCAAAATCATAATTCGGAAGCTGAGATATGTCCAACGAGTTTCAAGAAGTGGATGTGAAGTGTAGGATATATGTTCAAAAAATGTACGAGAAATGTTTTAAATTAAAACATTTATTGTATAATTGAGTACATGCCCAAATAAATGTATGCACATATGCAAGGAGTGTCCAAGAAGTTTGGGTACGGGTATGGGTATGGGTTGGTACGGGTACAGCTTCAGACTAGAAGTACCCAGATACCATAGTTCAGTGTGTACTCCACCAAATGGCATTAAGAAGTCCAACAAAACTTCAATATAGAGATTTGTTTGCCACAACCAAATGAAATATGAGGAAACTCAAGGAAGCTTCATGACAGAGAGTGCTTGCTTCTAAGACAGATTAAGAATTTTCATCTAATATGAGCTCTTTGGTTAATGATTTTAGGAAGTAGCATATTCAACAAGGAAAACATGGTTTTTGAATCATTCAGGAGGAAACTACCGAAATGAAACATGTACCATCTTATAGTTTGCAAACGAACACTTGACTTATTCTCTAAAGAACTTATAAATATCCCCGACCTCATTAGTTTTCGTGCCTTTTATTTACAGCAAGAAAGAAACACATTGACATGATTTTCTAAATGCGGCTAGATATAAAGAAATTTTCATGATTTTTGCAATTCTCGTGCTCCTTTTTTCCTTTTCTTCAGCTGGCTGAGGGATTATGTAAAATGTTGTTTTGTTTTGATGTAGAAGAAGCAACTGAATCTCCAGAAGCACAACCGAAGCCTGAAGAAGAGGAAGCAAAAGCCATTTCCTCCAAAAAGAGCAAATACCAGACCATTCTAAAGACGGTCGCGAGGAAACTTATGCAAAACCCCAACACCTTCGCATGCTTAGCAGGCCTCATATGGTCATTAGTCAGCTTTAGGTAGTATTGAAGAAGAATTTATTGGTTCCGGGCATTGTTACTTTAAAAAAAGAGTTAAGTATGGTCATTGCATCAACTAATCAAGTGAACTATTTGCAGATGGGGACTTAAACTTCCAAGAATAGTTGACGACTCTATATCCATACTAGCAGATGGAGGACTTGGCATGGCTATGTTTAGCTTAGGTACTAGCCATTTCATAAAATAGGGTTATTCACACTAAAATACCCCAAAGTTTACCTCACTTTTAACTTTGATACCCACAGTTTTGTTTTGCACAAAAGTATCCCAAAGTTTACCTCACTTTTAACTTTGATACCCACAGTTTTGTTTTGCACAAAAGTATCCCAAAGTTTACCTCACTTTTAACTTTGATACCCACAGTTTTGTTTTGCACAAAAGTATCCCAAAGTTTACCTCACTTTTAACTTTGATACCCACAGTTTTGTTTTGCACAAAAGTATCCCAAAGTTTACCTCACTTTTAACTTTGATACCCACAGTTTTGTTTTGCACAAAAGTATCCCAAAGTTTACCTCACTTTTAACTTTGATACCCACAGTTTTGTTTTGCACAAAAGTATCCCAAAGTTTACCTCACTTTTAACTTTGATACCCACAGTTTTGTTTTGCACAAAAGTATCCCAAAGTTTACCTCACTTTTAACTTTGATACCCACAGTTTTGTTTTGCACAAAAGTATCCCAAAGTTTACCTCACTTTTAACTTTGATACCCACAGTTTTGTTTTGCACAAAAGTATCCCAAAGTTTACCTCACTTTTAACTTTGATACCCACAGTTTTGTTTTGCACAAAAGTATCCCAAAGTTTACCTCACTTTTAACTTTGATACCCACAGTTTTGTTTTGCACAAAAGTATCCCAAAGTTTACCTCACTTTTAACTTTGATACCCACAGTTTTGTTTTGCACAAAAGTATCCCAAAGTTTACCTCACTTTTAACTTTGATACCCACAGTTTTGTTTTGCACAAAAGTATCCCAAAGTTTACCTCACTTTTAACTTTGATACCCACAGTTTTGTTTTGCACAAAAGTATCCCAAAGTTTACCTCACTTTTAACTTTGATACCCACAGTTTTGTTTTGCACAAAAGTATCCCAAAGTTTACCTCACTTTTAACTTTGATACCCACAGTTTTGTTTTGCACAAAAGTATCCCAAAGTTTACCTCACTTTTAACTTTGATACCCACAGTTTTGTTTTGCACAAAAGTATCCCAAAGTTTACCTCACTTTTAACTTTGATACCCACAGTTTTGTTTTGCACAAAAGTATCCCAAAGTTTACCTCACTTTTAACTTTGATACCCACAGTTTTGTTTTGCACAAAAGTATCCCAAAGTTTACCTCACTTTTAACTTTGATACCCACAGTTTTGTTTTGCACAAAAGTATCCCAAAGTTTACCTCACTTTTAACTTTGATACCCCACAGTTTTGTTTTGCACAAAAGTATCCCAAAGTTTACCTCACTTTTAACTTTGATACCCACAGTTTTGTTTTCAACTTTTTTTTAATTTAAAAGAAGCATATGCTTTTAAGGAACTGCTTTTAAAAATAACTTGAGGATGCTTTTAAAAGTAACTTTTATTTTTCATATTTTTATATCATATATATTCTTTAGCTTATGATGTATATGATTATAAAACGACTATTTTCAACAACTTATATAAATTATTTTTGTAGGTTACTTATATAAGCAACTTATCATGAGCTCCAAAGAATATCAAACTAACCCTTAGAGCATTAGGGATAGTTTAATTTCCTATTTCACTAGGCATTTTAATTGTAGTTGTATGCAGTAAAAGCAATAATATCAGTTGGGCTGTGTTTTTCACTGCAACTGATAATTATTGTCGAAACTCTAGTTGCAAAATTTAAAATTAGGTAGCAGATGCAATACTTTTACATGTAAATAGGGTTTAATTACTCGGAACCAACCTCCACATAAGCACAAAACCGAATACTCCAAACAAACACTTACAAGTGAAAACTACACTACAAATTACAAAAATTTTAAAACTAAACTTAAACAACTGCAAGTCTGCAACTTAAATTGTATTCGATGAACTACAATTGACTGCAACAGACACTTGCATTGTAATTTTAATCGTACTTGCATTGTAGTTTTAGTCGTATCTATCCAAACAGTCTCGTAATAAAATAAAGTTGTAAAGTTGTAACATGTTAAAATGCCTCTTTTCTACCCAAATGAAACATGTACCATCTTATAGTTTGCAAACGAACATTTGACTTATTCTCTAAAGAACTTATAAATATCCCGACCTCATTAGTTTTCGTGCCTTTTATTTACAGCAAGAAAGAAACACATTGACATGATTTTCTAAATGCGCTAGATATAAAGAAATTTTCATGATTTTTGCAATTCTCGTGCTCCTTTTTCCTTTTCTTCTTCAGCTGGCTGAGGGTTATGTAAAATGTTGTTTTGTTTTGATGTAGAAGAAGCAACTGAATCTCCAGAAGCACAACCGAAGCCTGAAGAAGAGGAAGCAAAAGCCATTTCCTCCAAAAAGAGCAAATACCAGACCATTCTAAAGACGGTCGCGAGGAAACTTATGCAAAACCCCAACACCTTCGCATGCTTAGCAGGTCTCATATGGTCATTAGTCAGCTTTAGGTAGTATTGAAGAAGAATTTATTGGTTCCGAACATTGTTAGTTTAAAAAAAAGTTAAGTATGGTCATTGCATCAACTAATCAAGTGAACTATTTGCAGATGGGGACTTAAACTTCCAAGAATAGTTGACGATTCTATATCCATACTAGCAGACGGAGGACTTGGCATGGCTATGTTTAGCTTAGGTACTAGCCATTTCATAAAATAGGGTTATTCACACTAAAATATCCCAAAGTTTACCTCACTTTTAACTTTGATACCCCACAGTTTTGTTTTGCACAAAAAGAATCCCAAAGTTTGGCTCAATTTAACTTTGATGCCCCAAAGTTTCATTTTGCCCAAAAAAATACGCCAAAATGTCATTTTGCCCAAAAAAAATACGCCAAAATGTCATTTTGCTCAAAAAATACCCCAAAGTTTCTTTTTGGTAAAAAATAAAATTCCCCAAGTTCAACTTCGATACCCCCAAGCTTAAATTTTTTGTTAAATTTTATTATAGTTTGGGTTTCAAATTTTATTTTTTGTTAAATTTTGAGCAATCAGTTAAATTTTGCTGAACTTTAGGTTATATTTTTGAGCAAAACAAAAGTTTGGGCATCAAAGGTAAAATGAGGTAAACTTTGGGGTATATATTGGGCAGGAAAAACCTTTGGGCTATCAAAATTAAACGTGGCTAAGCATTGGGGTATTTAAGTGCAAATAACCCTATAAAATATTGAAAGTGTCTGGCTTAGGTAACTTTCTCTTGTGGTCAATTGCAGGTCTTTTTATGGCATCACAACCAAAATTAATTGCCTGTGGGACTCGGATGATGTTATTATCTATGGGAGTTAAGTTTGTAATAGGACCAGCCATAATGGCTATTCCTTCCTATGCTATTAGAATGAGAGGAGAATTGCTCGGTGCAGCAATTATTCAGGTACTTCATCTCACAAAAAGTTGGCTTTGTCCATTATCATATTCTTACTTTGTGAAGATAAGATATGCAGTTTTATGCAGGCGGCTTTTCCCCAAGGAATTGTGCCATTTGTGTTCGCTAACGAGTATGGACTACATCCTGATATCCTGAGCACCGGTAATAATGTCATGTAATGACCCCAAGCTATATTTTTTCTAGTATATAAGAAGAAGAAAAAAATGCTTTGCCAGTATAAGGTTTTCTTTTCTTTCTCTTCTATGTTAATAAATAGAGCTGAAAGAAACAAACAAGAGGTATTATGAGAGTTTAGCTACTTATAGCTTCGTGTTCTATTTTATCACACATACATCCGGACATGGTGATAGACGCTACATTTCCATTCGATTTTAAACATCCATAAGAATCGCGGAAATATTCATAACAAATCTCAAACTCTAGCATCACATGATCCTCATGGAAGTTATTAAGTCCAGGGAAAAAGGTGTATGTGCTAATAAAATAGAACGGTGACGATAAAATAGTCACATCCCTATAGTACATAGGATGCATCTGCAGATACAAGACTTTACGGTATAAGAAATGAGGAACAGTTAACTAGCTTACAACTGTCATGCTTTGAAGTGTTGAGAGGGTTGTTCATGGCCCTGGAAAAAAAAAAAAAGGGTTGCTGTGCATGAATGGCTTTAATAAAGAACTAAAAGAAGGGATTGGTCATTTCTGGGGAGAAAACATAAGTTTCAAAGCAAGCTACCCACTGCACTTATTCTCATGCTTTTTCCACAAACGGGCAAATAAATCATTGATCACTGCACGGAAAACACTAGTCCCATGCTTCCCCTGCAATTCATTTCTTTATTCTTGCCTTTCTCAATCTACAGCTTCAAAAAATTTCAAGGATATAGGAATATAAATTGTGCCTATAACACAAAAAAAACTTAATGACTTCAAATCACCAGAATTCCAGTAAAAAAGAATGAGAGGCAACAGTAAAAAGACATGTATAAAGCAAGAAAATCTGCAAAAAAGACTGCAAGAGAACTATAAAGTGAAGATGCTTCAGCCTTGACACTGTCGAAATATGCTAGAAACTTAAAGTATTTTGAATGCTTTTTTGAGATTTACGAGCACAAGCCTCTTTTTATCTTCTTTGAGAGTTCTTCAGGTGGGAAGCATAGAATTCTGAGTAACAATATTTTTCCTGCTAAATGCCAGCTAAAGCATTTTCTTTTGCGAATTTGTCGAAGGATCAGTATCAGAAGCAACCTCTCAAAATAAATGGATTAGTGCCCCCAAAGCCTCTTTTCACTCACAAGGTTATCAGAGTTCATACAACCCGATGATCTAACAATATAAATGCATAAGAATACATATATAGAGATATAATACTATGCATATATAGGGAATTTACTTAAAATCCTTAAAGTGGAAAATGCATGTCTGTCCTCATAATTTGAATACTCATGATGTGTAAATAAATGAGTTGGAGCAGGAATCAGGGTTTTCTGAAGTTCCTATGGAGGGAGAAATTAATCCTTGTATTAACGAAAGTACAACAAATTGATTAAAACTAGCTCAGGTTACAAATTTACTATCTGCGTATAATATGAAAACAATAGACATAATTGTTTGCATATGCAAGAAACATCTGATATGTCACATTTATCTTTGAACAGTTTCAAAATGTTTGATCTTGTATGTCATATTTAATGGCTTGTGACCATGTAGGTTTGGTAATGTAAGAATCAGGATCAAGTTGTCCTTTTAAAAACTCAATACAATTTAGTATATGTACGAATATGCAGTGCATATCTGTGTCTGGAGAAACAAAAGGAAGGGATATTAAAAGAAGAGAAAATACAGAGCTTTTGGAAAGCAGGGTTAATCAGAAATCAATAGTGATTATAAAACAACACTCTCTATGATTAGCACTATTAGCCGTGGCTGATAATAGTAAACGGAAGTTCAACAAAATTGCTCTACTGTATGAAAGCAAGATTCTTTGACCACCACCTAATAAAGTCCAGATGCATTTCAGGGAATATATATACTTCAGACAAGAGCAGGTTGCAATCTCATCTACATTTGAAGAGCAGTGTAGATAATTCTGAAATCCCTCGGAAAATATTCTTAATTCAAGGAGGTTGCTCTCAAATAAGGGCCCTATATGATATCTGGAGCAGACACCTACCGTGTCATAGAGGCAATAGTGCCATTATCATTAGCCATGATGCTAGCATATATGTCCATTAAATGGTGGAAACTATTCACCTCTACTCAGTGCTCCGGATTAACAAGTTCGTTTTTTCAGTCCCTCTGCTCTCATTTCGTTATATCTCCATCAACAATCCTTATCAGATGAACCTTCTATTCTCGGATACAGTACAAAACTTCTAGTTCTTTTGGTACTTGGAGTCATATGTAAATTAAGGTTTAGAGGCAGCTTGGATTGGCTAATCACTGGCTTCTCAGTTTCTACTCTACCCAATACATTGATCCTAGGGATTCCACTAATAAAATCTCTGTATGGGGATGAAGCTGTCAAGCTCCTGGGTCAGATAGTTATGTTGCAGAGCTTAATTTGGTATACCCTTCTGCTATTTCTTTTTGAATTCAGGGCTGCTGGATTAGTTGCAGCAACTCCGACTGAAAGTACAGGTGAGGAGCCTAACTTAAATGCTGAACTTTTTCTACTGATAACTGCATTTATATTGTAACACAGCAAAAGCATAAACAAATGTCGTCCATGCCACCTGGGTACTTCTAATTTGAAGCTATACCCGTACCTGGCATTTACCCGTACCCGTACCAAACTCCTTGGACACTCCTTGCATATGTCCATACATTTACTCGGGCATGTACTCAATTATCCAACACATGTTTTAATTTAAAACACTTGTCATACATTTTTGGACATATATCCTACACTTACATCCACTTCTTGAAACTCATTGGACATATGCCAAGTTTTATGGTTTTGAAGGGTCATTTAGATGTATAGTTCAGTAACTAGCGATTTCCAATTTATAATCCGTACAATAAAAGAAACATAAAAATGTTATGCAATTTTAATTCTATCCAACAGTAACCGTTTAAGAAGCAAAATGTGTTCATCATGTGGCCAAAGCACATGGGTTAATTTAGGAGAGAGGTGTCATAAATACCATCAAAACTTTTACCATGAGTAGTAATTAAGTTCAGAAACAGTATGTCCAAAATGCACATGCGGTTTTATACGCGCAAAAGTGTATGTTTATGGGTGCATTCATGTGCACATATATTTTTTTTTGTGCATACTAGTATCCATATGCTTGGTGAGACCAAATCCTTGTTAGTATATTATTGTCATGTCATTGAAAGCAAAAATAATTGGAAACATCATTAATGTTTTATGTAATTATTAAGAAGAAACCATCAGTTAAAGATCCTCTACTGGGCGTTGCAGGTCTAAAACATAGAAATGGCTTGTCAATAAATATTTCCACTATTATTAATTTTGAAACAAAAGCATATAACAGTTTTATCGAAGGAATTAACAGCATTGAAAAGAGTAATCAATCCTCAAGTGATAATTTTGATGACCAGTCTATCCAAAATTCAGTGTCTATGTTGCATTGGTACGGGTACAGGTGGCGGTACCGGTACAGGTACGGGACACGGCTATATAAATATTTATATACACATATATTATATATTGGAATTAATAATTTCTATGAGAGCAAGGATGATAATTAAAATTCCTATAACAATTTCGTGTTTCTTCTATTATGTGGATTATAAATTGGAAAATCACTAATTTTTGAACTAGACATCCTAATTCAAAAATCATAATTCGAAGTGAGATATGTCCAACGAGTTTCAAGAAGTGGATGTGAAGTGTAGGATATATGTTCAAAAATGTACGAAAATGTTTTAAATTAAAACATTTATTGTATAATTGAGTACATGCCCAAATAAATGTATGCACATATGCAAGGAGTGTCCAAGAGTTTGGGTGCGGGGTATGGGTATGGGTTGAATGCGGTACAGCTTCAGACTAGAAGTACCCAGATACCATAGTTCAGTGTGTACTCCACCAAATGGCATTAAGAAGTCCAACAAAACTTCAATATAGAGATTTGTTTGCCACAACCAAATGAAATATGAGGAAACTCAAGGGCTTCATGACAGAGAGTGCTTGCTTCTAAGACAGATTAAGAATTTTCATCTAATATGAGCTCTTTGGTTAATGATTTTAGGAAGTAGCATATTCAACAAGGAAAACATGGTTTTTGAATCATTCAGGAGGAAACTACCGAAATGAAACATGTACCATCTTATAGTTTGCAAACGAACACTTGACTTATTCTCTAAAGAACTTATAAATATCCCCGACCTCATTAGTTTTCGTGCCTTTTATTTACAGCAAGAAAGAAACACATTGACATGATTTTCTAAATGCGGCTAGATATAAAGAAATTTTCATGATTTTTGCAATTCTCGTGCTCCTTTTCCTTTTCTTCAGCTGGCTGAGGGATTATGTAAAATGTTGTTTTGTTTTGATGTAGAAGAAGCAACTGAATCTCCAGAAGCACAACCGAAGCCTGAAGAAGAGGAAGCAA
The DNA here is from genome assembly GCA_012295165.1 of Asparagus setaceus. Classification (NCBI taxonomy): domain Eukaryota; kingdom Viridiplantae; phylum Streptophyta; class Magnoliopsida; order Asparagales; family Asparagaceae; genus Asparagus; species Asparagus setaceus. The sequence goes on from CM022706.1 coordinate 74,689,435, forward strand.
AAGCCATTTCCTCCAAAAAGAGCAAATACCAGACCATTCTAAAGACGGTCGAGGAAACTTATGCAAAACCCCAACACCTTCGCATGCTTAGCAGGTCCTCATATGGTCATTAGTCAGCTTTAGGTAGTATTGAAGAAGAATTTATTGGTTCCGGGCATTGTTACTTTAAAAAAAGAGTTAAGTATGGTCATTGCATCAACTAATCAAGTGAACTATTTGCAGATGGGGACTTAAACTTCCAAGAATAGTTGACGACTCTATATCCATACTAGCAGATGGAGGACTTGGCATGGCTATGTTTAGCTTAGGTACTAGCCATTTCATAAAATAGGGTTATTCACACTAAAATACCCCAAAGTTTACCTCACTTTTAACTTTGATACCCCACAGTTTTGTTTTGCACAAAAAGTATCCCAAAGCTTGGCGCAATTTAACTTTGATGCCCCAAAGTTTCGTTTTGCCCAAAAAAAATACGCCAAAATGTCATTTTGCCCAAAAAAATACGCCAAAATGTCATTTTGCTCAAAAAATACCCCAAAGTTTCTTTTTGCTAAAAAATAAAATTCCCCAAGTTCAACTTCGATACCCCCAAACTTAATTTTTTTGTTAAATTTTATTATAGTTTGGGTTTCAAAATTTATTTTTTGTTAAATTTTGAGCAATCAAAGTTAAATTTTGCTGAACTTTAGGGTATATTTTTGAGCAAAACTAAACTTTGGGCATCAAAGGTAAAAATGAGGTAAACTTTGGGGTATATATTGGGCAGGAAAAACCTTTGGGCTATCAAAATTAAACGTGGCTAAGCATTGGGGTATTTAAGTGCAAATAACCCTATAAAATATTGAAAGTGTCCGGCTTAGGTAACTTTCTCTTGTGGTCAATTGCAGGTCTTTTTATGGCATCACAACCAAAACTAATTGCCTGTGGGACTCGGATGATGTTATTATCTATGGGAGTTAAGTTTGTAATAGGACCAGCCATAATGGCTATTCCTTCCTATGCTATTAGAATGAGAGGAGAATTGCTCGGTGCAGCAATTATTCAGGTACTTCATCTCACAAAAAGTTGGCTTTGTCCATTATCATATTCTTACTTTGTGAAGATAAGATATGTAGTTTTATGCAGGCAGCTTTTCCCCAAGGAATTGTGCCATTTGTGTTCGCTAACGAGTATGGACTACATTCTGATATCCTGAGCACCGGGTAATAATGTCATGCAATGTTAGTTAATATGTCAGTTTTAAGATGCTGATTGAGATGGAAATGACTTCTTTTCACTTTTGCAGGGTTATTATCGGCATGTTCGTAGCTATACCAGTTACACTGGTATATTACTTACTGCTTAGTATTAAGTGACTGCCATTTGGACCAAATATGGAGATTCATGCCCTTGTAGACCATTATGATTCATTAGACATACCTTCAGGAAATTGATTGTGTATAGGCTACTAAACCATGTTAAGTGTGACCTCTTGTCTAAATTTTCTCATTGTCACATATGGAGCACATGAAGATTGAGAAAATAAATCAACAAAATGAGATAGCAGGATAATGTATAGTTACAGTTTACAAGTATTCTGTAATACTGCTATCCACTTGAGGCCTGAGCAGGTCAATTACATCAGTTACAATTTCATAGAGTGAGTCTGAAATCGAAGGCATGTATTGCTTTCTTCTACACAGATGAATGGTTTTATTTACCGATCTTGCCACGGCATATTTGACCACTTGATGTTAAATTTGGGTCGGAAGAGAAGAACTCAAATTCTCTGAGTTAGCCATTGTCGGCATCAGTTATGTACTATTATATTTTTGCTATTCTTTTTCCACATAATCCTCATTTGAATTATTCTACAATAAATTACAGCAAAAATTAATCAAACTGATTTAAACAGTTATCCTACTCTCAAACAGTTACTGACTTTTTAACAAACCTTTCCATTTCTGGTCGCTTGTCCTAGTTAAGTACTAGAAAAACTTTTAGTTTTTCAAATCTGTTGAACAGTCAAGTACTAGAAAAACTTTTACTTTATCAAATCTATTGAACAGTGATTAACATTTAATGTGTGGCAACAGTAAAAGACATGTATAAAGCAAGAAAATCTGCAAAAAGACTGCAAGAGAACTATAAAGTGAAGATGCTTCAGCCTTGACACTGTCGAAATATGCTAGAAACTTAAAGTATTTTGAATGCTTTTTTGAGATTTACGAGCACAAGCCTCTTTTTATCTTCTTTGAGAGTTCTTCAGGTGGGAAGCATAGAATTCTGAGTAACAATATTTTTCCTGCTAAATGCCAGCTAAAGCATTTTCTTTTGCGAAGATTTGTCGAAGGATCAGTATCAGAAGCAACCTCTCAAAATAAATGGATTAGTGCCCCCCAAAGCCTCTTTTTCACTCACAAGGTTATCAGAGTTCATACAACCCGATGACGAACAATATAAATGCATAAGAATACATATATAGAGATATAATACTATGCATATATAGGGAATTTACTTAAAATCCTTAAAGTGGAAAATGCATGTCTGTCCTCATAATTTGAATACTCATGATGTGTAAATAAATGAGTTGGAGCAGGAATCAGGGTTTTCTGAAGTTCCTATGGAGGGAGAAATTAATCCTTGTATTAACGAAAGTACAACAAATTGATTAAAACTAGCTCAGGTTACAAATTTACTATCTGCGTATAATATGAAAACAATAGACATAATTGTTTGCATATGCAAGAAACATCTGATATGTCACATTTATCTTTGAACAGTTTCAAAATGTTAGATCTTGTATGTCATATTTAATGGCTTGTGACCATGTAGGTTTGGTAATGTAAGAATCAGGATCAAGTTGTCCTTTTAAAAAAAAAACTCAATACAATTCAGTATATGTACGAATATGCAGTGCATATCTGTGTCTGAAGAAACAAAAGGAAGGGGATATTAAAAGAAGAGAAAATACAGAGCTTTTTGGAAAGCAGGGTTAATCAGAAATCAATAGTGATTATAAAACAACACTCTCTATGATTAGCACTATTAGCCGTGGCTGATAATAGTAAACGGAAGTTCAACAAAATTGCTCTACTGTATGAAAGCAAGATTCTTTGACCACCACCGACCTAATAAAGTCCAGATGCATTTCAGGGAATATATATACTTCAGACAAGAGCAGGTTGCAATCTCATCTACATTTGAAGAGCAGTGTAGATAATTCTGAAATCCCTCGGGAAAATATTCTCAATTCAAGGAGGTTGCTCTCAAATAAGGGCCCTATATGATATCTGGAGCAGACACCTACCGTGTCATAGAGGCAATAGTGCCATTATACGTAGCCATGATGCTAGCATATATGTCCATTAAATGGTGGAAACTATTCACCTCTACTCAGTGCTCCGGGATTAACAAGTTCGTTGCAAAATTTTCAGTCCCTCTGCTCTCATTTCGTTATATCTCCATCAACAATCCTTATCAGATGAACATAAGCTTCTATTCTCGGATACAGTACAAAAACTTCTAGTTCTTTTGGTACTTGGAGTCATATGTAAATTAAGGTTTAGAGGCAGCTTGGATTGGCTAATCACTGGCTTCTCAGTTTCTACTCTACCCAATACATTGATCCTAGGGATTCCACTAATAAAATCTCTATATGGGGATGAAGCTGTCAAGCTCCTGGGTCAGATAGTTATGTTGCAGAGCTTAATTTGGTATACCCTTCTGCTATTTCTTTTCGAATTCAGGGCTGCTGGATTAGTTGCAGCAACTCCGACTGAAAGTACAGGTGAGGAGCCTAACTTAAATGCTGAACCTTTTTCTACTGATAACTGCATTTATACTGTAACACAGCAAAAGCATAAACAAATGTCGTCCATGCCACCTGGGTACTTCTAATTTGAAGCCATACCCGTACCTGGCATTTACCCGTACCCGTACCAAACTCCTTGGACACTCCTTGCATATGTCCATACATTTACTCGGGCATGTACTCAATTATACAACACATGTTTTAATTTAAAACACTTGTCATACATTTTTCGGACATATATCCTATACTCACATCCACTTCTTGAAACTCATTGGACATATGCCGAGTTTTATGGTTTTGAAGGGTCATTTAGATGTATAGTTCAGTAACTAGCGATTTCCAATTTATAATCCGTACAATAAAAGAAACATAAAAATGTTATGCGAATTTTAATTCTATCCAACAATAACCGTTTAAGAAGCAAAATGTGTTCATCATGTGGCCACAAGCACATGGGTTAATATAGGAAAGAGGTGTCATAAATACCATCAAAACTTTTACCATGAGTAGTAATTAAGTTCAGAAACAGTATGTCCAAAATGCACATGCGGTTTTATACGCGCAAAAGTGTATGTTTATGGGTGCATTCATGTGCACATATATATTTTGTTGTACATACTAGTGTCCATCTAGTGTCCATATGCTTGGTGAGACCAAATCCTTGTTAGTATATTATTGTCATGTCATTGAAAGCAAAAATAATTGGAAACATCATTAATATTTTATGTAATTATTAAGAAGAAACCATCAGTTAAAGATCCTCTACTGGGCGTTGCAGGTCTAAAACATAGAAATGGCGTGTCAATAAATATTTCCACTATTATTAATTTTGAAACAAAAGCATATAACAGTTTTATCGAAGGAATTAACAGCATTGAAAAGAGTAATCAATTCTCAAGTGATAATTTTGATGACCAGTCTATCCAAAATTCAGTGTCTATGTTGCATTGGTACGGGTACAGGTGGCGGTACCGGTACAGGTACGGGACACGGCTATATAAATATTTATATACACATATATTATATATTGGAATTAATAATTTCTATGAGAGCAAGGATGATAATTAAAATTCCTATAATAATTTCGTGTTTCTTTTATTATGTGGATTATAAATTGGAAAATCACTAGTTTTGAACTAGACATCCTAACGACCCTTCAAAATCATAATTGAATGAGATATGTCCAACGAGTTTCAAGAAGTGGATGTGAAGTGTAGGATATATGTTCAAAAATGTACGAAAATGTTTTAAATTAAAACATTTATTGTATAATTGAGTACATGCCCGAATAAATGTATGCACATATGCAAGGAGTGTCCAAGGAGTTTGGGTACGGGTATGGGTATGGGTTGGTACGGGTACAGCTTCAGACTAGAAGTACCCAGATACCATAGTTCAGTGTGTACTCCACCAAATGGCATTAAGAAGTCCAACAAAACTTCAGTATAGAGATTTGTTTGCCACAACCAAATGAAATATGAGGAAACTCAAGGAAGCTTCATGACAGAGAGTGCTTGCTTCTAAGACAGATTAAGAATTTTCATCTAATATGAGCTCTTTGGTTAATGATTTTAGGAAGTAGCATATTCAACAAGGAAAACATGGTTTTTGAATCATTCAGGAGGAAACTACCGAAATGAAACATGTACCATCTTATAGTTTGCAAACGAACATTTGACTTATTCTCTAAAGAACTTATAAATATCCCCGACCTCATTAGTTTTCGTGCCTTTTATTTACAGCAAGAAAGAAACACATTGACATGATTTTCTAAATGCGACTAGATATAAAGAAATTTTCATGATTTTTGCAATTCTCGTGCTCCTTTTTTCCTTTTCTTCTTCAGCTGGCTGAGGGGTTATGTAAAATGTTGTTTTGTTTTGATGTAGAAGAAGCAACTGAATCTCCAGAAGCACAACCGAAGCCTGAAGAAGAGGAAGCAAAAGCCATTTCCTCCAAAAAGAGCAAATACCAGACCATTCTAAAGACGGTCGCGAGGAAACTTATGCAAAACCCCAACACCTTCGCATGCTTAGCAGGTCTCATATGGTCATTAGTCAGCTTTAGGTAGTATTGAAGAAGAATTTATTGGTTCGGGCATTGTTAGTTTAAAAAAGTTAAGTATGGTCATTGCATCAACTAATCAAGTGAACTATTTGCAGATGGGGACTTAAACTTCCAAGAATAGTTGGCGATTCTATATCCATACTAGCAGATGGAGGACTTGGCATGGCTATGTTTAGCTTAGGTACTAGCCATTTCATAAAATAGGGTTATTCACACTAAAATATCCCAAAGTTTACCTCACTTTTAACTTTGATACCCACAGTTTTGTTTTGCACAAAAGAATCCCAAAGTTTGGCTCAATTTAACTTTGATGCCCCAAAGTTTCATTTGCCCAAAAAATACGCCAAAATGTCATTTTGCCCAAAAAATCTAAAATGTCATTTTGCTCAAAAAATACCAAAGTTTCTTTTTGGTAAAAATAAAATTCCCCAAGTTCAACCGATACCCCAAGCTTAAATTTTGTTAAATTTTATTATAGTTTGGGTTTCAAATTTTATTTTTGTTAAATTTTGAGCAATCGAAGTTAAATTTTGCTGAACTTTAGGTTATATTTTTGAGCAAAACAAAAGTTTGGGCATCAAAGGTAAAAATGAGGTAAACTTTGGGGTATATATTGGGCAGGAAAAACCTTTGGGCTATCAAAATTAAACGTGGCTAAGCATTGGGGTATTTAAGTGCAAATAACCCTATAAAATATTGAAAGTGTCTGGCTTAGGTAACTTTCTCTTGTGGTCAATTGCAGGTCTTTTTATGGCATCACAACCAAAATTAATTGCCTGTGGGACTCGGATGATGTTATTATCTATGGGAGTTAAGTTTGTAATAGGACCAGCCATAATGGCTATTCCTTCCTATGCTATTAGAATGAGAGGAGAATTGCTCGGTGCAGCAATTATTCAGGTACTTCATCTCACAAAAAGTTGGCTTTGTCCATTATCATATTCTTACTTTGTGAAGATAAGATATGCAGTTTTATGCAGGCGGCTTTTCCCCAAGGAATTGTGCCATTTGTGTTCGCTAACGAGTACGGACTACATCCTGATATCCTGAGCACCGGGTAATAATGTCATGTAATGTTAGTTAATATGTCAGTTTTAAGATGCTGATTGAGATGGAAATGACTTCTTTTCACTTTTGCAGGGTTATTATCGGCATGTTCGTAGCTATACCAGTTACACTGGTATATTACTTACTGCTTAGTATTAAGTGACTGCCATTTGGACCAAATATATATATGGAGATTCATGCCCTTGTAGACCATTATGATTCATTAGACATACCTTCAGGAAATTGATTGTGTATAGGCTACTAAACCATGTTAAGTGTGACCTCTTGTCTAAATTTTCTCATTGTTACATATTGAGCACATGAAGATTGAGAAAATAAATCAACAAAATGAGATAGCAGGATAATGTATAGTTACAATTTACAAGTATTCTGTAATACTGCTATCCACTTGAGGCCTAAGCAGGTCAATTACATCAGTTACAATTTCATAGAGTGAGTGCGAAATCGAAGGCATGTATTGCTTTCTTCTACACAGATGAATGGTTTTTATTTACCGATCTTGCCACGGCATATTTGACCACTTGATGTTAAATTTGGGTTGGAAGAGAAGAACTCAAATTCTCTGAGTTCGCCATTGTCGGCATCAGTTATGTACTATTATATTTTTGCTATTCTTTTTCCACATAATTCTCATTTGAATTATACTACAATAAATTACAGCAAAAAATTAATCAAACTGATTTAAACAGTTATCCTACTCTCAAACAGTTACTGACTTTTTAACAAACCTTTCCATTTCTGGTCGCTTGTCCTAGTTAAGTGCTAGAAAAACTTTCAGTTTTTCAAATCTGTTGAACACTCAAGTACTAGAAAAACTTTTACTTTATCAAATCTATTGAACAGTGATTAACATTTAATGTGTGGCAACAGTCTCATGCAAAAAAGAAAAAAGAAAAACAGCTTAAGTGAAACACTTAAGAGGGCGTTTGTTTAGGTGAGAGTGAAAAATAAGTGAGAAAGTGACTTGCTTTTAGCGCTTTAGGTGTTTGTTTTATTGGAAGTGAATGTGAAAGTGGAATGTAAACAATATGCTACATCAGATTTAAGGCAATTTTGACTTCCCCTAAAAAAGTGCTGAAGCCACATGAAAGTGGAAAAGTGAGTCCCACTTTTAATTAAATTAATTTATTTATTAATAAAAATCTATTATTTCTTTCCCTACAATACTCCGACCACAACATCTTCATGCGTTCTCTCCTCCCTTCGAAAATTACTCTGTCCGTGTATATTCTATCGAACGTATTTTTTCTCACCTCATATTTATTTACTCCACAGATTGATTAGATCAGTACGTTTGATTTTTTTAAACATAGAACTCCACACATCTTTTGTTGGAGCGACTATTGGACTTCAACTGCTGCTTGTATTTTTAGTTCTAATTGCTTCTTGTATTATTTTTGCTATAACACTTAATTGTTGTTTATATAGTTATGCCATGTATCTAACATGATTCCAACAATATGTAAATATAACTACAACATGGTTGTAGCATGATTGTAGTATAATTGTAATATGAAAAGATAAGAGCTATTCTATTATCAAATATAATTATAAATTAAGTGAGTATTAGATACAAAGCATAAATAATTAGTAAGATTTAGTATGATATTAATATAAGTAGTTATCAAATAATCACTGGAGTAAAATATGAACTTAGAATAAATAAATAAAATAAGATAATATTGTCCGTCATCTTTACTTTTCTAGTTTTGACAATAACTTGTTCTTGCAAACAAACATAGTATTTCACTTTCATGATGGCGTGGTTTCACATCTACACTCGTAAAAAAAAGTGACTTTCGTAATTTCAAGTCACTTTCAATTTGCCAAACACCCCCTAAAGCTGATGAAATTTACACTCCTTACATTTTATATACATAATATGCACAAAACTTAATATTCCTTTGAAATAATGAATAATATCAACACAATCAACAAAACTAAAAGCTGCTTCAATTTACAGACTTACAGAATCCTCACATTTTATACAATGATTTTTTAATAAACCATTATCCTTTGAAATAATGAATTATTTTCAAAAGAAATAAGGGCACCAACTATGCACACCTCTTATTGAGCAAGTGGATGATGGAGGATGAGTCTCCCTTCTAATGCACATTCCATATAAATTGCAAGCCTCCAAATATTCATTCTTCCATCCCTCCCTAAGCTCAGCAGAGTCCTTGTACCATTGTCTAAGAAGTGATATGAAATGAGAAAGGTATTAGGATCTTTCATAATAACGCGTATATCATGTATATCACTATAACGGGTTCACCTACAAAACTTAAAGGTCTGAATGTAGAGATTTATGAATGAACAATTTAAATATAAGGTTGCAACCTATACCTTCATTGAATAAGATGATCAATCCATGAAACTTATTCACTCTAATCTCCAATCAACGATTTCAATAGTTGTCTTTCACTAGTTAGGCTCTTGGTTTTGATTATGCTAATGATGATGTTTCTAAAATGATGAATTGGGAGGCCAAGGAAAAGGAGAATGTTTAACTATGAAGAATTTGCTTTCGTTAGGTTGGTCGGTTGGTTAACAACTCTAAACAACATGAGGATATATACAGGACCTCCTGCTCAAAATTGCACATCGCAAAACCCTAGCTTCTCCAATCTATGCTTCTGGGTTGAACTCATTACCCATTAGCCTGGGAGTTGCCTGCCTGTATCCAACAGGCTTGGTAACAACTGGAAATCCGCAAAATGTATCTCATATGTTTCAACAAGAAAGGGGTTAGATTGGATATTTTGGAAGGTTTCTACTTAGGAAAGAAATTCTAAAGTAAATATTGCCAGTTATCAGTCACCTACTTATGTATTACTTTGTTTGATTGAAAGCTTAGGATGCAAAGAAACTTTTGCTGTGAACCCATGCCAGACACCCTATTGAACATGACATCTAGCATTTTCATTCTTGTTTCCTATGCACTTTTCGAAGTAAACTTTTTTAGGTGTATCATATCATGCCCATTTCATTGGGTACATATGCCAATGCTAGAAATTACGGGTCCTTTTCTTTCAAACTGCAAAGTCCTTGTTTGTTCTCGAGGAACCGTGCCCCCGTGAAAGAAAAAGGGTGCAAATATTTGCTAGTTCAATGGAAATGACAAGAGCAAAGTAAAAAAATATTTCACATATGTCAACCGAGCTTGCTATAAGTATATAAACAAATCAAAAGAACTTGAGTATGGATCACATTTTGACAAATATGGATATTTATATTATCCTTTGAAAATATGGATATGGATGTGGATAGTATTAAACTGTCCATTGTCTATGAAGTCTGAACATACATCAAAATATTTGAATATCAAGGCGCAAGTTATTTAAGATTAGTGGAGATAGCCCTTGACAGAACTGAGTGGAGTAGGATTCATGTAGCGACCCCGAAAGTTTTGGAACAAAGTAGTTGTTACTCCTCTCTTACTCATTTCTTATAACATTACAATAAGTTCTTTAGAATCCCGATCCAATCCAGGAAAGAAAAAAAAAAAAAGGATTAAAAATTATTTTTTTTTTATGGTAGAATATTAGAGAAATTCCATCAAGAACAAACTTCATGGGCCTCATAAATTCGACCAAATTCCTTCATTTTCCTCAGAAACAAACAGTCCTAATCAAAAACCCAATTGCGTTAATGGTTAATAGAGCAATTATTCCAAATGGGTATCTCTATAAAATCAATCACACCCTACAAACAAAACCACCCAAGAAAATTATGCCAATTTTATTCAAAATTAGCATCTGGGTATTGAGCGTTAGAAGCGTCAAGATTAGAATACATCAAAATCATTGAGAATAAAGGGAACTTATAGTTTAAATTGAAAGGGTTTAGATTTTACTTGCAGACGAGGGAGCAGTTGATGAGGTCGACGCAGTCGAGCTGAGAGAAGACGCGGGAGATGAGATGGGTTGGAGCTCTGAGGGCTGGTGGAGGGGCAATCTCGTAATTTCCACCTCCTTCAACTCTGGTTTCTCCTTTTGTGGATGGCTCCATCTTTCTTGTAGTTTTGACCATTAGTTTGTCTACTTTGAATTCATACTGATTATGTGGGTTAATTGCAAACAGACTCCCTGTAGTATCACCTGATTAGAAATAGTTCCCCTGCACTTCTATTCATTGCGGATAGATCTTCTGTAATTCTATTTGTTGCAAATAGACCCCTCACAGTATTGGCCCAAGTCCGAATGCACCCTGTTAGTCAGGGGGGTTCTGTTTGCCTCCTCAAACGTTTTAAATAATTATAAGTGTAAGAAAAATTCACTCAGGGCATCAATTCGCAACTAGTAGAGCTACAAGAAGGTCTATTCATAAGTAGATGATTCTAAAGGGGGTTTGTTTGTAATTAACCCTTGATAAAATGAAAACAGGAAATACTTGTATCCTACATTTGGGTAAATTTCATTAAATCCCCCTAAACTTTGACGTATTCTATGTAAACCCTCTAAACATTATTATAAGGATTAATTTCAAAACCCTTATACCTATACTTACTCAAGACGTAAGGTAGAGGGAGGGACAAAAGATGAATTTGTCCCCACACTCCTATTACTATTACTATACTTACTAAAGCTATTGGGGTTGTCTTGTAGCAAAAGTCTTTTCAAACTACGGTAACTCCCGATAACTTTAGTTAGTTCTTTAATCATTGGTTAAATGAAAAATTAATTAGTTAAATGAAAGAACTAGCTTTAGTAGTATTGTAGCTCTTGTGGAATGAATAGTAACTTTTCTATTAATTGTATATTAGCCCCTCACATATCGATAATTGTTGCTTAGTCCTTCACATTCTCAATAATTGCATATAAGCCCTTCAAATCTCAACAATTCTTCATTAGTCCCTCAAATTCCAAGGTCACTCTAATTTGGTACCTCAATGAAAATCCCCTCATCTAATATTTTTTAAAGGGTTATTTATAATTTAGCATTTTAGAGGGTATTTTTACATAGCGTTGTTTAGATGTTGGTCCCTCAAATCTTCAATAATTTCACATTAGTATCTCAATCTAAATAATTGCTCATTACTCCATCAAATCCGTGTCTTATTGCTCACATTACGTCTTTTTTAACTTTGATACGCCAAACCTTTTCTAACATTTTGCTACCCTAACGTTTATACATTTTTTAACTTTCATGGAGTTGTCTTGTAGCAAAAGTCTTTTCAAACTACAGTAACTCCCAATAACTTTAGTTAGTTCTTTAATCATTGGTTAAATGAAAGATTAATTAGTTAAATGAAAGAACTAGCTTTAGTAGTATTGTAGCTACTGTGGAATGAATAGTAACTTTTCTATTAATTGTATATTAGCCCCTCACATATCAGTAATTGTTGCTTAGTCCTTCACATTCTCAATAATTGCATATAAGCCCTTCAAATCTCAACAATTCTTCATTAGTCCCTCAAATTCCAAGGTCACTCTAATTTGGTACCTCAATGACCTCCCTCATCTAATATTTTTTAAAGGGTTATTTGTAATTTAGCATTTTAGAGGGTATTTTTACATAGCGTTGTTTAGATGTTGGTCCCTCAAATCTTCAATAATTTCACATTAGTATCTCAATCTAAATAATTGCTCATTACTCCATCAAATCAGGTGTCTTATTGCTCACATTACGTCTTTTTAACTTTGATACCCCACAGTTTTGTTTTGCACAAAAGTATCCCAAAGTTTACTCATTTAACTTTGATGCCCCAAAGATCCTAATTTTTTACTTTGGTAACCCCAATGTTTTAACATTTTTAACTCTAATACCCTAAAGTTTAATAAAAGTTTAAGAAAAAGTTAATGTATCAAAGTGTAAAAACTTTGGGTGTCAAAGTTAACAAGATATAAACTTTGTCTTAACAAAGTGTTAAGAAAAACTTTGAGGTATCAAAATTAAACGTGGCTAAGCATTGGGGTATTTAAGTGCAAATAACCCTATAAAATATTGAAAGTGTCCGCTTAGGTAACTTTCTCTTGTGGTCAATTGCAGGTCTTTTATGGCATCACAACCAAAACTAATTGCCTGTGGGACTCGGATGATGTTATTATCTATGGGAGTTAAGTTTGTAATAGGACCAGCCATAATGGCTATTCCTTCCTATGCTATTAGAATGAGAGGAGAATTGCTCGGTGCAGCAATTATTCAGGTACTTCATCTCACAAAAAGTTGGCTTTGTCCATTATCATATTCTTACTTTGTGAAGATAAGATATGTAGTTTTATGCAGGCAGCTTTTCCCCAAGGAATTGTGCCATTTGTGTTCGCTAACGAGTATGGACTACATTCTGATATCCTGAGCACCGGGTAATAATGTCATGCAATGTTAGTTAATATGTCAGTTTTAAGATGCTGATTGAGATGGAAATGACTTCTTTTCACTTTTGCAGGGTTATTATCGGCATGTTGTAGCTATACCAGTTACACTGGTATATTACTTACTGCTTAGTATTAAGTGACTGCCATTTGGACCAAATATGGAGATTCATGCCCTTGTAGACCATTATGATTCATTAGACATACCTTCAGGAAATTGATTGTGTATAGGCTACTAAACCATGTTAAGTGTGACCTCTTGTCTAAATTTTCTCATTGTCACATATGGAGCACATGAAGATTGAGAAAATAAATCAACAAAATGAGATAGCAGGATAATGTATAGTTACAGTTTACAAGTATTCTGTAATACTGCTATCCACTTGAGGCCTGAGCAGGTCAATTACATCAGTTACAATTTCATAGAGTGAGTGCGAAATCGAAGGCATGTATTACTTTCTTCTACACAGATGAATGGTTTTTATTTACCGATCTTACCACGGCATATTTGACCACTTGATGTTAAATTTGGGTCGGAAGAGAAGAACTCAAATTCTCTGAGTTCGCCATTGTCGGCATCAGTTATGTACTATTATATTTTTGCTATTCTTTTTCCACATAATCCTCATTTGAATTATTCTACAATAAATTACAGCAAAAATTAATCAAACTGATTTAAACAGTTATCCTACTCTCAAACAGTTACTGACTTTTTAACAAACCTTTCCATTTCTGGTCGCTTGTCCTAGTTAAGTACTAGAAAAACTTTTAGTTTTTCAAATCTGTTGAACAGTCAAGTACTAGAAAAACTTTTACTTTATCAAATCTATTGAACAGTGATTAACATTTAATGTGTGGCAACAGTCTCATGCAAAAAGAAAAAGAAAAACAGCTTAAGTGAAACACTTAAGAGGGCGCTTGTTTAGGTGAGAGGAAAAATAAGTGAGAAAGTGACTTGCTTTTAGCACTTTAGGTGTTTGTTTTATTGGAAGTGAATGTGAAAGTGGAATGTAAAAATATGCTACATCGATTTAATGCAATTTTGACTTCCCTCAAAAATGTGAAGTCACATGAAAGTGGAAAAGTGAGTCCCACTTTTAATTAAATTAATTTATTTATTAATAAAATCTATTATTTCTTTCCCTACAATACTCCGACCACAACATCTTCATGCGCTCTCCTCCCTTCAAAATTACTCTGTCCGTATATTCTATCGAACGTATTTTTCTCACCTCATATTTATTTACTCCACAGATTGATTAGATCAGTACGTTTGATTTTATTTAAACATAGAAGTCCACACATCTTTTGTTGGAGCGACTACTGGACTTCAACTGCTACTTGTATTTTTAGTTCTAATTGCTTCTTGTATTATTTTTGCTATAACACTTAATTGTTGTTTATATAGTTATGCCATGTATCTAACATGATTCCAACAATATGTAAATATAACTACAACATGGTTGTAGCTTGATTGTAGTATAATTGTAATATGAAAAGATAAGAGCTATTCTATTATCAAATATAATTATAAATTAAGTGAGTAATAGATACAAAGCATAAATAATTAGTAAGATTTAGTATGATATTAATATAAGTAGTTATCAAATAATCACTGGAGTAAAATATGAACTTAGAATAAATAAATAAAATAAGATAATATTGTCACCATCTTTACTTTTCTAGTTTTGACAATAACTTGTTCTTGCAAACAAACATAGTATTTCACTTTCAAGATGACGTGGTTTCACATCTACACTCAAAAAAGTGACTTTCGTAATTTCAAGTCACTTTCAATTTGCCAAACACCCCTAAAGCTAATGAAATTTACACTCCTTACATTTTATATAAATAATATGCACAAAACTTAATATTCCTTTGAAATAATGAATAATATCAACACAATCAACAAAACTAAAAAGCTGCTTCAATTTACAGACTTACAGAATCCTCACATTTTATACAATGATTTTTAATAAACCATTATCCTTTGAAATAATGAATTATTTTCAAAAGAATTAGGGCACCAACTATGCACACCTCTTATTGAGCAAGTGGATGATGGAGGATGAGTTTCCCTAATGCACATTCCATATAAATTGCAAGCCTCCAAATATTCATTCTTCCATCCCTCCCTAAGCTCAGCAGAGTCCTTGTACCATTGTCTAAGAAGTGATATGAAATGAGAGGTATTAGGATCTTTCATAATAACAGATATCATGTATATCACTATAACGGGTTCACCTACAAAACTTAAAGGTCTGAATGTAGAGATTTATCAATGAACAATTTAAATATAAGGTTGCAACCTATACCTTCATTGAATAAGATGATCAATCCATGAAACTTATTCACTCTAATCTCCAATCAACGATTTCAATAGTTGTCTTTCACTAGTTAGGCTCTTGGTTTTGATTATGCTAATGATGATGTTTCTAAAATGATGAATTGGGAGGCCAAGGAAAAGGAGAATGTTTAACTATGAAGAATTTGTTATTAGGTTGGTCGGTTGGATAACAACTCTAAACAACATGAGGATATATACAGGACCCCTGCTCAAAATTGCACATCACAAAACCCTAGCTTCTCCAATCTATGCTTCTGGGTTGAACTCATTACCCATTAGCCTGGGAGTTGCCTGCCTGTATCCAACAGGCTTGGTAACAACTGGAATCCATAAAATGTATCTCATATGTTTCAACAAGAAAGGGGTTAGATTGGATATTTTGTAAGGTTTCTACTTAGGAAAGAAATTCTAAAGTAAATATTGCCAGTTATCAGCCACCTACTTATGTATTACTTTGTTTGATTGAAAGCTTAGGATGCAAAGAAACTTTTGCTGTGAACCCATGCCAGACACCCTATTGAACATGACATCTAGCATTTTCATTCTTGTTTCCTATGCACTTTTCGAAGAAAACTTTTTTAGGTGTATCATATCATGCCCATTTCATTGGGTACATATGCCAATGCTAGAAATTATGGGGCCTTTTCTTTCAAACTGCAAAGTCCTTGTTTGTTCTCGAGGAACCGTGCCCCGTGAAAGAAAAGGGTGCAAATATTTGCTAGTTCAATGGAAATGACAAGAGCAAAGTAAAAAATATTTCACATATGTCAACCGAGCTTGCTATAAATATATAAACAAATCAAAAGAATTTAAGTATGGATCACATTTTGACAAATATGGATATTTATATTATCCTTTGAACATTTCAATAAGTTCTTTAGAACAAAGTAGTTGTTATTCCTCTCTTACTCATTTCTTATAACATTTCAATAAGTTCTTTAGAATCCCGATCCAATCCGGGAAAAAAAAGGATTAAAATTTATTTTTTATGGTAAAATATTAGAGAAATTCCATCAAGAACAAATTTCATGGGCCTCATAAATTCCACCAAACTCCTTCATTTTCCTCAGAAACAAACAATCCTAATAAAACAACCCAACTGGCTTCATTGGTAATACAGCAATTATTCCAAATGGGTATCTCTATAAAATCAATCACACCCTACAAACAAAACCACCAGAGAAAATTATGCCAAATTTATTCAAAATTAGCATCTGGGTATTGAGCGTTAGAAGCGTCAAGATTAGAATACATCAAAATCATTGAGAATAAAGGGAACTTATAGTGGAAATTGAAAGGGTTTAGATTTTACTTGCAGACGAGGGAGCAGTTGATGAGGTCGACGCAGTCGAGCTGAGAGAAGACGCGGGAGATGAGATGGGTCGGAGCTCTGAGGGCTGGTGGAGGGGCAATCTCGTAATTTCCACCTCCTTCAACTCTGGTTTCTCCTTTTGTGGATGGCTCCATCTTTCTTGTAGTTTTGACCATTAGTTTGTCTACTTTGAATTCATACTGATTATTTGGGTTAATTGCAAACAGACTCCTTGTAGTATCACCTAATTAGAAATAGTCCCTCTGCACTTCTATTCGTTGCGAATAGATCTTCTGTAATTCTATTTGATGCAAATAGAACCCCATAGCATTGGCCCAAGTCTGAATGCACTGCTTTTTACAAGCTTTGATACTTGAATCGAACCTGGGCCTCTACGAGTGAGCCAGACATCTGGCCACAAGCAGGACTCACTTGAATGACCCTCAAGAAGTGAGGGGGTTCTGTTCGCCTCCTCAAACATTTTAAATAATTATCAATGTGAGAAAAATTCACTCAGGGCATCAATTTCGCAACTAGTAGAACTACAAGGAGGTTTATTCATAAGTCGATGATTCTAAAGGGGGCTGGTTGTAATTAACCCTTGATAAAATGGAAACGGGAAATACTTGTCTCCTACATTTGTGTAAATTTCATCAAATCCCCCTAAACTTTGACGGCTTCTATGTAAACCCTCTCAACATTATTATAAGGATTAATTTCGCAAAACCCCCTTATACCTATACTTACTCAAGACGTAAGGTAGAGGGAGGGACAAAAGATGAATTTGTCCCCCACACTCCTATTACTATTACTATACTTACTAAAGCTATTGGGAGTTGTACTGTAGCAAAAGTCTTTTCAAACTACAGTAACTCCCAATAACTTTAGTTAGTTCTTTAATCATTGGTTAAATGAAAGATTAATTAGTTAAATGAAAGAACTAGCTTTAGTAGTATTGTAGCTACTTGTGGAATGAATAGTAACTTTTCTATTAATTGTATATTAGCCCCTCACATATCAAGAATTGTTGCTTAGTCCTTCACATTCTCAATAATTGCATATAAGCCCTTCAAATCTCAACAATTCTTCATTAGTCCCTCAAATTCCAAGGTCACTCTAATTTGGTACCTCAATGACGAAAATCCCCTCATCTAATATTTTTTTAAAGGGTTATTTGTAATTTAGCATTTTAGAGGGTATTTTTACATAGCGTTGTTTAGATGTTGGTCCCTCAAATCTTCAATAATTTCACATTAGTATCTCAATCTAAATAATTGCTCATTACTCCATCAAACTGTGTCTTATTGCTCACATTACGCCTTTTTTAACTTTGATACCAAACCTTTTCTAACATTTTGCTACCCTAACGTTTATACATTTTTAACTTTCATACCTTAAAGATCCTAATTTTTTACTTTGGTAACCCCAATGTTTTAACATTTTTAACTCTAATACCCTAAAGTTTAATAAAAGTTTAAGAAAAAGTTAATGTATCAAAGTGTAAAAAACTTTGGGTGTCAAAGTTAACAAGATATAAACTTTGTCTTAACAAAAGTGTTAAGAAAAACTTTGAGGTATCAAAATTAAAAGGTGTGAACTTTAGGATATTAATTGCCAAAAATATTTAGTATTATAGTTAAAATGTGTGAACTTTAGATTACCAAACTGTAAATAATCTTTTTTTTTTGAGCTAGATGAGCTTTAAGAGGGAAATTATAACTAAGATTTATTTTCATCATTAAGGAACCAAATTATAAGGGCCCTTAGAATTTGAGAGACTAATAAGCAATTATTGAGATTTGAGGGACTAATATGAAATTATTGAAGTTGTGAGGGACTAATTTTCAAAAAATTCTTCCTAAAACAAATGAGCCTTTATTTTATTTTATTTTATTTCTTTTCTCCATACTAATTTGTGTAATGTAATGACTACCAAGTCATTAGTATCATACAAATACTTTAGCTAATATTTTTCCAAATAAAATGAGCTTTTCTCTTTGCCTTTCTCCTCACTAATATGCTTAAAATATTAATTTTTGGCTTTATCTACAACACAACTACCAAAGGCATTAGAATTATCCTAATGCTTAAATCATTATTTTTAAAATTTTCATGGACTACTTTATCTATGTTACAAAACCAAAAACATTTTTGTTGACAAGCTAAATTTTTTAAAACCAAATGGTTAAACCATTTTTTTGTTCGTTCACACTAATTTACCTATATTGCAAATCCTAAAAATATTTTTATCCACAAATTAAGAAAGAATTTTCTAAGCAAAGTATTTAACCATTATTTTTAATTTCATCATATAAATACGCAACGCTACGTCAATTTTACTTGTTAAAATCTGAAACTACTACGTCAAACACTATGTACCCCGATTTTCCCACAGTTTTCCTTGGGTTCTGCATTGGTCAGCGTCCTTCCCATTTGAAAAATGGTAAGTGTTTTTATTAAGAAAAATGAAATAGCAGGATAATGTATAGTTACAGTTTACAAGTATTCTGTAATACTGCTATCCACTTGAGGCCTGAGCAGGTCAATTACATCAGTTACAATTTCATAGAGTGAGTGCAAATCAAGGCATGTATTACTTTCTTCTACACAGATGAATGGTTTTATTTACCGATCTTACCACGGCATATTTGACCACTTGATGTTAAATTTGGGTCGGAAGAGAAGAACTCAAATTCTCTGAGTTCGCCATTGTCGCATCAGTTATGTACTATTATATTTTTGCTATTCTTTTTCCACATAATCCTCATTTGAATTATTCTACAATAAATTACAGCAAAAATTAATCAAACTGATTTAAACAGTTATCCTACTCTCAAACAGTTACTGACTTTTTAACAAACCTTTCCATTTCTGGTCGCTTGTCCTAGTTAAGTACTAGAAAAACTTTTAGTTTTTCAAATCTGTTGAACAGTCAAGTACTAGAAAAACTTTTACTTTATCAAATCTATTGAACAGTGATTAACATTTAATGTGTGGCAACAGTCTCATGCAAAAAGAAAAAGAAAAACAGCTTAAGTGAAACACTTAAGAGGGCGCTTGTTTAGGTGAGAGGAAAAATAAGTGAGAAAGTGACTTGCTTTTAGCACTTTAGGTGTTTGTTTTATTGGAAGTGAATGTGAAAGTGGAATGTAAAAATATGCTACATCGATTTAATGCAATTTTGACTCCCCTCAAAAATGTGAAGTCACATGAAAGTGGAAAAGTGAGTCCCACTTTTAATTAAATTAATTTATTTATTAATAAAATCTATTATTTCTTTCCCTACAATACTCCGACCACAACATCTTCATGCGCTCTCCTCCCTTCAAAATTACTCTGTCCGTATATTCTATCGAACGTATTTTTCTCACCTCATATTTATTTACTCCACAGATTGATTAGATCAGTACGTTTGATTTTATTTAAACATAGAAGTCCACACATCTTTTGTTGGAGCGACTACTGGACTTCAACTGCTACTTGTATTTTTAGTTCTAATTGCTTCTTGTATTATTTTTGCTATAACACTTAATTGTTGTTTATATAGTTATGCCATGTATCTAACATGATTCCAACAATATGTAAATATAACTACAACATGGTTGTAGCTTGATTGTAGTATAATTGTAATATGAAAAGATAAGAGCTATTCTATTATCAAATATAATTATAAATTAAGTGAGTAATAGATACAAAGTATAAATAATTAGTAAGATTTAGTATGATATTAATATAAGTAGTTATCAAATAATCACTGGAGTAAAATATGAACTTAGAATAAATAAATAAAATAAGATAATATTGTCACCATCTTTACTTTTCTAGTTTTGACAATAACTTGTTCTTGCAAACAAACATAGTATTTCACTTTCAAGATGACGTGGTTTCACATCTACACTCAAAAAAGTGACTTTCGTAATTTCAAGTCACTTTCAATTTGCCAAACACCCCTAAAGCTAATGAAATTTACACTCCTTACATTTTATATAAATAATATGCACAAAACTTAATATTCCTTTGAAATAATGAATAATATCAACACAATCAACAAAACTAAAAAGCTGCTTCAATTTACAGACTTACAGAATCCTCACATTTTATACAATGATTTTTAATAAACCATTATCCTTTGAAATAATGAATTATTTTCAAAAGAATTAGGGCACCAACTATGCACACCTCTTATTGAGCAAGTGGATGATGGAGGATGAGTTTCCTTCTAATGCACATTCCATATAAATTGCAAGCCTCCAAATATTCATTCTTCCATCCCTCCCTAAGCTCAGCAGAGTCCTTGTACCATTGTCTAAGAAGTGATATGAAATGAGAGAGGTATTAGGATCTTTCATAATAACAGATATCATGTATATCACTATAACGGGTTCACCTACAAAACTTAAAGGTCTGAATGTAGAGATTTATCAATGAACAATTTAAATATAAGGTTGCAACCTATACCTTCATTGAATAAGATGATCAATCCATGAAACTTATTCACTCTAATCTCCAATCAACGATTTCAATAGTTGTCTTTCACTAGTTAGGCTCTTGGTTTTGATTATGCTAATGATGATGTTTCTAAAATGATGAATTGGGAGGCCAAGGAAAAGGAGAATGTTTAACTATGAAGAATTTGTTATTAGGTTGGTCGGTTGGATAACAACTCTAAACAACATGAGGATATATACAGGACCCCCTGCTCAAAATTGCACATCACAAAACCCTAGCTTCTCCAATCTATGCTTCTGGGTTGAACTCATTACCCATTAGCCTGGGAGTTGCCTACCTGTATCCAACAGGCTTGGTAACAACTGGAATCCATAAAATGTATCTCATATGTTTCAACAAGAAAGGGGTTAGATTGGATATTTTGTAAGGTTTCTACTTAGGAAAGAAATTCTAAAGTAAATATTGCCAGTTATCAGCCACCTACTTATGTATTACTTTGTTTGATTGAAAGCTTAGGATGCAAAGAAACTTTTGCTGTGAACCCATGCCAGACACCCTATTGAACATGACATCTAGCATTTTCATTCTTGTTTCCTATGCACTTTTCGAAGAAAACTTTTTTAGGTGTATCATATCATGCCCATTTCATTGGGTACATATGCCAATGCTAGAAATTATGGGGCCTTTTCTTTCAAACTGCAAAGTCCTTGTTTGTTCTCGAGGAACCGTGCCCCCGTGAAAGAAAAAGGGTGCAAATATTTGCTAGTTCAATGGAAATGACAAGAGCAAAGTAAAAAAATATTTCACATATGTCAACCGAGCTTGCTATAAATATATAAACAAATCAAAAGAATTTAAGTATGGATCACATTTTGACAAATATGGATATTTATATTATCCTTTGAACATTTCAATAAGTTCTTTAGAACAAAGTAGTTGTTATTCCTCTCTTACTCATTTCTTATAACATTTCAATAAGTTCTTTAGAATCCCGATCCAATCCGGGAAAAAAAAGGATTAAAATTTATTTTTTATGGTAAAATATTAGAGAAATTCCATCAAGAACAAATTTCATGGGCCTCATAAATTCCACCAAACTCCTTCATTTTCCTCAGAAACAAACAATCCTAATAAAACAACCCAACTGGCTTCATTGGTAATACAGCAATTATTCCAAATGGGTATCTCTATAAAATCAATCACACCCTACAAACAAAACCACCAGAGAAAATTATGCCAAATTTATTCAAAATTAGCATCTGGGTATTGAGCGTTAGAAGCGTCAAGATTAGAATACATCAAAATCATTGAGAATAAAGGGAACTTATAGTGGAAATTGAAAGGGTTTAGATTTTACTTG
Source organism: Asparagus setaceus (assembly GCA_012295165.1). Taxonomy (NCBI): domain Eukaryota; kingdom Viridiplantae; phylum Streptophyta; class Magnoliopsida; order Asparagales; family Asparagaceae; genus Asparagus; species Asparagus setaceus. The sequence goes on from CM022706.1 coordinate 74,712,148, forward strand.
CAGACGAGGGAGCAGTTGATGAGGTCGACGCAGTCGAGCTGAGAGAAGACGCGGGAGATGAGATGGGTCGGAGCTCTGAGGGCTGGTGGAGGGGCAATCTCGTAATTTCCACCTCCTTCAACTCTGGTTTCTCCTTTGTGGATGGCTCCATCTTTCTTGTAGTTTTGACCATTAGTTTGTCTACTTTGAATTCATACTGATTATTTGGGTTAATTGCAAACAGACCTGTAGTATCACCTAATTAGAAATAGTCCTCTGCACTTCTATTCGTTGCGAATAGATCTTCTGTAATTCTATTTGATGCAAATAGAACCCCATAGCATTGGCCCAAGTCTGAATGCACTGCTTTTTACAAGCTTTGATACTTGAATCGAACCTGGGCCTCTACGAGTGAGCCAGACATCTGGCCACAAGCAGGACTCACTTGAATGACCCTCAAGAAGTGAGGGGGTTCTGTCCTCCTCAAACATTTTAAATAATTATCAATGTGAGAAAAATTCACCAGGGCATCAATTTCGCAACTAGTAGAACTACAAGGAGGTTTATTCATAAGTCGATGATTCTAAAGGGGCTGGTTGTAATTAACCCTTGATAAAATGGAAACGGGAAATACTTGTCTCCTACATTTGTGTAAATTTCATCAAATCCCCTAAACTTTGACGGCTTCTATGTAAACCCTCTCAACATTATTATAAGGATTAATTTCAAGAAAACCCCCTTATACCTATACTTACTCAAGACGTATAGAGGAGGGACAAAGATGAATTTGTCCCCACACTCCTATTACTATTACTATACTTACTAAAAGCTTATTGAGTTGTAATCAGAAAGTCTTTTCAAACTACAAGAACTCCCAATAACTTTAGTTAGTTCTTTAATCATTGGTTAAATGAAAGATTAGTTAAATGAAAGAACTAGCTTTAGTAGTATTGTAGCTACTGTGGAATAAATAGTAACTTTTCTATTAATTGTATATTAGCCCCTCACATATCAAGAATTGTTGCTTAGTCCTTCACATTCTCAATAATTGCATATAAGCCCTTCAAATCTCAACAATTCTTCATTAGTCCCTCAAATTCCAAGGTCACTCTAATTTGGTACCTCAATGACGAAAATCCCTCATCTAATATTTTTTAAAGGGTTATTTGTAATTTAGCATTTTAGAGGGTATTTTTACATAGCGTTGTTTAGATGTTGGTCCCTCAAATCTTCAATAATTTCACATTAGTATCTCAATCTAAATAATTGCTCATTACTCCATCAAACTGTGTCTTATTGCTCACATTACGCCTTTTTTAACTTTGATACCAAACCTTTTCTAACATTTTGCTACCCTAACGTTTATACATTTTTAACTTTCATACCTTAAAGATCCTAATTTTTTACTTTGGTAACCCCAATGTTTTAACATTTTTAACTCTAATACCCTAAAGTTTAATAAAAGTTTAAGAAAAAGTTAATGTATCAAAGTGTAAAAAACTTTGGGTGTCAAAGTTAACAAGATATAAACTTTGTCTTAACAAAAGTGTTAAGAAAAACTTTGAGGTATCAAAATTAAAAGGTGTGAACTTTAGGATATTAATTGCCAAAAATATTTAGTATTATAGTTAAAATGTGTGAACTTTAGATTACCAAACTGTAAATAATCTTTTTTTTGAGCTAGATGAGCTTTAAGAGGGAAATTATAACTAAGATTTATTTTCATCATTAAGGAACCAAATTATAAGGGCCCTTAGAATTTGAGAGACTAATAAGCAATTATTGAGATTTGAGGGACTAATATGAAATTATTGAAGTTGTGAGGGACTAATTTTCAAAAAATTCTTCCTAAAACAAATGAGCCTTTATTTTATTTTATTTTATTTCTTTTCTCCATACTAATTTGTGTAATGTAATGACTACCAAGTCATTAGTATCATACAAATACTTTAGCTAATATTTTTCCAAATAAAATGAGCTTTTCTCTTTGCCTTTCTCCTCACTAATATGCTTAAAATATTAATTTTTGGCTTTATCTACAACACAACTACCAAAGGCATTAGAATTATCCTAATGCTTAAATCATTATTTTTAAAATTTTCATGGACTACTTTATCTATGTTACAAAACCAAAAACATTTTTGTTGACAAGCTAAATTTTTTAAAACCAAATGGTTAAACCATTTTTTGTTCGTTCACACTAATTTACCTATATTGCAAATCCTAAAAATATTTTTATCCACAAATTAAGAAAGAATTTTCTAAGCAAAGTATTTAACCATTATTTTTAATTTCATCATATAAATACGCAACGCTACGTCAATTTTACTTGTTAAAATCAAACTACTACGTCAAACACTATGTACCCCGATTTTCCCACAGTTTTCCTTGGGTTCTGCATTGGTCAGCGTCCTTCCCATTTGAAAAATGGTAAGTGTTTTTTTATTAAGAAAAAATGAAATCATAAAAGTTCTTTGTCTTCTTTTTCTCTACAACATCAAATGAGGGTTTACGGCATAGAAAATTGGAGAAAATTTGTAGCTTGGAAATGAGAGTACCAGTGTGAATTGAGGGTTTATGGCGTATGCAAGTCGGGATGAATTGAGAAATTGGGTCTAGCTAGGGTTAGGTGTTACTCATTGTGGAGAGTTAGGTTAGACGACTAATTTCGGGTAGATTCCAGGATGCGGTCTTATAAGCCTACTAAATCACGTTGTGACTCAGGAGAATTCTTGGCATAGTAAGAAAGCTCCTCCGTGAGAAGGAAGAGTGGACCTAAAATAGTTATCGGAACCACTATAAAATCTTGAGTGTCCTTACTTGGTTGTTATTTATTGTTATTTATTGTTGATCGCCTTTATTTTATCTATTCTGCTGCATATTCTATATTTTTGAAAAATGGTAGCAACCCTATTCACCACCCTTCTAGGCTTGCATCTTAGATCCGACAAGTGGTATTAGATCCTCGTTGCCCATCTTTAAGATTCACAACCTAGGGTGAAGATGTCTAGTTTGACTGCCACAATGGCTTTTCCTTGAGGGACATGCAGTTAACCGACCGTCACTTTTCAATGGGATGAATTACACCTTGGGGAAAGCTCGTATGAGAGTCTTTTATTGTCCATCGATTATGATGTTTAGAGTAGTGTAGAGAATGGCTATAGTGAACCCACTACTGTTGTAGATGAGGTTACCATTGTCACTCCTTGAAATAAGTAGACCACTCAGGACAAAAAGATCTATTTTTTAAATGTAAAAACTATAACTGCTCTTTATTGTTCTTTAACTACTGAAGAATTTAACTATGTGTCAAATTGTTCTACTGCGCAGAAAATTTAAAACTTTGAAAGTTACACAAGAGAGATCTTCATAGGTAAAAGAGGCGAAATTTACAATACTTATGAGTAAGTATGAGAATTTTAAGATGAAGACCTCGGAGAGTATTTAGGATATGTTCACACGATTCATAGACATAGTGAAAAAATTAAAAGCTTTGGGGAAGGAGTATGATAACAAGGAGTTTGTGAGAAAAATTCTTTGTTCTCTTTCTTAGGATTAGGAACCGAAGATAATGACTATTGAAGAATTATAAATTTTTTCTAAATTAACTCTTGAGAATTTTGTAGGGAATCTTCTCTCATATGAAGTGCAATTAAAAGAGAGAGAAGATGATTTAGAAGATAACAACAAGAAGAAGTCGTTAGCTTTGAAGGTCAAAAAAGAGAAACTTAGGTCTAAAAAGAAGATTGAGTCAAGTTCAAGCTCTGAGGATGAATGTAGTCATGTTGATCAAATTGTTAAAGGCACAAATTGTTAAACAGAAATGACTAAGTGTTAATCCCACTCCAGTAGTCGACACATGTCCAGAGTTAACTATGCACCAAATCGGCTCGACCCTATGCAAGACGAGTCAAATAACGTCATCACTCGATCCTTCCCAAGAAGGGCCAAGTCGAAAGGCATTCTCACTCAGACCCTGCTGTAAAGGCCAATTCCACGCCTTTTCATTTTGTAAGACCGAGTCGGAAAGCCCTCAATCCAAAATGGCCGAATCAAAAGGCGGTCATTCTCAAACCCCTCGCTGACAGTCGATCACCATCACATTAATGCACGGTCGAAGTCATCATTACATCGACCCCGAAAGTCTTAATAACTTCGTCGGACCTCGTCAGCACCTTACTTCCCCTGTCACCATCACATTAATCACAAGGGTGACTCATACCACCCGCAGCCAACACTTGTAAAGTATCGACCGAATAAGCTGACTACTTAGACTCGGCCGAAGTTACACAATTGCCCTTCTGGATCTGCTATAAATAGGTGCATCGCCTGCTGCATGGAGGTACGCAATCTTTACAACATAACACATAGCAATCATATTTTCTCCTCCACTTAAGATCAGCAGAGTCCTTGTACCATTGTCTAAGAAGTGATATGAAATGAGAGAGGTATTAGGATCTTTCATAATAACGCTGTATATCATGTATATCACTATAACGGGTTCACCTACAAAACTTAAAGGTCTGAATGTAGAGATTTATCAATGAACAATTTAAATATAAGGTTGCAACCTATACCTTCATTGAATAAGATGATCAATCCATGAAACTTATTCACTCTAATCTCCAATCAACGATTTCAATAGTTGTCTTTCACTAGTTAGGCTCTTGGTTTTGATTATGCTAATGATGATGTTTCTAAAATGATGAATTGGGAGGCCAAGGAAAAGGAGAATGTTTAACTATGAAGAATTTGCTTTCGTTAGGTTGGTCGGTTGGATAACAACTCTAAACAACATGAGGATATATACAGGACCCCCTGCTCAAAATTGCACATCACAAAACCCTAGCTTCTCCAATCTATGCTTCTGGGTTGAACTCATTACCCATTAGCCTGGGAGTTGCCTACCTGTATCCAACAGGCTTGGTAACAACTGGAAATCCGCAAAATGTATCTCATATGTTTCAACAAGAAAGGGGTTAGATTGGATATTTTGTAAGGTTTCTACTTAGGAAAGAAATTCTAAAGTAAATATTGCCAGTTATCAGCCACCTACTTATGTATTACTTTGTTTGATTGAAAGCTTAGGATGCAAAGAAACTTTTGCTGTGAACCCATGCCAGACACCCTATTGAACATGACATCTAGCATTTTCATTCTTGTTTCCTATGCACTTTTCGAAGAAAACTTTTAGGTGTATCATATCATGCCCATTTCATTGGGTACATATGCCAATGCTAGAAATTATGGGCCTTTTCTTTCAAACTGCAAAGTCCTTGTTTGTTCTCGAGGAACCGTGCCCCGTGAAAGAAAAAGGGTGCAAATATTTGCTAGTTCAATGGAAATGACAAGAGCAAAGTAAAAAATATTTCACATATGTCAACCGAGCTTGCTATAAATATATAAACAAATCAAAAAGAATTTAAGTATGGATCACATTTTGACAAATATGGATATTTATATTATCCTTTGAACATTTCAATAAGTTCTTTAGAACAAAGTAGTTGTTATTCTCTCTTACTCATTTCTTATAACATTTCAATAAGTTCTTTAGAATCCCGATCCAATCCGGGAAAAAAAAGGATTAAAATTTATTTTTTATGGTAAAATATTAGAGAAATTCCATCAAGAACAAATTTCATGGGCCTCATAAATTCCACCAAACTCCTTCATTTTCCTCAGAAACAAACAATCCTAATAAAACAACCCAACTGGCTTCATTGGTAATACAGCAATTATTCCAAATGGGTATCTCTATAAAATCAATCACACCCTACAAACAAAACCACCAGAGAAAATTATGCCAAATTTATTCAAAATTAGCATCTGGGTATTGAGCGTTAGAAGCGTCAAGATTAGAATACATCAAAATCATTGAGAATAAAGGGAACTTATAGTGGAAATTGAAAGGGTTTAGATTTTACTTGCAGACGAGGGAGCAGTTGATGAGTCGACGCAGTCGAGCTGAGAAGACGCGGGAGATGAGATGGGTCGGAGCTCTGAGGGCTGGTGGAGGGGCAATCTCGTAATTTCCACCTCCTTCAACTCTGGTTTCTCCTTTGTGGATGGCTCCATCTTTCTTGTAGTTTTGACCATTAGTTTGTCTACTTTGAATTCATACTGATTATTTGGGTTAATTGCAAACAGACTTTGTAGTATCACCTAATTAGAAATAGTCCCTCTGCACTTCTATTCATAATAGATCTTCTAATTCTATTTGATGCAAATAGAACCCCATAGCATTGGCCCAAGTCTGAATGCACCCTGTTTTTTTATGGCCAAGGTGACAATGGAATCAACCAAGCCTCTCTACGAGGGAAATACACCTGGGTGTACACCCTTGGGCACTAATGCACCTGCTTAGTGAGGGGGTTCTGCTCGCCTCCTCAAACATTTTAAATAATTATCAATGTGAGAAAAATTCACTGGGCATCAATTTCTGCAACTAGTAGAACTACAAGGAGGTTTATTCATAAGTCGATGATTCTAAAGGGGGCTGGTTGTAATTAACCCTTGATAAAATGGAAACGGGAAATACTTGTCTCCTACATTTGTGTAAATTTCATCAAATCCCCTAAACTTTACCTTCTATGTAAACCCTCTCAACATTATTATAAGGATTAATTTCAAAAACCCCTTATACCTATACTTACTCAAGACGTAAGGTAGAGGGAGGGACAAAGATGAATTTGTCCCCACACTCTATTACTATTACTATACTTACTAAAGCTGGGAGTTGTAACAGAGTAAAAGTCTTTTCAAACTACAAGAACTCCCATAACTTTAGTTAGTTCTTTAATCATTGGTTAAATGAAAGATTAATTAGTTAAATGAAAGAACTAGCTTTAGTAGTATTGTAGCTACTGTGGAATAAATAGTAACTTTTCTATTAATTGTATATTAGCCCCTCACATATCAAGAATTGTTGCTTAGTCCTTCACATTCTCAATAATTGCATATAAGCCCTTCAAATCTCAACAATTCTTCATTAGTCCCTCAAATTCCAAGGTCACTCTAATTTGGTACCTCAATGACGAAAATCCCTCATCTAATATTTTTTAAAGGGCTATTTGTAATTTAGCATTTTAGAGGGTATTTTTACATAGCGTTGTTTAGATGTTGGTCCCTCAAATCTTCAATAATTTCACATTAGTATCTCAATCTAAATAATTGCTCATTACTCCATCAAACCGTGTCTTATTGCTCACATTACGCCTTTTTTAACTTTGATACCAAACCTTTTCTAACATTTTGCTACCCTAACGCTTTATACATTTTTAACTTTCATACCTTAAAGATCCTAATTTTTTACTTTGGTAACCCCAATGTTTTAACATTTTTAACTCTAATACCCTAAAGTTTAATAAAAAGTTTAAGAAAAAGTTAATGTATCAAAGTGTAAAAAACTTTGGGTGTCAAAGTTAACAAGATATAAACTTTGTCTTAACAAAAGTGTTAAGAAAAACTTTGAGGTATCAAAATTAAAAGGTGTGAACTTTAGGATATTAATTGCCAAAAATATTTAGTATTATAGTTAAAATGTGTGAACTTTAGATTACCAAACTGTAAATAATCTTTTTTTTTTGAGCTAGATGAGCTTTAAGAGGGAAATTATAACTAAGATTTATTTTCATCATTAAGGAACCAAATTATAAGGGCCCTTAGAATTTGAGAGACTAATAAGCAATTATTGAGATATGAGGGACTAATATGAAATTATTGAAGTTGTGAGGGACTAATTTTCAAAAATTTCTTCCTAAAACAAATGAGCCTTTATTTTATTTTATTTTATTTCTTTTCTCCATACTAATTTGTGTAATGAATGACTACCAAGTCATTAGTATCATACAAATACTTTAGCTAATATTTTTCCAAATAAAATGAGCTTTTCTCTTTGCCTTTCTCCTCACTAATATGCTTAAAATATTAATTTTTGGCTTTATCTACAATACAACTACCAAAGGCATTAGAATTATCCTAATGCTTAAATCATTATTTTTAAAATTTTCATGGACTACTTTATCTATGTTACAAAACCAAAAACATTTTGTTGACAAGCTAAATTTTTAAAACCAAATGGTTAAACCTTTTTTGTTCGTTCACACTAATTTACCTATATTGCAAATCCTAAAAATATTTTTATCCACAAATTAAGAAAGAATTTTCTAAGCAAAGTATTTAACCATTATTTTTTAATTTCATCATATAAATGCCGCGGCAACGCGCGGGTCAATTTTACTTGTTAAAATCTGAAACTACTACGTCAAACACTATGTACCCCGATTTTCCCACAGTTTTCCTTGGGTTCTGCATTGGTCAGCGTCCTTCCCATTTGAAAAATGGTAAGTGTTTTTTTATTAAGAAAAAATGAAATCATAAAAGTTCTTTGTCTTCTTTTTCTCTACAACATCAAATGAGGGTTTACGGCATAGAAAATTGGAGAAAATTTGTAGCTTGGAAATGAGAGTACCAGTGTGAATTGAGGGTTTATGGCGTATGCAAGTCGGGATGAATTGAGAAATTGGGTCTAGCTAGGGTTAGGTGTTACTCATTGTGGAGAGTTAGGTTAGACGACTAATTTCGGGTAGATTCCGTGGATGCGGTCTTATAAGCCTACTAAATCACGCTGTGACTCAGAGAATTCTTGGCATAAGAAAGCTCCTCCATGAGAAGGAAGAGTGGACCTAAAATAGTTATCGAACCACTATAAAATCTTGAGTGTCCTTACTTGGTTGTTATTTATTGTTATTTATTGTTGATCGCCTTTATTTTATATATTCTGCTGCATATTCTATATTTTTGAAAAATGGTAGCAACCCTATTCACCACCCTTCTAGGCTTGCATCTTAGATCCCACAAGTGGTATCGATCCTCGCTGCCCATCTTTAAGATTCACAACCTAGGGTGAAGATGTCTAATTTGACCGCCACAATGGCTTTTCCTTGAGGGACATGCGCTAACCAATCGTCACTTTTCAATGGGATGAATTACACCTTGGGAAAGCTCAGATGAGAGTATTTTATTGTCCATCGATTATGATGTTTAGAGTAGTGTAGAGAATGGCTATAGTGAACCCACTACTGTTGTAGATGAGGTTACCATTGTCACTCCTTGAAATAAGTAGACCACTCAGACAAAAGATCTATTTTTAAATGTAAAACTATAACCGCTCTTTATTGTTCTTTAACTCTTGAAGAATTTAACTATGTGTCAAATTGTTCTCTGCTTGAAAATTTAAAACTTTGAAAGTTACACAAGAGAGATATTCATAGGTAAAAGAGGCGAAATTTACAATACTTATGAGTAAGTATGAGAATTTTAAGATGAAGACCCTGAGAGTATTTAGGATATGTTCACACGATTCATAGACATAGTGAAAAAATTAAAAGCTTTGGGGAAGGAGTATGATAACAAGGAGTTTGTGAGAAAAATTCTTTGTTCTCTTTCTTAGGATTAGGAACCGAAGATAATGACTATTGAAGAATTATAAATTTTTTCTAAATTAACTCTTGAGAATTTTGTAGGAATCTTCTCTCATATGAAGTGCAATTAAAAGAGAGAGAAGATGATTTAGAAGATAACAACAAGAAGAAGTCGTAGCTTTGAAGGTCAAAAAGAGAAACTTAGGTCTAAAAAGAAGATTGAGTCAAGTTCAAGCTCGAGGATGAATGTAGTCATGTTGATCAAATTGTTAAAGGCACAAATTGTTAAACGAAATGACTAAGTGTTAATCTCACTCCAAAGAGTCGACACATGTCCGAGTTAACTATGCACCAAATCGGCTCGACCCTATGCAAGACGAGTCAAATAACGCATCACTGATCCTTCCCAAGAAGGGCCAAGTCGAAAGGCATTCTCACTCGCACTCGCCAGAAGGCCAATTCCACTTTTCATTTTGTAAGACCGAAGTCGAAAGCCCTCAATCCAAAATGGCGAATCAAAGGCGGTCATTCTCAAACCCCTCGCTGACAGTCGATCACCATCACATTAATGCACGGTCGAAGTCATCATTACATCGACCCCGAAAGTCTTAATAATTCGTCGGACCTCGTCAGCACCTTACTTCCCCTGTCACCATCACATTAATCACAAGGGTGACTCATACCACCCGCAGCCAACACTTGTAAAGTATCGACCGAATAAGCTGACTACTTAGACTCGGCCGAAGTTACACAATTGCCCTTCTGGATCTGCTATAAATAGGTGCATCGCCTGCTGCATGGAGGTACGCAATCTTTTACAACATAACACATAGCAATCATATTTTTCTCCTCCACTTAAGATCAATACTGACTTGACCGTCGAAGGACCCCGGAGAACCTAACTCCGATCCTCTTACATATTGTTTGTGTGCAGGATCAAATCCTCTGCTCAATAATCAACCATCAAAGAAGACTAAGGAACCCTAAAACTCTCCATAATCCATACTAAATTTCCCTCTTTGATATCTCACATCAACAGTTTGGCACCCATCGTGGGGGCCTCTTTTTCTTCTTTATACGAGATGGCTGATTCTGATCAACCAGACCGATCATCAATTCCTCCCACTAAAGAAACACATAATGCAGGCTACGTCACTCAAGCCCAATTGGAAGAATCCACCAGAAGAATTTCTCAATCTCTTCAGCAACAGGTCAACTTCACAAACAACTTCCTCAGTTGGATTCCTCCCCAACAACCCTCTCCGTCGTTCATCGCTCCTCCCCCTACGGGCCATTCTGAACAACGAACGCAGGAGGAACACGCTGAATACACCTCTCCTTCACCTCGTCAGCAGACTCGTTTCACCGCTCATCCCTTACAACCTCCGCAACACGTGGAGGCAACTGGTGAGAATTCCATTTTCGACCATGAGCGCGCCACATGGACGATGTCACGCGGTGCCAGATACCCTCACGCTACTCCAGGCCCCTCCACCACTAACCTTTTGTCTGGTTATGACCGGACGTTTAACATTGTTGCAGACACCATCGGAGGGAACACTCCTCTCGCTAATTGGATCATGAATACTCCATGTGCTAAGTTCAAAATGCCACATATTGAGAAGTACAAAGGCAAGGGAGATCCAGTAGAGCACACGCAAAACTTCTATGATCTGACGCACATGTAGCAAGTGAGTGAGCCGATCATCTGTAAAGCTTTTCCTGTCACCTTGACGGGAAGCGCTAAGATGTGGTGGAACTCATTGGACAAAAAGCCCATCCACAACTTCGAACAACTCAGCTAAAAATTTGTACATTATTTTTTGGCCGACTCCAAGCAGAAGAAACGCTCATCCATCTTGCTGCAAATGAGACAGAAATCCGAGGAGAGTCTCATGGACTATTTTAAGAGATTCTAAGCTAAAACTCTGGAAGTTGAAGACCTGGCAATATGGTCGCCATGACCGCGATCTCTGCAAAGCTAGAAGATAATAAGTTGGCTGACTCGCTTATCATAGACCCTGTCACTAACTATGAACAGCTAATGGTCAGAACTCGAGGACACATGGATGCGGAAGATAGTCGAGCCCACAAGAAGGCAGCCAGAGAAGCAGCAGCAGAAGCGGAGTGCTCCCAAAGATGAAGACGGAGAAGGATCCCCCAAAACCGACTCCAAGCCAAACAGGGCCGACAAGAGAGACCAGAGGAAAGAGGTGGCCAAGAAGCCGGCCCTCACTTCCCTCAGCACTTCTCTCTCACAAGCTCTTTACTTGGTTTAGAGAGAAGGACACATTACTTCTACTCCTCCCCGCATGAAGTCGGATCCCCAATCCAGAGATCCTAAGCAATATTGTCGGTATCACAGAGATCACAGTCATCGCACCGATGACTATAGAGTCCTCCAAAGAGATATTAAAGACTTGATACAGAAAGGGCTACTAAAGAAGCTCATCTCTCGATGAGACAGAGGGGAACCAGCTCCAGAGAAGTCAGAGAGAAGAAGGTCTCAATCAAGATCGTCCCATCACCAACACCAATATGATGACCAACCCAGAGAGACAGGTAGTCGAGGCGTCATCAACACCATCAGCGGTGGTCCAGCGGTAGGAGGAATGTCAAACAACGCTCGGAAGAAGTATGCTCGACAAGCGTTGAAAATCAACCTCTGTGAGAAGAAGCCAAGGACAGATCAGCCCATTTCCTTCAACAACGCTGATCTAAGAGTAGTAGAAACCCCTCATGATGACCCCATCATTATATGAGCTGAGATTAATGGCTTTCTAATCAAGAGAATCTTGGTGGATACCGGGAGCTCCGCTGACATCCTATTTATGGACGCCTTCAACCAGATGGATGTCGACAAGTCAGGTTTACAACCTTGCCCGAGTCCCCTCATTGGGTTCTTAGGGTACTCAGTTCAACCAGAAGAACTGATCACTCTTCCCCTAGTAGTCGGCGAATATGATCACCAGTCTGCAGTCTAAACCCAGTTCATTGTGATAGATGTAAAGTCCGCATACAATGTGATTCTCGACAAGACTTCCTTGAACAACCTACAGGCGGTCCCGTCCACTTCTCACCAGATGATGAAGTTCACGACCTCAGAAGGAGTCGGTTCTGTAAGAAGCAACTAGCAGGAGGCCAAATCTTCCTATCTGCTCTCGATGAAGGGGAAAGGAGTTTCGGAGACCCTGCCAATTGAGAAGGTCCACCTTCAAATGCAGAAAGGCCAAGAGTGGGAGCAGACGACCCCCGTAGAAGAATTGCAGGAAGTACCGATCGACCTTGATGGATCAAAGAAGGTCAAAATCGGGTCAGGGCTCGTTGAGCCTCAACGAGGAGCTGTGATCACATTCCTGCGCGACAATGCAGATGTGTTTGCCTGGGGACCCGAAGACATGCCGGGAATTCCCCCAAAAGTGATAAGCCATGAACTCTCGGTTGACCGACATTATAAGCCGGTTCGACAAAAGAAGAGGCATCTCGGCCCTGAGAGACAGTAGTATTGATAGTTTGGAGCTTCTATATTTTGCTTCGTGGAGGGCGTCTCGATGATCATGCAAGTTAATCTTCTTAGCAATTTGCATAGTATCGTGTTAATTTTCATTCTTGCATGTTAATTTTGTAGATCATGGAGGCTTTGATAGATAGATTAAGCGCATGATTAGAGAGACAAGAAAATAGCTCATTGAATAAGGAATATGGAGTCGCATCAGCTTTCTTTTGTGTAAGCACCAGATCAAACCCCTAACCCACTTCACATCTATTTTATAATTGACATAACATTATCTTATTTAAAATACATCATACTCTTTATGCCAGGACTCCTGATTTTGCACATCTATATTGTTTGTCCCCCTTGTGCGCCAGGACCACTGGCATCTTGCCAAAGTCAGGTTGGATGAGGAAGTTGTTAACCACAATAGCTCGGCTAGCCATAGTGCTTACATTGAACCAGAGAATAGAGTAATCAATTTTATGGATCATATGAAGTCTGGATTTGATTCGCAAAATGTTTGGAGAAAATATAGATATGAAGCCACCCCTTGCGAGATACAAAAAGGATTGTTAGTATTTCACAAATTCAATTTTTTTTCCTTTTATCCAATAACATATATCTAACTAGCTTGCTATTTTATATCATGTAGTTATGATTGTGGGATTTATGTCTACTTGTATATGAGGGCTATACTCCTTAGTCTTGATACAAAGCAAGTTACTCCTCCTGACATTTCGTCTGATGTCGTACGTGCCAAGCTTGCAGCTGAACTAATAATTGAAGGATGGGAACGGAAGAATCAGCGAGACACTAGATAAGGATGATCCTAAAGCTATTCCAAAAATAATTGATTGTAAAACTTGTATATGAGGAATACTTTGTTACTATTTTTGGGTGTGTTAATAGTACATGTGGATGATAAACAATGCAACTATTAATTTTTTATTGTTCTTGTTGTGTTTTGGTATTTTGCAATCAATTTGATATGTTTATTATTGATACCATATATACTTAGCGGGTAATACCGAGTTAACAACTTTAGAAAGTAACCGGGAAAAGCCAAGCGTTAACGATTCAAGTGAAAGTTAACACTAACGAGATAGTTAACAGGAAACGTAAATAATCTAGATATAGTAAACATATATTTTATATTGATTAGTCTTACATTCTTAAAGTGATATATGTAAAGTCCGCATACAATGTGATTCTCGACAAGACTTCCTTGAACAACCTACAGCGGTCCCGCCCACTTCTCACCGTGATGATGAAGTTCACGACCTCGAAGGAGTCGGTTCGTAGAAGCAACTAGCGAGGCCAAATCATACTATCGCTCTCGATGAAGGGAAAGGAGTTTGGAGACCACGCGATTGAGAAGGTCCACCTTCAAATGCGAAAGGCCAAGAGTGGGAGCGAGCGACCCGTAGAAGAATTGCGGGAAGTCGCGTCGACCTTGATGGATCAAAGAAGGTCAAAATCGGTCGAGGGCTCGTTGAGCCTCAACGAGGAGCTGTGATCACATTCCTGCGCGACAATGCAGATGTGTTTGCCTGGGGACCCGAAGACATGCCGGGAATTCCCCCAAAAGTGATAAGCCATGAACTCTCGGTTGACCGACATTATAAGCCGGTTCAACAAAAGAAGAGGCATCTCGGCCCTGAGAGACAGTAGTATTGATAGTTTGGAGCTTCTATATTTTGCTTCGTGGAGGGCGTCTCGATGATCATGCAAGTTAATCTTCTTAGCAATTTGCATAGTGTAGGCAATAAAAATTGCCTTAATCCCTGCACGGCAACTCGGAATGAGCAAAAGAGCTTAAGGGTCCATCTGAGTGAAGTCAGGTCCGCCTAAAGGTTAAGTTCACCTGAATGCTTGACTTTACAAAATAGACAAAAGTGTCGATATCTCCCAAATCGGAAAGAATTTGGCAAAATGACGAACAAACCAAACCACGTGGGTGGGTTTGGTTGGCTCCGTCTCGTCGAGATAGTCGATTTTCATATATAATTCGGCCCAATTCGGCATTCGGTTTGAAAGTTACGACCGTTCTTAGTAGCATATGAGGAGGGTCGCAAAGCCGCAGGCTCCCCATAAAAGAGGAGGTTAAGCCAGCGTGAGGCTCGACACTCAACCGGGTTCGCCAAGTAGCGAAACTCTCCATTCGAGCGAGGTTCGCCCGGTAGCAAAGCCCTTCATTCGACGAGGTTCGCCAGTAGCAAAGCCCTTCATTCGACGAGGTTCGCCAGTAGCAAAGCCCTTCATTCGAGCGAGGTTCGCCAGCGTGAAGCTCTTCACTCAACCGAGGTTCGCCAAAATGAAGCCCTTCATTCGAGCGAGGTTCGCGGCAGCGAAGCTCTTCAGTCGAGCGAGGTTCGCCAAGCGGTGAAGCTCTCCACTTTCGGTGAGGTTCACCTATAGCGGTGAATCTCGACATTAAACCGAGGCTAGACCGGTCGCGAGCTTCAAAGCGAGACTTGCTCAAGAGGCGAGACTCGACCTCAATACGAGGTTCGCGACGCGGAGCGGAGTTCGATCTCAACACGAGGTTCGCGACGCGGAGCGGAGTTCGATCTCAACACGAGGTTCGCGACGCGGAGCGGAGTTCGATCTCAACACGAGGTTCGCGACGCGGAGCGGAGTTCGATCTCAACACGAGGTTCGCGACGCGGAGCGGAGTTCGATCTCAACACGAGGTTCGCGACGCGGAGCGGAGTTCGATCTCAACACGAGGTTCGCGACGCGGAGCGGAGTTCGATCTCAACACGAGGTTCGCGACGCGGAGCGGAGTTCGATCTCAACACGAGGTTCGCGACGCGGAGCGGAGTTCGATCTCAACACGAGGTTCGCGACGCGGAGCGGAGTTCGATCTCAACACGAGGTTCGCGACGCGGAGCGGAGTTCGATCTCAACACGAGGTTCGCGACGCGGAGCGGAGTTCGATCTCAACACGAGGTTCGCGACGCGGAGCGGAGTTCGATCTCAACACGAGGTTCGCGACGCGGAGCGGAGTTCGATCTCAACACGAGGTTCGCGACGCGGAGCGGAGTTCGATCTCAACACGAGGTTCGCGACGCGGAGCGGAGTTCGATCTCAACACGAGGTTCGCGACGCGGAGCGGAGTTCGATCTCAACACGAGGTTCGCGACGCGGAGCGGAGTTCGATCTCAACACGAGGTTCGCGACGCGGAGCGGAGTTCGATCTCAACACGAGGTTCGCGACGCGGAGCGGAGTTCGATCTCAACACGAGGTTCGCGACGCGGAGCGGAGTTCGATCTCAACACGAGGTTCGCGACGCGGAGCGGAGTTCGATCTCAACACGAGGTTCGCGACGCGGAGCGGAGTTCGATCTCAACACGAGGTTCGCGACGCGGAGCGGAGTTCGATCTCAACACGAGGTTCGCGACGCGGAGCGGAGTTCGATCTCAACACGAGGTTCGCGACGCGGAGCGGAGTTCGATCTCAACACGAGGTTCGCGACGCGGAGCGGAGTTCGATCTCAACACGAGGTTCGCGACGCGGAGCGGAGTTCGATCTCAACACGAGGTTCGCGACGCGGAGCGGAGTTCGATCTCAACACGAGGTTCGCGACGCGGAGCGGAGTTCGATCTCAACACGAGGTTCGCGACGCGGAGCGGAGTTCGATCTCAACACGAGGTTCGCGACGCGGAGCGGAGTTCGATCTCAACACGAGGTTCGCGACGCGGAGCGGAGTTCGATCTCAACACGAGGTTCGCGACGCGGAGCGGAGTTCGATTAATGTTAACGAGATAGTTAACAGAAACAAATAATCTAGATATAGTAAACATATATTTTATATTGATTAGTCTTACATTCTTAAAGGCGATATAGTTTGAATCCACATATTGTTAACAAGAGCTTACAAAAGTCCTCCACAATAAGCTACAAAAGTCTTAATGACCTATCTTGCTCTACCAAAGTATAGCACTACTTAGCAATCCACACTAATCACCAATTGGTTTGTTGTAAGTAGCTTCGATTGTGACCTTCACTTTGCATCGAGAACATTTCATTCGACGCTTGTAAATAATTCTATTGTTGATACGTCTTGTTCTATTTCTTCCTTCCTTTTAGTAGTAATTAGTGGTAATATCTCGATTTCATCACTTGGCACACTTCGCTTTTCATAATCTGGGATGGGATAAAGGACTAGGTCATAGCTCTTTTTAAATGCTTCCACAAACATAACCAATCGCAATATTAGTAAACATCTCTTTTCATATAAATTATGACTGCACAAGCATGCTTATAAGGAATACGTGTTACATCCCAAGTTCGACAAGGGTATGTCTTCTTCTCCAAATCAACATATGTAGTTCTATATGATTGCACTTCGAATATTTCATCTCTGGATTGTTTAACATCTAAGGTATATCCTTTTTTTATATTTTCTTTAAGGACCTGCTCAGCTTTGGGACAAAGATAATCATTCTATTTTTCAGCCATTATGTGTCGGTTGTTCATGCGAACCATAATTTATTTTCATATATGCTCCACCATTTGTAGTACCCATAACAATTGAGCTTCCCATATCCAGTTGTTAAAGGACTCTGCGACATTCGAGGTTACATGATCATATCTACAAATATTAAAATAATAAATTGTATAAGTATACTGCTTACCATATATATCATAAAATTTGCAAGTAAGAATAAAAATTAATAGTTAAGCATGAAGGTTAACATGTATTTAAAAGATTCACACATACGGAGGAAAGTTAACGATTCTTGCTTATAGTTAGAGATGTGAACTAAAATTAACATATATGAGTGAGAGTTAACATCTACTGTAAAATGTTATAATGATCGATGAAAGTACCTAATTCCAGGGAAGAATGCATTTGCCCACTGCTCTGGAGAGTACTTACTTACAATGTCATATGCTGTTGGAGATATCTCATAAATTTCTTTCATATAATCATTCCATTCCGCTTTAGTGTATTTGTAATAAGCAGATTAGAGCAAATTCCCCAACACTTGAGTGTCCTTTGACTTCATTCCCAACTCCTTTAGCTTTAATCTACAGCTTTCAACCAGATGTAGAACACACCTTGAGTGAATTACTTCAGGAAAATATTCTTTCACGGCTTCTCGAATTCCCTTGTCGGCATCAAAAATTATAACCAATTGATGGGGAGGATTGTATGGGTCTGACCTTTTATACAGTATGGACCACCAACCTTGTAGGAACCACCTCCAATTAGCTAAAATTTTTATGATCGCATATGCAATAAGCTAGTGGAAATATCCCTTGATTTTTATCGTATGCTATGGCGTTAAGGAGTATACCTTTGTATCGTCTTTCAACAATGCTCCATCCAAAATAATAGGGATCTACATCCATTTAAAAATCATTGATGCAAGCAAAGATAACAAATGAAGAGTCTTGTGAACCTTCCTTCATTCTGTTCAATGCAAATGTAGTCACTGGATTTATTTCCTTTAACATGTGCTCATACCTATACATAAATGTCAAGAAATATCAGGTTAATAAAATACATTTGACCAAAAATAAAAAAATTCATAAAGTTAACATCTAAGCGTGATAACTAACAGATACCATTTATAGTTAACGAAACCACTTATAATTAACAACCAACGGTGAAAGTTAGCAGTATCCATGAAAATTAACATCCAACCTGTAAAGTTAATATATTCTTTGAGTAAATCAACATCTAACGATTATGCGTTAAGTGTCTACTATAAAAATTTGTATATTTAATAACAAATCGTAACTTTTACCATCTTAGTTGATCGTAAGACTCATAACAATCACCATACAACTCCTCTTGTGCTCTCTCTTTACCCCACCATATCTTATTATAGTCAATCCTCAATCCATACCGAGTGAGAAACCTTGCACATCAATCAAGCGGATTTCGCTGAACCTTTAACATAGGTTGCAATTGGGTTGCTATGAATTTATGAGATGCTCGTGATCGACTGGCGGTTATTATGTTGTCCATAAGCGTGTTCGTTCACAAACTTTTTGATAGAAGTTCTTTTTATTTTTAACATAAGAGGCAAACAATATCTAAGGGCATCCATATGTTTCCTTATATCGACAAAAAAAGGGGATACGCTTTGTTCATTCTTTGCAAATTTATAATTAAATTTTTTCACCATAGAATAGTATTGCAAAGCTAATCTTAATTCATTTGCACTTTCAAATTGTTGACCCTCGCAATGTTGTGCCACCATTGAGGAATGATGAAAGTGTTGTTGAGAATTGATCCGATCTCATTATATTCTCACCGACGGATAATCATTTGGGATCCTCTCGAATTAGAAGTACTTCCTAGAACAAGATGATTATATTCTCAATTCAAAGAAGTATCATCACTGCACAAATTAAGAAACCATGATTTTAAAATCAACTATAAAATTAACTTGTGATCGAAAAATTAACGTTGTCCCGGTTCTTTAACAACCAAGGCTTAAAGTTAACGGTTCATGTGAAGTTACAGTGTAACTGATAGTTAACAGAAACAAGAATAGCTAATGTTGATGTATAATCACGTCTACTAACCCGGATGAGTTTAGCTTTAAAGAGAGTTTGAGTCCGCTTTCTCCTAAAGCCGACGACTCAAAATTAAAGAATTCCGCCTCTACCAAGTAGAAGAAGGACCCGCGGAAGAGGCGGAGTTGGGATCTCCGTGGTTCCTCCACTCGGTCAAGTTAGTGGAGTGGGGATAGTCTAATAGAGCAGAATTCACTCCTAAGAGATTGCTTACCTTGTTAGCCGCTCACGTTGCTCTTTATAGTTGGGTTGAGGGGTATTCCGTCTTTCCATTGGTTTGGGAACCACTGGTGAGTCGCCCTCTCCATCGCAAGGAAGCCATTGGACAATAACACTTCTGCCTCGCTAGAGTGGTCGGCCTTTACGTGTCCAATCGCTGTGATTCGAGGTTGGTGGCTCATTCTATTAATGGATGGGATTGGCTACCAGAAATGCATGGTCCGAGGTGCCTTAAATACTATGAGAGATAAGGAATTAAGGGCCGTCAAGGCATTTAATGCGATGTTGATGGGCTCGGTAATCGTATAACCGCTGCTCGAGGGAGGGAACCACATGATGAGAGGGAGTTGAGGCCGGGTGGTCGACTCGCGACGCCTCTTAAGGCCCCTGGGATGATTTGCCGAGGGGCTTATTGGAGCGCCTTTATCGCTTCCCAGAGGACGAAAGGGCCGGTAAAGGGTAGGCTCGATTTGTTCCATATTGTTTGGAGAAGCTCGGCAACTTGAGGAAGGGATCGAATCAGGCTGGTGAAGGACGATCGACACCGCCTTCCCGCCGTCGCCTCGAGAGAGAATCGCCGATGGCCGACACTCGCACCGCTTTTCGCGTCGGCATGGCGATGGTCGCCTCATGGACCGGATCCGGGCCGCAGACATGCAGTACGGGCTTGGGTTGAGTGAGAGGTTCTTCGGTCCTCATTGTAAACAAGCTTCCATTGCATCGGGCCGCTGTTTTTTCTCTTTAATCACCGATTAGTGGTTACGACCATAATAGTTGCCCCTTTTCGCTGAGTCGGTTGAAACGAGTCCAAGTGAAATGAGAACGCGTTCGCTCTGAGGGGGTTCGAGGGGGTTCAATCGTTACATCGATGGGACGGGTCGGACAACAGCGCTGGCCATCGGGCGCCTGGGCGTAGAGGGCCTCGGGATCAAAGCCTTCCGGCGTGCCTCGAGTGGGGATCATGATGTATATAATCACAAATACTAACCTCGATGAGTTTAGCTTTAAAGAGAAATGAGTCCGCTTCCTAAAGCCCAAATGACGCCGACTCCAGCCTAAAGAATTGGCCACGCCAGAAAAGAAGGACCCGCGGAAGAGGCGGAGTTGACTCTGTTCCTCCTCACTCTGTAAAATGTTATAATGATCGATGAAAGTACCTAATTCAGGGAAGAATGCATTTGCCCAATCGCCTCGAGAGTACTTACTTACAATGTCATATCTTGTTGGAGATATCTCATAAATTTCTTTCATATAATCATTCCATTCCGCTTTAGTGTATTTGTAATAAGCGATTAGAGCAAATTCCCCAACACTTGAGTGTCCTTTGACTTCATTCCCAACTCCTTTAGCTTTAATCTCGACTTTCAACCGATGTAGAACACACCTTGAGTGAATTACTTCGGAAAATATTCTTTCACTCTTCCAATTCTTGTCCAAGATCAAAATTATAACCAATTGATGGGGAGGATTGTATGGGTCGACCTTTTATCTGATATGGACCACCAACCTTGTAGGAACCACCTCCAATTAGCTAAAATTTTTATGATCGCATATGCAATAAGCTAGTGGAAATATCCCTTGATTTTTATCATATGCTATGGCGTTAAGGAGTATACCTTTGTATCGTCTTTCAACAATGCTCCATCCAAAATAATAGGGATCTACATCCATTTAAAAATCATTGATGCAAGCAAAGATAACAAATGAAGAGTCTTGTGAACCTTCCTTCATTACGTTCAATGCAAATGTAGTCACTGGATTTATTTCCTTTAACATGTGCTCATACCTATACATAAATGTCAAGAAATATCAGGTTAATAAAATACATTTGACCAAAAATAAAAAAATTCATAAAGTTAACATCTAACTGTGATAACTAACAGATACCATTTATAGTTAACGAAACCACTTATAATTAACAACCAACGGTGAAAGTTAGCAATATCCATGAAAATTAACATCCAACCTGTAAAGTTAATATATTCTTTGAGTAAATCAACATCTAACGATTATGCGTTAAGTGTCTACTATAAAAATTTGTATATTTAATAACAAATCGTAACTTTTACCATCTTAGTTGATCGTAAGACTCATAACAATCACCATACAACTCCTCTTGTGCTCTCTTTACCCCACCATATCTTATTATAGTCAATCCTCAATCCATACCGAGTGAGAAACTCCTTTTGCACATCAATTAAGCGGATTTCGCTGAACCTTTAACATAGGTTGCAATTGGGTTGCTATGAATTTATGAGATGCTCGTGATCGACTGGCGTGTTATTATGTTGTCCATAACTGTGTTCGTTCACAAACTTTTTGATAGAAGTTCTTTTTTTATTTTTAACATAAGAGGCAAACAATATCTAAGGGCATCCATATGTTTCCTTATATCGACAAAAAAAGGGGATACGTTTGGGTTCATTCTTTGCAAATTTATAATTAAATTTTTTTCACCATAGAATAGTATTGCAAAGCTAATCTTAATTCATTTGCACTTTCAAATTGTTGACCCTTTTCAGTTAATGTTGTGTGCCACCATTGAGGAATGATGAAAGTGTTGTTGAGAATTGCATCTGATCTCATTATATTCTCACCAGACGGATAATCATTTGGGATCCTCTCTGAATTAGAAGTACTTCCTAGAACAGTATGATTATATTCTGAATTCAAAGAAGTATCACTGCTGCACAAATTAAGAAACCAGTCAGATTTTAAAATCAACTATAAAATTAACTTGTGATCGTGAAAATTAACAGTTGTCCGGTTTTCTTAACAACCAAGGCTTAAAGTTAACTGGTTCATGTGAAGTTAACAGGTAACTGTGATAGTTAACAGGAAACAAGAATAGCTAATGTTGATGTATATAATCACAGTCACTAACCTCGGATGAGTTTAGCTTTAAAGAGAGTTTGAGTCCGCTTTCTCCTAAAGCCGACGACTCAAATTAAAGAATTCCGCCTCTACCAAGTAGAAGAAGGACCCGCGGAAGAGGCGGAGTTGGGATCTCCGGTGGTTCCTCAAGCGGTCAAGTTAGTGGAGTGGGGATAGTCTAATAGGCGGGAATTCACTTTCGGAAGAGATTGCTTACCTTGTTAGGCGTTCACGTTGCTCTTTATAGTTAGGGTTGAGGGGTATTTCAGTCTTTCCATTGGTTTGGGAACCACTGGTGAGTCGCCCTCTCCATCGCAAGGAAGCCATTGGACAATAACACTTCTGCCTCGCTAGAGTGGTCGGCCTTTACGTGTCCAATCGCTGTGATTCGAGGTTGGTGGCTCATTCTATTAATGGATGGGATTGGCTACCAGAAATGCATGGTCCGAGGTGCCTTAAATACTATGAGAGATAAGGAATTAAGGGCCGTCAAGGCATTTAATGCGATGTTGATGGGCTCGGTAATCGTATAACCGCTGCTCGAGGGAGGGAACCACATGATGAGAGGGAGTTGAGGCCGGGTGGTCGACTCGCGACGCCTCTTAAGGCCCCTGGGATGATTTGCCGAGGGGCTTATTGGAGCGCCTTTATCGCTTCCCAGAGGACGAAAGGGCCGGTAAAGGGTAGGCTCGATTTGTTCCATATTGTTTGGAGAAGCTCGGCAACTTGAGGAAGGGATCGAATCAGGCTGGTGAAGGACGATCGACACCGCCTTCCCGCCGTCGCCTCGAGAGAGAATCGCCGATGGCCGACACTCGCACCGCTTTTCGCGTCGGCATGGCGATGGTCGCCTCATGGACCGGATCCGGGCCGCAGACATGCAGTACGGGCTTGGGTTGAGTGAGAGGTTCTTCGGTCCTCATTGTAAACAAGCTTCCATTGCATCGGGCCGCTGTTTTTTCTCTTTAATCACCGATTAGTGGTTACGACCATAATAGTTGCCCCTTTTCGCTGAGTCGGTTGAAACGAGTCCAAGTGAAATGAGAACGCGTTCGCTCTGAGGGGGTTCGAGGGGGTTCAATCGTTACATCGATGGGACGGGTCGGACAACAGCGCTGGCCATCGGGCGCCTGGGCGTAGAGGGCCTCGGGATCAAAGCCTTCCGGCGTGCCTCGAGTGGGGATCATGATGTATATAATCACAGTCACTAACCTCGGATGAGTTTAGCTTTAAAGAGAAATGAGTCCGCTTCCTAAAGCCCAAATGACGCCGACTCCAGCCTAAAGAATTGGCCACGCCAGAAAAGAAGGACCCGCGGAAGAGGCGGAGTTGACTCTGTTCCTCCTCACTCCGGCCAAGTTAGTGGAGTGGGGATAGTCTAATAGGCGGGAATTCACTTTCGGAAGAGATTGCTTACCTTGTTAGGCGTTCACGTTGCTCTTTATAGTTAGGGTTGAGGGTATTCCGTCTTTCCATTGGTTTGGGAACCACGGTGAGTCTACCTCCTCTCCACGTGTGAGTCGCTAATAATGTAACACTTCTGGCCCGCTAGAGTGGCCGGCCTTACGTGTCCACGGGTGATTCGGGGTGGTGTGGTCTATTCGCTATTAATGGGATGGGATTGGCTACCGTAGTCGCATGGGTCCGAGGTGCCTTAAATACTATGAGAGATGGGGAATTAAGGGCCGGTGCATTTAATGCGATGTTGATGGGCTCGAAGCATCGTGATAACCGTTGCTCGAGTGGAGGGAACCACATAGATGAGAGAGGAGTTGAGGCCGGTGGTCACTCGCACGCTTCTGAGGCCCCTCGGGATGATTTCCAGAGGGCGACAAAGCTTGGCGCGTCAGCCTCTAGAGGACGAAAAGGGTCAAAAGGGTAGCCTGGATTTGTTCCACATTGTTTGGAGAAGCTCTGCAACTTGTAGGAAGGGATCGTAATCTGCCATGGTTCGGAGGATCGATCGACAGCCTTCCGCCGTCCGAGAGAATGTCGATGGGTTCGACTAATCGCCAAGGCTTCATCATGGCGATGGTCGCTCGATGGACCGGACTGGCCTTACATGCCTGGCCGCTGGGGTTGAAAGTGGAGGTTCTTGTCGGTCCTCATTGGTAAACAAGCGCTCGCTTCATCACCGGGCTTGGTTTTTTCTTTAATCACCGATTAGTGGTTACGACCATAATAGCTAACATGTAACGATTAAAGTTAACGGTATCCATGAAAATTAACATCCAACTGTAAAGTTAATATATTCTTTGAGTAAATCAACATCTAACGATTATGCGTTAAGTGTCTACTATAAAAATTTGTATATTTAATAACAAATCGTAACTTTTACCATCTTAGTTGATCGTAAGACTCATAACAATCACCATACAACTCCTCTTGTGCTCTCTCTTTACCCCACCATATCTTATTATAGTCAATCCTCAATCCATCTTGAGTGAGAAACTCCTTTTGCACATCAATTGAAGTTGGTGAACCTTTAACATAGGTTGCAATTGGGTTGCTATGAATTTGCGAGATGCTCGTGATCGACCTGACGTGTTATTATGTTGTCCATAACTGTGTTCGTTCACAAACTTTTTGATAGAAGTTCTTTTTTTATTTTTAACATAAGAGGCAAACAATATCTAAGGGCATCCATATGTTTCCTTATATCGACAAAAAAGGGGATACGTTTGGGTTCATTCTTTGCAAATTTATAATTAAATTTTTTTCACCATAGAATAGTATTGCAAAGCTAATCTTAATTCATTTGCACTTTCAAATTGTTGACCCTTTTCAGTTAATGTTGTGTGCCACCATTGAGGAATGATGAAAGTGTTGTTGAGAATTGCATCTGATCTCATTATATTCTCACCAGACGGATAATCATTTGGGATCCTCTCAATTAGAAGTACTTCCTAGAAACGGTATGATTATATTACGAATTCAAAGAAGTATCACTGCTGCACAAATTAAGAAACGATCGATTTTAAAATCAACTATAAAATTAACTTGTGATCGTGAAAATTAACGGTTGTCGGTTTTCTTAACAACCAAGGCTTAAAGTTAGCGGTTCATGTGAAGTTAGCAGTAGCTGTGATAGTTAACGAGGAAACAAGAATAGCTAATGTTGATGTATATAATCACAGTCACTAACCTCGGATGAGTTTAGCTTTAAAGAGAGCGGAGTCCGCTTTCTCTCCTAAAGCCAGTGGCCGACTCCGACCAAAAGTGCTTCTGGCGAAAAAAGAAGGACCGTAGGAAAGGCGGAGTTGGGATCTCCGGTGGTTCCTCAAGCGGTCAAGTTAGTGGAGTGGGGATAGTCTAATAGGCGGGAATTCACTTTCGGAAGAGATTGCTTACCTTGTTATTTGTTCACGTTGCTCTTTATAGTTAGGGTTGAGGGGTATTTCAGTCTTTCCATTGGTTTGGGAACCAGCGGTGAGTCGACCCTCCTCTCTCCGTGTGGCTGGCGATTGGTGAACACTTCGATGCAGAAGTGGCTACAGTGTCCAATCCTTGGTGATCGAGGGTTGGTGTGGTCTATTCGCTATTAATGGGATGGGATTGGCGGCTTTGTAGTGCATGGGTCGAGGTGCCTTAAATACTATGAGAGATGGGAATTAAAGAGTGTCGGTGCATTTAATCGATGTTGATGGGCTCAGTCTTGTATAACCGTCGTTCAGTGGAGGGAACCACATAGGATGAGAGAGGGGAGTTGAGGCGGGTGGGCGACTTCGCCTTACGGCCTCTTAGAATCCCTGGGATGATTTGCTGGTGATTAGGGGCCTTATCGCGTCATACAGAAGGGCGAGTGGCGAAAAGGGTAGGCTGGATTTGTTCCACATTGTTTGGAGAAGTCGGCAACTTGTAGGAAGGGATCGTGGTAGTCCCGGAGGACGGTGACACCGCCCAGCGTCGTCTGAGCTGTCGATGGTGGAGGCTACGCCCGCCTTCAGCGTCGGTCATGGCGATGGTCGTCGATGGGCCGGGGCTGAGTCGGTACATGCGAGGCCGGTCGGTGGGTTGAGTGTGGAGGTTCTTGTCGGTCCTCATTGGTAAACAAGCGTTAGATTCGGATCGGCTTGGTTTTCTCTTTAATCAGCGATTAGTGGTTCTGACCATAGTTGGCCTTTGGCTTGGAGTCGGTTGAAGCGAGTCCAAGTGAAATAATAGCGTTACGGCTCGGAGGGTTCGAGGGGTTCGAATCGTTACATCGATGGGGCGTGGTGGCGTCGGCAGTTTCTTGGCCATTGGTAGCGCCTTACAGGCGTGAGGTGGGAGCCCTGGGGCTGCTTTTCCTCTCCGAGGTGCCTCGGGGAGTGGGGACTGATGATGTATATAATCACGATCACTAACCTCGGATGAGTTTAGCTTTAAAGAGGCGGAGTCGCTTTCTCTCCTAAAGCCAGCGGCGCGACTCCAGCCAAAGAATTAGCCTACTGTGAAGAAGGACACCGCGGGCGGAGTTGGGATCTCCGGTGGTTCCTCAAGCGGTCAAGTTAGTGGAGTGGGGATAGTCTAATAGGCGGGAATTCACTTTCGGAAGAGATTGCTTACCTTGTTAGGCATTCACGTTGCTCTTTATAGTTAGGGTTGAGGGGTATTTAGTCTTTCCATTGGTTTGGGAACCAGCGGTGAGTCGACCCTCCTCTCTCGTGTGGTTGCTAATTGGTGAACACTTCTCGATCTGCTAGAGTGGTGGCCTACAGTGTCAATCCTTGGTGATCGAGGGTTGGTGTGGTCTATTCGCTATTAATGGGATGGGATTGGCCTTTGTGGTGCATGGGTCGAGGTGCCTTAAATACTATGAGAGATGGGAATTAAGGTGTCGGTGCATTTAATGCGATGTTGATGGGCTCAGTCTTGTATAACCGTCGTTCAGTGGAGGGAACCACATAGGATGAGAGAGGGGAGTTGGTAGGGTGGCTGACTCGCCAATGCTTAGGAAGCGTCCTTGGGATGATTCTTTGGCGATTAGGGCTTATCGTCGCCTAGGGCGAGTGAAAGAAAGGTAGGCTGGATTTGTTCCACATTGTTTGGAGAAGTCGGCAACTTAGGAAGGGATCAATAGCAGTGGTCGGAAGACGGCTGACACATATTCGCGTCGTCAGAGAAGCTGTCGATGGTAGGCTTCGCACCGCCTTCAGCGTCGGTCATGGCGATGGTCGTCGATGGGCCAGGGGCCGGTGTCCATTACATGCCGGTAGATTGATTAAGGTTGAGTGTGGAGGTTCTTGTCGGTCCTCATTGGTAAACAAGCGTTCGTTCGGTCGGTAGCTTGGTTTTCTCTTTAATCAGCGATTAGTGGTTCACCATAACTGACTAACATGTAACGATTAAAGTTAACATTTAATATGTATCAGTAGTATGAAACACGAAATCACAAAGCACATCACACAAACCCTAATTTTAACAACGGGTTAATGATTACTTACATTTCGGTTAGAATTTTGCGTTTTTACGAAGTAGAACCATCTATATCAACAATAGCTTGCATATGAATCTTCAAACAACTAATATTTCGATTATGCTCCACCATACGGTTCAAATCATCTTCATTCTCAATTGAAAACTTCAGTTCGTTGCCTCTCGATTAATATATCAATGATAAAGAATCACGAGAAACTTTTAGTTTTGGACACATCAAATTTCAGTTCAAAAAGCTTGTTGTAGAACTTAGCATTGAGAATCTGACTTTCGTCTAAGGACACCATGCAAATGAGATCATTGGTGGCCATTAATA
Source organism: Asparagus setaceus (assembly GCA_012295165.1). Taxonomy (NCBI): domain Eukaryota; kingdom Viridiplantae; phylum Streptophyta; class Magnoliopsida; order Asparagales; family Asparagaceae; genus Asparagus; species Asparagus setaceus. The sequence continues at coordinate 74,740,410 of CM022706.1, forward strand.
TGGAGGACAGTTATGAGGAGTAATTGAGAGAATTTTAGGACATGAGGGGTTATTAAAAGTTGAAGAATAAAACCTTAATACTATAAATGAGAGAGTAAAACAATAAAAGAGATAATAGAAGATGAGAGAGCATTAATGGAGGAAACCGTTTTCCCCTCCATTTGCAATCAGCGTCGCATTTATTATGACGGCGTCGTTAACTCTGGGATCATTTTACGTGAAGAGGAAATTTGGAAAGGAGCACAAATACATACAATACATGTATACATATGGGCTTTTGGTGGGCCATATTTTGTTGAGTATTTTGGGGCTAAACAACATGGGGAAAAATCTATTGGGGCAGACGCATGAGCTTTTTTGGGTGCCTTGACACAATTTTTCCTATACTTTATGAAATCATAGAAGAAAACACATGTTTTTATGCGAACTCTAATTGAACAGAATGAGCTTCGGTTTTATTTGTGAAGTATACAAATACCTATGATAGTTAACGAGGAAACAAGAATAGCTAATGTTGATGTATATAATCACGGTCACTAACCTCGGATGAGTTTAGCTTTAAAGAGGCGGAGTCGCTTTCTCTCCTAAAGCCAGCCGACTCGATAAAGAATGCTTCTGTGAGAAGAAGGACCTGCGGAAGAGGCGGAGTTGGGATCTCGGTGGTTCCTCCGGCGGTCAAGTTAGTGGAGTGGGGATAGTCTAATAGGCGAGAATTCACTCGGAAGAGATTTCTTACCTTGTTAAAATTTTATTCACGTTGCTCTTTATAGTTAGGGTTGAGGTATTCCAGTCTTTCCATTGGTTTGGGAACCAGCGGTGAGTCGACCCTCCTCTCTCCGCGTGTGAGTGGCGATTGGTGAACACTTCTCGATCTGCTAGAGTGGTGGCCTTCACAGTGTCAATCGCGGGTGATTCGAGGGTTGGTGTGGTCTATTCGCTATTAATGGGATGGGATTGGCGGCCTTTAGGCGCATGGGTCGAGTGCCTTAAATACTATGAGAGATGGGGAATTAAAGAGTGTCGGTGCATTTAATCACGATGTTGATGGGCTCGAGTCTTGTATAACCGTCGTTCAGTGGAGGGAACCATAGGATGAGAGAGGAGGGGGAGTTGGCCAGTGCAAATTTCCTTGCAATCTTAAATAGGATGATTCTTGAGGCGATTAGGGCGCCTTATCGTCGCCCTAGAGGGCGAGTGGCGAAAAGGGTAGGCTGGATTTGTTCCACATTGTTTGGAGAAGTCGGCAACTTGTAGGAAGGGATCATGCTGGTGAGTCGGAAGAACTGAACACCGCCTCCATGTCGTCTGAGAAAGAAGCTGTCGATGGTAGGCTTCGCCGCCGCGTCGGTCATGGCGATGGTCGTCGATGGGCCGGGGCCGGAGTCGGTACATGCAGTACGTCGGTGGGTTGAGTGTGGAGGTTCTTGTCGGTCCTCATTGGTAAACAAGCGTTAGATTCGGATCGGCTTGGTTTTCTCTTTAATCAGCGATTAGTGGTTCGACCATAACAGTTGGCCTTTTCGGCGAATTCGGTTGGAAGCGAGTCCAAGTGAAATAATAGCGTGCCACGGCTCGGAGGGTTCGAGGGGTTCGAATCGTTACATCGATGGGGCGTGGGCGGCGTCGTGGCGATTTCTTGGCCATTGGCCATATACAGGCGTAGAGGTGGGGCCCTCAGGGGTACTGCGCCTCCAGCGGTGCCTCCGAAGTGGGGATTGTTGATGTATATAATCACGGTCACTAACCTCGGATGAGTTTAGCTTTAAAGAAGCAGTCCGCTCTCTCTAAAGCCGGGACTCGTGAAAATTGCTTCTGTGAAGAAGGACTGCTTGGAGGGTTGGGATCTCGGTGGTTCCTCCGACGGTCAAGTTAGTGGAGTGGGGATAGTCTAATAGGCGAGGAATTCACTTTCGGAAGAGATTTCTTACCTTGTTAGGCGTTCACGTTGCTCTTTATAGTTAGGGTTGAGGGGTATTTCCGTCTTTCCATTGGTTTGGGAACCAGCGGTGAGTCGACCCTCCTCTCTCCGCGTGTGGTACTAATGGTGAACACTTCTACCGATGCGCTAGAGTGGGCCTTTCTGTGTCAATGTGGTGATTCGAGGGTTGGTGTGGTCTATTAAGCTATTAATGGGATGGGATTAGCGCTGGCAGGCGCATGGGTCGAGGTGCCTTAAATACTATGAGAGATGGGGAATTAAGAAATTTGTCGGTGCATTTAATCACGATGTTGATGGGCTCGAGTCTTGTATAACCGTCGTTAAGTGGAGGGAACCATAGGATGAGAGAGAGGGAGTTGAGCCGGGTGGGCTGACTTCATACACTGCCTCTGCGTCCATGGGATGATTCTTTGAGAGGCGATTGGGGCGCTTATCGTCGCCCTAGAGGGCGAGTGGCGAAAAGGGTAGGCTGGATTTGTTCCACATTGTTTGGAGAAGTCGGCAACAGGAAGGGATCATAGCGGGCGTGAATTGGAGGACGGCTGACACCGCCTTCCGCGTCGTCAGAGTCGATGGGCGGCTTCGCACCGCCTTCAGCGTCGGTCATGGCGATGGTCGTCGATGGGCCGGGGCTGGGTCGGTACATGCGAGGCGATCGATGGGTTGAGTGTGGAGGTTCTTGTCGGTCCTCATTGGTAAACAAGCGTTCGTTCAGATCAGCGCTTGGTTTTTCTCTTTAATCACTGATTAGTGGTTACGACCATAACAGCTAACATGTAACGATTAAAGTTAACATTTAATATGTGACTGTAGTATGAAACCTGAAATCACAAAGCTTACATCACACAAACCCTAATTTTAACAACAGGTTAATGATTACTTACATTTCAGTTAGAATTTTTTGCGTTTTTACAGAAGTAGAACCATCTATATCAACAATAGCTTGCATATGAATCTTCAAACAACTAATATTTCGATTATGCTCCACCATACGGTTCAAATCATCTTCATTCTCAATTGAAAACTTCAGTTCGGTTCTCAGTTAATATATCAATGATAAAGAATCACGAGAAACTTTTAGTTTTTCGGACACATCAAATTTCAGTTCAAAAAAGCTTGTTGTAGAACTTAGCATTGAGAATACAGCTTTCTCGTCTAAGGACACCATGCAAATGAGATCATTGGTGGCCATTAATATGGAGGACAGTTATGAGGAGTAATTGAGAGAATTTTAGGACATGAGGGGTTATTAAAAGTTGAAGAATAAAACCTTAATACTATAAATGAGAGAGTAAAACAATAAAAGAGATAATAGAAGATGAGAGAGCATTAATGGAGGAAACCGTTTTCCCCTCCATTTTACTGCCGTCGCGTCGCATTTATTCGAACGGCGTCGTTAACTATTTGGGATCATTTTACGTGAGAAGAGGGAAATTTCGGAAAAGGAGCACAAATACATACAATACATGTATACATATGGGCTTTTGGGTGGGCCATATTTTGTTGAGTATTTTGGGGCTAAACAACATGGGGAAAAGTCTATTGGGCTGGCCACATGAGCTTTGTTTTGGGGTGCCTTGACACAATTTTTCCTATACTTTATGAAATCATAGAGAAAACACATGTTTTATGGAACTCTAATTGAACAGAATGAGCTTCAGTTTTATTTGTGAAGTATACAAATACCTATGATTTTTCCCAAATGCTTATAGTATAGCCATTTTCTTCAATTTGACATTTGTAATTTTCTCCCTTCTAAAATTGCATTTAGATACCACAAAGTTTTCTGCTCAGTCATTTATATCGATAAGTGGTATTTTGTAGCAAAAATATCATAAGTTGTTAAAATTTTGCACGTTAGTACGCTGATCATGAAAGCGTGAATTTTTCACATGAATATTCCCATATGACACTAACATGTTAATTTTATAACATTGAATTATTAATATATGTTAAGCTTATAATTAGATAAATTTCAATTCTATTTTAAAGTATAATTAAGACAAGTTTGAAAAAAATTTGGTTGATTTAATAAGAAATTTAACAAATATTAATAGTTAAAAAAGCTCTGAAATTAGCGTGTAAGTATCATAGAGATATTCGAGTGAAAATTTTCACGTTGATGTTACTAAAATTTAAATTTTTTAATAACTTATGGGGTTTGACAAAAATACAACTTTGGCATCTAAGTGATAGGAAACGAAACTTTGTGGTATTTAGAGTGTTTGCTCGTTTCCCATGTACTGGGAAACACAATTTCATGTAGGGAAATACAAGTTTTGGTTTTTCCATACTTTTCCAAGAAATAGATTGTTTGGGTTTGGTTTACACATAAAACATGGTGGGAAACCAATGTATCCACTTTTCTTGTGTTTGGTTGGTATGAAAAAAGGGAAAACTTTTGTTGATTAGATATTTCTCACTTTTCTTGTGTTTGGTGGGTATTGAAGTGTGTAGGGAAAAGTGTTTATGGCCACCATGGTCAGTTTACCACTCATTAAAAATAAATTAATTTGAGATCGTTATGGGATGTAATCTTACCAAAATAAAATTGCGAATATAACATGAAAAACCATAAATAACCGAATTCATCATAAATATCGTTTTGACATAAAAATGTAACTTGTAATAACACGATTGAATAATCTAAGAAGGTGATTACCATGCTCTAATCATCAATTATTATTAAATGTGTAATAGTTGTGAACCTTCAAAGGATGAAACAAAAAGGTAATTGAATAGATTAACATCAAATACATAAACTTTGTACTACTACACTTTGACAGACCCAAAGCTTTTAAATTTAGCTAGTAGGATGAAATAAATAGCATGATCCATCTGGAATGCTTTTAAGCCTCCGGCGGTGCCTCCGGGGTGGGGACTGTTGATGTATATAATCACGGTCACTAACCTCGGATGAGTTTAGCTTTAAAGAAGGCGAGTCCGCTTCTCCTAAAACGGTACGACTCCGATAAAAGAATTAGCCTGTGAGAAGAAGGACACGGAAGGCGGAGTTGGGATCTCGGTGGTTCCTCCAGAGCGGTCAAGTTAGTGGAGTGGGGATAGTCTAATAGGCGAGGAATTCACTTTCGGAAGAGATTTCTTACCTTGTTAGGCTGTTCACGTTGCTCTTTATAGTTAGGGTTGAGGGGTATTTAGTCTTTCCATTGGTTTGGGAACCAGCGGTGAGTCGACCCTCCTCTCTCCGCGTGTGAGTGCTAATTGGTGAACACTTCTCGATGCGCTAGAGTGGTGGCCTTCTGGTGTGTCAATCCTGGGTGATTCGAGGGTTGGTGTGGTCTATTAAGCTATTAATGGGATGGGATTGGCTGTAGCTGCATGGGTCAGGAATTGCTTGCATCTGTGAGAGATGGGGAATTAAAAATTTTGTCGGTGCATTTAATCACGATGTTGATGGGCTCAGTCTTGTATAACCGTCGTTCAGTGGAGGGAACCACATAGGATGAGAGAGGGAGTTGAGGCGGGTGGGTGACTTCGCCCGCACCTCGGGAAAAGTCTGGGATGATTCTTTGAGGCGATTAGGGCTTATCGTCGCCCTAGAGGGCGAGTGGCGAAAAGGGTAGGCTGGATTTGTTCCACATTGTTTGGAGAAGTCGGCAACTTGTAGGAAGGGATCGTATGAGCGAAGCGGAGTGGCGGAAGAGACGGCCAGCCACATTAAGCGTCACGAGAAGCTGTCGATGGGCCCGACTTCATAGCGCCTTTAGCGTCGGTCATGGCGATGGTCGTCCGATGGACGGAATTTGGAGTCCGATTTTTATCGGTGATTGATGGGTTGAGTGTGGAGGTTCTTGTCGGTCCTCATTGGTAAACAAGCGTTCGTTCGGATCGGCTTGGTTTTCTCTTTAATCAGCGATTAGTGGTTCGACCATAACGACTAACATGTAGCGATTAAAGTTAACATTTAATATGTGATTGTAGTATGAAACACGAAATCACAAAGCTTACATCACACAAACCCTAATTTTAACAACGGGTTAATGATTACTTACATTTCGGTTAGAATTTTTTGCGTTTTACGAAGTAGAACCATCTATATCAACAATAGCTTGCATATGAATCTTCAAACAACTAATATTTCGATTATGCTCCACCATACAGTTCAAATCATCTTCATTCTCAATTGAAAAACTCAGATTCGGGTGCCTCTCAGATTAATATATCAATGATAAAGAATCCTGAGAAACTTTTAGTTTTTCAGACACATCAAATTTCAGTTCAAAAAAGCTTGTTGTAGAACTTAGCATTGAGAATACAGCTTTCTCGTCTAAGGACACCATGCAAATGAGATCATTGGTGGCCATTAATATGGAGGACAGTTATGAGGAGTAATTGAGAGAATTTTTAGGACATGAGGGGTTATTAAAAGTTGAAGAATAAAACCTTAATACTATAAATGAGAGAGTAAAACAATAAAAGAGATAATAGAAGATGAGAGAGAGCATTAATGGAGGAAACCCCGGCGTTTTCCCCTCCATTTGCACCGTCGCGTCGCATTTATTGCGAACGGCGTCGTTAACTCGCTGGGATCATTTTACGTGAGAAGAGGGAAATTTCGGAAAAGGAGCACAAATACATACAATACATGTATACATATGGGCTTTTGGGGCTGGGCCATATTTTGTTGAGTATTTTGGGGCTAAACAACATGGGGAAAAGTCTATTGGGCTGGGCCACATGAGCTTTGTTTTTTGGGGTGCCTTGACACAATTTTTCCTATACTTTATGAAATCATAGAAGAAAACACATGTTTTTATGTGGAACTCTAATTGAACAGAATGAGCTTTCAGTTTATTTGTGAGTATACAAATACCTATGATTTTTCCCAAATGCTTATAGTATAGCCATTTTCTTCAATTTGACATTTGTAATTTTCTCCCTTCTAAAATTGCATTTAGATACCACAAAGTTTTCTGCTCAGTCATTTATATCGATAAGTGGTATTTTGTAGCAAAAATATCATAAGTTGTTAAAATTTTGCACGTTAGTACCAGCGATCATGGCGTGAATTTTTCACATGAATATTCCCATATGACACTAACATGTTAATTTTATAACATTGAATTATTAATATATGTTAAGCTTATAATTAGATAAATTTCAATTCTATTTTAAAGTATAATTAAGACAAGTTTGAAAAAAATTTGGTTGATTTAATAAGAAATTTAACAAATATTAATAGTTAAAAAAGCTCTGAAATTAGCGTGTAAGTATCATAGAAATATTCGAGTGAAAATTTTCACGTTGATGTTACTAAAATGCCAATTTTTTAATAACTTATGGGGTTTTGACAAAAATACAACTTTGGCATCTAAGTGATAGGAAACGAAACTTTGTGGTATTTAGAGGTTGTTTGGCTCGTTCCCATGTCTTGGAAACACAATTTCATGTAGGGAAATACAAGTTTTGGTTTTCCATACTTTTCCAAGAAATAGATTGTTTGGGTTTGGTTTACACATAAAACATGGTGGGAAACCAATGTATCCACTTTTCTTGTGTTTGGTTGGTATGAAAAAAGGGAAAACTTTTGTTGATTAGATATTTCTCACTTTTCTTGTGTTTGGTGGGTATTGAAGTGTGTAGGAAAAGTGTTTATGGCCACCATGGTCGGTTACCACTCATTAAAAATAAATTAATTTGAGATCGTTATGGGATGTAATCTTACCAAAATAAAATTGCGAATATAACATGAAAAACCGTAACCGAATTCATCATAAATATCTGTTTGACATAAAAAATCAAGCGTTGTAATAACACGATTGAATAATCTAAGAAGGTGATTACCATGCTCTAATCATCAATTATTATTAAATGTGTAATAGTTGTGAACCTTCAAAGGATGAAACAAAAAGGTAATTGAATAGATTAACATCAAATACATAAACTTTGTACTACTACACTTTGACAGACCCAAAGCTTTTAAATTTAGCTAGTAGGATGAAATAAATAGCATGATCCATCAAGAGAATGCTACAAAGAGTAAGAGTGACACTAATAAATGTGATGGTAAAGTTATAATAAACAACATGATCCATCAAACTAAATTAAGCTAGAATAGCATGATCCAACAAACAAAATACTATATTTTAAGATAATTGGATATCTGCAAACACAAATACAGGAAAACGTGGAAGAATGAGATCATAAGCAAGAACTATATACTCCATCATCACAGCCTCCCATTCTCATTAAACAAACCCAAACCAAAACAACTAACTCCAACCTTCACACTGAATAATTGAAATTTCTTCAGAATCTTCTACTTTTATAAAATAGTAATGATTAAGCCACATATCATTCCTTGCAGGAAAACAAGACTGTATATATAGCATTTGACAAACCAACATATCAAAGCTTGCTGAAAACCCATCTCTATAACTAACCAACATGCCAATCCTTGCCGAAAATTGATTCCTTAAAAATTTACTGAAAATTTTACTCAAAAATAAGTGCACAACTCTTTAAAAAAATAATATCATAAGAACATGATAATTTGAATAATTTTAAAATTGCAACATCTAATTTTATCACAATATTTCTAAAAATTGTAGAAATCATACCTTTGATTGCCTTTTTTAAGCAAGATCCAAAAAAAAATCCAGCAAAAATATGAAATTTCCCAATAAAGGACCTTTTTAGCAAGATCCAAAAAAATACGATTTTGAGAACCAGGAAGCGATAAATTAAAATCAAGCACAAAATCAACACTTGAGAGCTCCATGTCATCGAGGAAGGAACAGAGGAAAAGTGAAAAAAGGGAAAGCAAAGTAGCCATCAACAAGTTCCCAATATATCATAAATCGACAATAGTACAGATTTTGGGCGATTACCGATTTCCTCTCGTTTTGAAGGAAATGGGGAAAAACAAATCCCGAGGTGGAGTGAGTTTTCAGGGAGGAGGACGAGGAGAAAAGCGAAGCCAGGCGGAAAAAAATCCTAGAATGGATTTTGTCGATGTAGCACTTGTTGTCGATTTTCATATATAATTCGTCCAATTCCGACATGGTTTGAAAGTTCACGACCGTTCTTAAGAAGCATATGAGGAGGGTCGCAGCCGCGAGGCTCCCCATTAAAAGAGGAGGTTCGCCGAGGCTCGACACTCAACCGGGTTCGCCCAAGTAGCGAAACTCTCCATTCGACGAGGTTCGCCAGTAGCAAAGCCCTTCATTCGACGAGGTTCGCCAAGCAAATAAGCCCTTCACTCAACCGAGGTTCGCCAGTAGCAAAGCCCTTCATTCGACGAGGTTCGCCAAGCAAATAAGCCCTTCACTCAACCGAGGTTCGCCAGTAGCAAAGCCCTTCATTGAGCGAGGTTGTGGCGGTGATCCGGCGAGGTTCGCCCAGCGGAAAGCTCTCCACTGTTGAGTTCACGCGTGAATCGACATTAAACCGAGGCTAGACCAAGGCGAAGCTTCAAAGCGAGACTTGCTCAAGAGGCGAGACTCGACCTCAATACGCAGGTTCGCACGCGGAGCGGAGTTCGATCTTAACACGAGGTTCGCGACGCGGAAACGAAGCTCAACAAATATATGACGAGGTTCGCCCACAACAAAGTTGGTTTGACGAGGCTCGCCTACAACATCAACGCTTGACGAGGTTCGCCCACAACAAAGTTGGTTTGACGAGGCTCGCCCACAACAAGGTTCGACGAGGCTCGCCCACAACATCAACGTCTGATGAGGTTCGCCCACAATAGTGGTTTGACCAGGCTCGCCCACAACAGAGGTTCGACGAGGCTCGCCCACAACATCAAAGTTTGACGAGGCTCGCCACCGCGTTCTTGCGGCGGCATCAGCGTTCTGTAGCGATTCCACGTCTTGTAGCGACCGCGTTCTTATGCTTGACCTCACGATTCTTCACGCGGCTCCGGCTTCTTGTAGCGACCCCTCGTTCAGCGTAGGCGTTTTCGCATAGCGAACCCAAGGCCACAAAAGCCACAACAACTACGTGGTTAAGTAGTGGGCATCAGTTATGTCCACGTGAATTAACCCACGTTTCCACAATTCTAGCATGATAGTTACATGCTAAAAACCCTTTAAATAGCCGTGAGCAGCAATGGAAGAAGGGGGGCGGTTGGGGCTTTTTGGAACTTTTGGAAAATTCAACACTTGCGCACAAGAGAGATCGAATTCTTCATCAATCATCAACAACATTGTTCTGATCGTCAACGGAAAGCGGACCTCAACGTGAGCATTGAGTGAAGCATTCTTTCACCACCAAGAACCCATACAAAAGAGAAGTCGAATCAATCTTCTCTTCCTCTGTAATCGAGAGAATTTGATTGTAATCCATTCATTCAATCAATAAACTTTTTCGACTCTACACATAGTATCGTGTTAATTTTCATTCTTGCATGTTAATTTTGTAGATCACGGAGGCTTTGATAGATAGATTAAGCGCATGATTAGAGAGACAAGAAAATAGCTCATTGAATAAGGAATATGGAGTCGCATCAGCTTTCTTTTGTGTAAGCACCAGATCAAACCCCTAACCCACTTCACATCTATTTTATAATTGACATAACATTATCTTATTTAAAATACATCATACTCTTTATGCCGGGACTCGATTTTGCACATCTATATTATTTGTCCCCTTGTGCGCCAGACCACGGCATCTTGCCAAAGTCGTTGATGAGGAAGTTGTTAACCACAATAGCTCGGCTAGCCATAGTGCTTACATTGAACCGAGAATAGAGTAATCAATTTTATGGATCATATGAAGTCTGGATTTGATTCGCAAAATGTTTGGAGAAAATATAGATATGAAGCCACCCCTTGCGAGATACAAAAAGGATTGTTAGTATTTCACAAATTCAATTTTTTTTTCCTTTTATCCAATAACATATATCTAACTAGCTTGCTATTTTATATCATGTAGTTATGATTGTGGGATTTATGTCTACTTGTATATGAGGGCTATACTCCTTAGTCTTGATACAAAGCAAGTTACTCCTCCTGACGATTCGTCTGATGTCGTACGTGCCAAGCTTGCAGCTGAACTAATAATTGAAGGATGGGAACAGAAGAATCAAGCAGAGACACTAGATAAGGATGATCCTAAAGCTATTCCAAAAAATAATTGATTGTAAAAACTTGTATATGAGGAATACTTTGTTACTATTTTTGGGTGTGTTAATAGTACATGTGGATGGTAAACAATGCAACTATTAATTTTTTTATTGTTCTTGTTGTGTTTTTGGTATTTTTGCAATCAATTTGATATGTTTATTATTGATACCATATATACTTAACGGGTAATACCCAGAGTTAACAACTTTCTGAGAAAGTAACCAGGAAAAGCCAAACGTTAACAGATTCAAGTGAAAGTTAACAGCTAACTGAGATAGTTAACAGAAAACAGAAATAATCTAGATATAGTAAACATATATTTTATATTGATTAGTCTTACATTCTTAAAGCTGATATAGTTTGAATCCACATATTGTTAACAAGAGCTTACAAAAGTCCTCCACAATAAGCTACAAAAGTCTTAACAACCTATATTGCTCTACCAAAAGTATAGCACTACTTAGCAATCCACACTAATCACCAATTGGTTTGTTGCAAGTAGCTCGATTGTGACCTTCAGCTTTGCATCGAGAACATTTCATTCGACGTTTGTAAATAATTCTATTGTTGATACGTCTTGTTCTATTTCTTCCCTTCCTTTTAGTAGTAATTAGTGGTAATATCTCGATTTCATCACTTGGCACACTTCGCTTTTCATAATCTGGGATGGGATAAAGGACTAGGTCATAGCACTTTTTAAATGCTTCCACAAACATAACCAATCGCAATATTAGTAAACATCTCTTTTCATATAAATTATGACTGCACAAGCATGCTTATAAGGAATACGTGTTACATCCCAAGTTCGACAAGGGTATGTCTTCTTCTCCAAATCAACATATGTAGTTCTATATGATTGCACTTCGAATATTTCATCTCTGGATTGTTTAACATCTAAGGTATATCCTTTTTTTATATTTTCTTTAAGGACCTGCTCAGCTTTGGGACAAAGATAATCATTCTATTTTTCAGCCATTATGCGTCGGTTGTTCATGCGAACCATAATTTATTTTCATATATGCTCCACCATTTGTAGTACCCATAACAATTGAGCTTCCCATATCCAGTTGTTAAAGGACTCTGCGACATTCGAGGTTACATGATCATATCTATAAATATTAAAATAATAAATTGTATAAGTATACTGGTTACCATATATATCATAAAATTTGCAAGTAAGAATAAAAATTAATAGTTAAGCATGAAGGTTAACATGTATCAGAAAAGATTCACACATACGGAGGAAAGTTAACAGTTACTGCTTATAGTTAACAGATGTGAACTAAAATTAACATATATGAGTGAGAGTTAACATCTACTGTAAAATGTTATAATGATCGATGAAAGTACCTAATTCCAGGGAAGAATGCATTTGCCCACTGCTCTGGAGAGTACTTACTTACAATGTCATATGCTGCTGGAGATATCTCATAAATTTCTTTCATATAATCATTCCATTCCGCTTTAGTGTATTTGTAATAAGCAGATTAGAGCAAATTCCCCAACACTTGAGTGTCCTTTGACTTCATTCCCAACTCCTTTAGCTTTAATCTACAGCTTTCAACCAGATGTAGAACACACCTTGAGTGAATTACTTTAGGAAAATATTCTTTCACGGCTTCTCGAATTCCCTTGTCGGCATCAGAAATTATAACCAATTGATGGGGAGGATTGTATGGGTCTGACCTTTTATACAGTATGGACCACAAACCTTGTAGGAACCACCTCCAATTAGCTAAAATTTTTATGATCGCATATGCAATAAGCTAGTGGAAATATCCCTTGATTTTTATCGTATGCTATGGCGTTAAGGAGTATACCTTTGTATCTGTCTTTCAACAATGCTCCATCCAAAAATAATAGGGATCTACATCCATTTAAAAAATCATTGATGCAAGCAGCATAACAAATGAAGAGTCTTGTGAACCTTCCTTCATTCTGTTCAATGCAAATGTAGCTGCCTGGATTTATTTCCTTTAACATGTGCTCATACCTATACATAAATGTCAAGAAATATCAGGTTAATAAAATACATTTGACCAAAAATAAAAAAAAAATTCATAAAGTTAACATCTAACTGTGATAACTAACAGATACCATTTATAGTTAACAGAAACCACTTATAATTAACAACCAACAGTGAAAGTTAACAGGTATCCATGAAAATTAACATCCAACCTGTAAAGTTAATATATTGCTGAGTAAATCAACATCTAACAGTGTACGTTAAGTGTCTACTATAAAAATTTGTATATTTAATAACAAATCTGTAACTTTTACCATCTTAGTTGATCGTAAGACTCATAACAATCACCATACAACTCCTCTTGGGCTCTCTCTTTACCCCCACCATATCTTATTATAGTCAATCCTCAATCCATACTGAGTGAGAAACTCCTTTTGCACATCAATTGGGCGGATTTCGGGCTGAACCTTTAACATAGGTTGCAATTGGGTTGCTATGAATTTGCGAGATGCTCGTGATCGACCTGACGTGTTATTATGTTGTCCATAACTGTGTTCGTTCACAAACTTTTTGATAGAAGTTCTTTTTTTATTTTTAACATAAGAGGCAAACAATATCTAAGGGCATCCATATGTTTCCTTATATCGACAAAAAAAGGGGATACGTTTGGGTTCATTCTTTGCAAATTTATAATTAAATTTTTTTCACCATAGAATAGTATTGCAAAGCTAATCTTAATTCATTTGCACTTTCAAATTGTTGACCCTTTTCAGTTAATGTTGTGTGCCACCATTGAGGAATGATGAAAGTGTTGTTGAGAATTGCATCGATCTCATTATATTCTCACCGACGGATAATCATTTGGGATCCTCTCTGAATTAGAAGTACTTCCTAGAAAGTATGATTATATTCTGAATTCAAAGAAGTATCATCACTGACAAATTAAGAAACCAAATGATTTTAAAATCAACTATAAAATTAACTTGTGATCGTGAAAATTAACAGTTGTCCGGTTTTCTTAACAACCAAGGCTTAAAGTTAACTGGTTCATGTGAAGTTAACAGGTAACTGTGATAGTTAACAGGAAACAAGAATAGCTAACATGTAACGATTAAAGTTAACATTTAATATGTGACTGTAGTATGAAACCTGAAATCACAAAGCTTACATCACACAAACCCTAATTTTAACAACGGGTTAATGATTACTTACATTTCAGTTAGAATATTTTGCGTTTTTACAGAAGTAGAACCATCTATATCAACAATAGCTTGCATATGAATCTTCAAACAACTAATATTTCGATTATGCTCCACCATACAGTTCAAATCATCTTCATTCTCAATTGAAAACTTCAGTTCGTTGCCTCTCGATTAATATATCAATGATAAAGAATCACGAGAAACTTTTAGTTTTAGGACACATCAAATTTCAGTTCAAAAAGCTTGTTGTAGAACTTAGCATTGAGAATCTGACTTTCGTCTAAGGACACCATGCAAATGAGATCATTGGTGGCCATTAATATGGAGGACAGTTATGAGGAGTAATTGAGAGAATTTTAGGACATGAGGGGTTATTAAAAGTTGAAGAATAAAACCTTAATACAATAAATGAGAGAGTAAAACAATAAAAGAGATAATAGAAGATGAGAGAGAGCATTAATGGAGGAAACCGTTTTCCCCTCCATTTTACTGCCGTCGCGTGTCGCATTTATTCTTGAGCAGCGTCGTTAACTCGGCTGGATCATTTTACGTGAGAAGAGGGAAATTTCGGAAAAGGAGCACAAATACATACAATATATGTATACTTATGGGCTTTTGGGGCTGGGCCATATTTTGTTGAGTATTTTGGGGCTAAACAACATGGGGAAAAGTCTATTGGGCTGGGCCACATGAGCTTTATTTTTTGGGGTGCCTTGACACAATTTTTCCTATACTTTATGAAATCATAGAGAAGAAAACACATGTTTTTATGTGGAACTCTAATTGAACAGAATGAGCTTTCAGTTTTATTTCAGCAGAAGTATACAAATACCTATGATTTTTCCCAAATGCTTATAGTATAGCCATTTTCTTCAATTTGACATTTGTAATTTTCTCCCTTCTAAAATTGCATTTAGATACCACAAAGTTTTCCTGCTCCGTCATTTATATACGATAAGTGGTATTTTGTAGCAAAAAATATCATAAGTTGTTAAAATTTTGGCACGTTAGTACCCGCGATCATGAAAACGTGAATTTTTTCACATGAATATTCCCATATGACACTAACATGTTAATTTTATAACATTCGAATTATTAATATATGTTAAGCTTATAATTAGATAAATTTCAATTCTATTTTAAAGTATAATTAAGACAAGTTTGAAAAAAAATTTGGTTGATTTAATAAGAAATTTAACAAATATTAATAGTTAAAAAAGCTCTGAAATTAGCGTGTAAGTATCATAGAGAAATATTCGAGTGAAAATTTTCACGTTGATGTTACTAAGCTGCCAATTTTTTTAATAACTTATGGGGTTTTTTGACAAAAAATACAACTTTTGGCATCTAAGTGATAGGGAAACGAAACTTTGTGGTATTTAGAGGTTGTTTGGCTCGTTTCTCATGTACTGGGAAACACAATTTCATGTAGGGAAACACAAGTTTTGGTTTTTCTATACTTTTCCAAGAAATAGATTGTTTGGGTTTGGTTTACACATAAAACATGGTGGGAAACCAATGTATCCACTTTTCTTGTGTTTGGTTGGTATGAAAAAAAGGGAAAACTTTTGTTGATTAGATATTTCTCACTTTTCTTGTGTTTGGTGGGTATTGAAGTGTGTAGGGAAAAGCGTTTATGGCCACCATGGTCAGTTTACCACTCATTAAAAATAAATTAATTTGAGATCGTTATGGGATGTAATCTTACCAAAATAAAATTGCGAATATAACATGAAAAACCAGTAAATAACCGAATTCATCATAAATATCTGTTTGACATAAAAAAATCAAACGTAACCTGTAATAACACGATTGAATAATCTAAGAAGGTGATTACCATGCTCTAATCATCAATTATTATTAAATGTGTAATAGTTGTGAACCTTCAAAGGATGAAACAAAAAGGTAATTGAATAGATTAACATCAAATACATAAACTTTGTACTACTACACTTTGACAGACCCAAAGCTTTTAAATTTAGCTAGTAGGATGAAATAAATAGCATGATCCATCAAGAGAATGCTATAAAGAGTAAGAGTGACACTAATAAATGTGATGGTAAAGTTATAATAAACAACATGATCCATCAAACTAAATTAAGCTAGAATAGCATGATCCAACAAACAAAATACTATATTTTAAGATAATTGGATATCTGCAAACACAAATCTGAGAAAGCGTGGAAGAATGAGATCATAAGCAAGAACTATATACTCCATCCTCACAACCTCCCATTCTCATTAAACAAACCCAAACCAAAACAATTCACTAACTCCAACCTTCACCTTGAATAATTGAAATTTCTTGAGAATCTTCTACTTTTATAAAATAGTAATGATTAAGCCACATATCATTCCTTGCGGGAAAACAAGATTGTATATAGCATTTGACAAACCAACATATCAAAGCTTCTGAAAACCCATCTCTATAACTAACCAACATGCCAATCCTTAGAAAATTGATTCCTTAAAATTCTTGAAAATTTTACTCAAAAATAAGTGCACAACTCTTTAAAAAATAATATCATAAGAACATGATAATTTGAATAATTTTAAAATTGCAACATCTAATTTTTATCATAATATTTCTAAAATTGTAGAAATCATACCTTTGATTGCCTTTTTAAAGCAAGATCCAAAAAATCCAGCAAAAATATGAAATTTTCCCAATAAAGGAGCTGCCTTTTTAGCAAGATCCAGCAAAAATACGATTTTGAGGAACCGAGGCTTGATAAATCAAAAATCAAACACAAAATCAACACTTCAGAGCTCCCGCAGGCATCAGAGAGGAACCGAGGCGTAAAGAGTGAAAAAAAAGGGAAAGCAGTGGTAACCGTAGCCATCAACAAGTTTTTCCCCAATATCTGCAAATCTGACAATAGTACAGATTTTGGGCGATTTACACCGATTTCCTCTCGTTTTCGAAGGAAATGGGGGAAAGGCAAATCGCTGAGGTGGAGTGAGTTTTCGCCGCTGGAGGGACGAGGAGAAGAAGCGAACCGAAGCGGAGAAAAAAAATCCTAGAATGGATTTTGTCGATGTAGCACTGTTGTCAAAAGGAGGAAATGGGTTTTCGATGTGGCAATTTAGCCTTTTTTTTTTAATCAGGTTGTCAACTGTTTTCTCTTCTGGCCCAAGAAAGAAAAAAATGTACAAAAACTATTAAAAATGGAACTATGTTGTAATGTAATATTCCGAAGGAATAAACTTCAGAGATGTCCCTCTCTAGAAGCCATTACTCTAACATCCCGAGAAAATATCACAGGCCGTCAAATTTCAATCAAACGCTCAAAAATCACCAATCCATCACTTAATTGAACGGATCAAATGCTTCCACGCGTCCTCACCAACAATTTCGGTTTGCTCTCCCAAGAACCAAGATTAGGGTTTGTATAAAAAAATCCCCCATTTCGACCCTCTCTCTCTGTCTTAAACAATTCGATCTCTTTCATTCTTCAAAAGATCAAAAATTTAGAGATGGGTCCGGGTCTTTACTCCGATATCGGCAAGAAAGCTAGAGGTCCCGATCGTTTCCCCCTTTTCTCTCCATTTTTTTAATGATTTTTAGGGTTAATTTTGTTCTTATTTTTGAATTTTTTTGATTTTTTTGGTTAAATTCAGATCTCCTGTACAAGGATTATCAGACCCATCAGAAGTTTACGCTCACTACTGTGACCGCAAATGGAGTCGTGAGCTTCTCTTCCCCTCTTTCTAGGGTTTCGTAATTTGGGTTTGCTTGATCTATTGAGAAGATTATTGAATGATTAAGGGGGTTTAGTCCTCTTCTTTGATTTAGGGTTTCTAGTTGTTAAATTGGTTTGTTTGTAGTAGCAATTGCTAGGGATGGATGTGAAGGTTAATGGCACGATAGATCTCTGATTTGATATATTTAACGCATGGTTTAGGATTTGCATGCGCATCAAATCGACAATAAGGAGTATTTTTTATAATTTTTTATGTATAATAGACCAATTATCCAAGCTTTTCTAGTGTGAATGAAATTTTAGCATGGTCAATCACTTGCATAAGTTATCTGTCTATTTAATTGATCAATAGATTTCAATTGTTCGATGGATTTACTTTGTATGGTGGAGATTATGTGGTTATATTGATCTAGATAATTTGCTAAAGTGGGTTATTAGACCATGTTCTCTTTGTTGGCTGTTTATGAGACTCTGGATTGTAGATGATTAAATAACAATATAGTGCTGCTGAGGCATTTTTTTCTCCGGTTTATTTGGTTGAGAACAAAATTGCTTTCACAAATATTTGCGATATGGATTCGTACATACCAGTTGCTTTTGTTTGTCTGTTGGTATGTCATAGTTGCTAGTTTCTCATCGTCGTTCTATAATATTTTTTGCTCTGCATGCAGACTATTGTTTTGATACCATATCTTCTAAAAAAATTTTCTTAAAAATGTTTAGGCAGTACAGTAACTTATTTTTCCTTACTGCTTTACAATGTTTTACATTTTATTTCTGGTAACGATGTGACTTATTTGCTTGTGTTTTGGTCTTACATTTTCATAATTTCTGATGGATGTTGGTTTACGTATTTTGATTTGTGGCAATGCAACTTGTGAGGCCAAATAGTATTATAGTGCTAAAGATGAACCTTGAACGATTTGTTGATTCTTTTCGATTTGTGGGTTTCTCTGGGTCTTAATTTACATATTTTCATTTGTCGTTTGCAATTTTTAGGCCAACTGTTACTAAAGATGAACCTTAAATGAATTGTTGATTCTTTTGTATAACCTCATATGGTCATACCTTGAATTGATTCAAAAGTCTGTGATGTTTTTATCGTGCTTCTCGTTTTTCTAGATGCACCTGGCGAAAGTGGATAGGCAATATGTAATAGTGATAATGATTTCTGGCTGTTTCTTGTTTAATATGTTAACTGCATCTTTTGTCATTGTTTGTTTCTGTGGCAATTTAGAATTAGGTACTTTGGAAAAAGTCATTCCTGTATTATGTTGGGATTTGTCAGTGCCTAGTACTAACAGGAATGGTTTTGCGTGTTAATATGTAAGGAACTTTTCATCATAAATATTGGACAGAAATAGAATTATCAGCATTCAACTAGCATGGTAAAGGGTACATGGTTACTGTAGGGGAACAAGAAACCTTTTTTGTTTGGGGTGGATGCTGTTTGTTTCCCATCCATGACATGTTCAATGGCAAGGTTTGTATTTAGCATGACTTGTTGTGGAAATTTTGGTGTTGAACAACCAACTATGAGTGAGACTGTGAGAGTTTCAGATGGCATTAGTTGCTTGCACTATATTTCTTGCTCTGGTTTTTTAATTGTGTTCTAAATTTTGCTTTGTCTTGCAGGCAATTACAGCTTCCAGTACAAGGAAAAATGAAATGATTTTTGGTGAGATTCAATCTCAGCTAAAGAACAAGAATGTTACAGTCGATGTGAAAGCTAACTCAGACTCAAACGTAAGCATTTTTGAATTTGTAGTTTCTTCATTTTTTGGGTTTCCATGTTCCTTTCTTTTGCTTGGTATTTTTTCTATGCGCACAACATGCTGGCGCTCCAAGTTGTTTATAAAATTTAATTTATTTGCGTACTCTTTCTTGTGTCAATAAATAATGTTTGTAGGCAATTCAGTATCCAACTAAGTATTGTTGACAATCAACCATAGTCATTCCACAACCATGACCGATTTTGCATTCTATGTGGTGTTTAAAATGTACTGACATTTTCTTGTGTTGACTTTGCCAGCTTCTTACAACTGTTACTATTGATGAACTTGCCACTCCTGGATTGAAATCGATCATCAGCTTTGTTGTTCCCGACCAGAAGTCTGGAAAGGTACACAAAAGTGCCCCTGCGCCTGTAATGCATTTTGCATTCTCTTTCCTTGATTATTGAATTGATAGCCATCTTAATTCTTCTATTATGATTGTGTCCAGGTTGAGCTTCAGTACTTTCATGAGTATGCTGGCATTAATTCTAGCATTGGGCTAACTGCTAACCCTGTTGTCAACCTCGCTGGTGTTTTTGGAAGTGGTGCTCTATCTGTTGGTGCTGATGTTTCTTTTGATACTGCAACTGGGAACTTTACTAAGTACAATGCTGGGTTGAGTGTTACCAACTCTGACCTAATTGCTGCACTGAACCTGTAAGTGACTTCTGCATGAATGTATTTTGTTCTCTGAACTTGATATTCCCATAATGAACAAGGATCTAGTTGCTTTTACCGAACTAGATCTTTCTGTTGTTTGGCTTCTATAAATACCTAGATCAATGAAATTTATTTTCAGTGGTAGGATGAAAAACCTATTTCTTTGCTGACTCTTATGGGAACGGGACATACAAGTTCATATCCTTTATCTAGGTGGTCATTTCTGTTGCAACACTATCTAGTTGCCATTCACTGCCAGGATAGCAGCTAACGCTTAATTTCAGTGTTCTAAAACATTGATTTGTTATTCTTATGCTTGAACATTGAAGAGTACATAATCAGATTGTACTTATGCTTGGACATTGAATAGTATGCTTGGACATTGAATAGTACATAATCAGGTTATTCTTATGCTTGGGCATTGAATAGTACATAATCAGATTATACTATGCATAATCAAATTGTTCAAAAACTTGATACACACCCACACACATGCATGAATGAACGAACAACAAATATATATGAGAAAGATCAAAAAATTAACTGCTGTTTTAGAGAAAGCTACGAGAGAGAGGGCTCTCCGTTTTGGTCTCAGAGAAAGAGAGCTGTCAAGTATTTCAGGCTTTTTTTTATAGTTTAGGTTAAAGTGATTAATGGTTGGATTTAGAAGAATGAAAAAAGCATAATGATTTGTGTAATTGACCATTCATGGAATTAATTGGTATGCAAATGCTTAAACTTTGTACTAGTGTGTAGAAGTGATTATGAAACTCGTCCGTATAATGAGAAACATACTTTAATCCATCTGCATAAACCTTGTTTTGGAACTCCTGCTTATGATCAGCAAAACTACTCACTTTTTTTTTGCCCAATGTCCTTCCCACTAAAGAATTAGCATGGGTACTCTTTTCTTTTCTTCTTGTCCTTGATTTCTTCTTTTTCTGGCTCATTCATGAACTATTCTTTGTGCAGGAACAACAAGGGAGATAGTCTGAGTGCTTCTTACTATCACGTGGTGAGCCAGCTCACCAGCACCGCGGTCGGTGCAGAAATGACCCACAGCTTCGAGCAACGAGAACACCCTCACCTTCGCACCCAGCACGCCGACCCCTTGACTACCGCCAAGGCTCGCTTTGATAACTACGGAAAGGCCAGCCTCCTCCAGCACCAGTGGAGGCCCAAGTCATTGTCACCATCTCTGGAGAGGTCGACACCAAGGCAATTGAGAAGAGCTCCAAGGTCGGCTTGTCCCTTGTCCTCAAGCCTTGATAACCATTGTCTTCTATAGGATGCAATAAGTTGGAATGGAAAGACTACTGTGGCTGCTGTTGTGGTTGGGGGTGTTTTTTTTGAGTTTTAAGACCTTTTTGAGGATTCACTGTTTGTCATATGGCTCTGTTAGCTGTTGCTTATTTTGATGCTGGGCCTGTAAGAATAATTTAGTTTAGGCTTCCGGGACCTGAGTTTTGAACATGTGCCCCTCGGAAAATTCTTTCTCCCTCCCTTAATGTTGATCCATCAAGCTACTGGTCTAAATTTTTTTTGCTGTTATCATTTGTCCCTGCTGAATTGTTTATGCTCTCTGTTTAGCAATGGATGAATTGCTTATGGAGCTTACCATGCTGTTTAATTTTCTAATTTTGGAGGACTTTTGAATGTTTGTTTATATGTTCAGTTGCATCAGATTGTATTCTGCTGCCTGGTGCAGGTGCTCAACTGGTGTCATTTTGTTGCAGCATTTAATTTGTTGTGCACGCTACTTTCTGGGTTTTGTAGTCTTCTTTAGTTTTGTGATGTTTCTTGGCAATTTCAAGATTTCTGGTTTTTTTAGCTGAATGAGTCTTATTTATGGGCTCCCAGGGAGATTCCAGATATTGATGTGTTAAATCCTTTTAAGAAGCATCAGCTTGCTTTGCAGCTTTGTATTCTTGTCAAATGCATGTTTGATTCTTTTTATTACCGAATTATTATACTATTATTTTGAAATCAGTCTTCGTTCACTTGCTGTGATGATTTTATGATAAAAGTGTGTACATTTTTTTTTTCCGGAGAAAGGAGGCGATCGTATTTTTGAGAGTGAGATAGCCCTAGTCCCGATTGCTCTAATACCTGGGGGGTGTGGGTATTGGATAAAACCACTTTTGGGGTGTAAAGCAAAGTTCTAGTCCCATTTTAATCCTAATCCTATGTAATACCAAACCTAGGATTAGACCCAAGTCCTAGAACTTCAAATCCCAGTCCTGGTCCTGGCTTAACCAAACAGTGCCTAAGGATTTTAACAAATTTGTTGTATGAAACAATTGCATTGTAGGCTGATTCTCTTTCAACATAAATTTTGTTATATGAGTCAATGCTCTAGACAGGCAAGAAGTAAAACTGAAGAGCAATTGAGGAAAAACCAAGAAGTAGGACTTGCATTGACACACTTGCGTAGTTCAGTCTTCTGACATAAAACTAATATATACTCACAGTTTCCTACAAAGCTTGATATGAAGCAACCTCATTGTATGCTTTTGTTTCTATATAGACATAAACTTTTGGTTGCAAGTAGCTTAAACAGAAACATGCTTCAATACCTTTGAAAGGCAAGAACTAGAACTAGATATCAATTAAGAAAGCACCCAGAATTACAACTTGCATTCACACACTTAAAAAGGTTTTCACAATCTTCTGCCATAAAACCAACATATATACCAGTTAGGAAACTTCAAACTGTTACTGAAATATCACTAGTTGACATTAGATGCCTGAAGCAGCCCATCCCTAATCGGTAGCAACATCTCTCACCGCTCCAGGGCCGTGAGGGATGAACACTGCAGAGGACTTGATGCTGCACCATCTCTTTCATCGATCGGGCATTGTGTAACCAGGACCATGTCCATAACGCCCTTCGCCGTGGTCTGGAACGTTGACGGAGAACCCCAGCACGCTGTCTCTCAATCCGCTGCTTGGCGCTGGCGAAGCGATTCCAAGACCGGAGAGGTACTTTGACTCGCCCTCTCTCTGCGCTGTTTTATCTGGAGGATTTTCTCGGCTTCTGCTTTCGCTTATGCCACCCTTAGCCTTGCAGCTGAGAATTGAAATATATAAAGATGTCAGTTATAAGATATGTTTAAAAGCGGGTTAATTCGCGGACAGGCCCTTGTACTATGCCCAATATTATGTTAAGTTGTGAACATCTTACCTGCATTGATTTCGCTCATCGCCCTCTTCACATGCTCATCTGGCTCAATGTCAGTAATGAGGGTCTGACAATTTCATATCCATAAGCAGACATAGCTTTCTGAGCTCCTCTTCAACGGCCTTTGCTATGTCATTCTTCTGCTCAAATGCATCATCGAGGTTGAGCTGGGACACTTGCTCTGATCACTGCAAATATAGATAAAACCGAATTCTCAGTTCCTCTGTTCTATTTTGAATGGCTAAAGAAATATTGCAATGAATGGGAATGATATGTATACCATCAAAAACATAGGCTTGGATCTGAGATCGTGTATTGCTCAGCTTATAAAATGCGCCGCTTGCCTTATCAGCCAGAGCACGGTATTGGATTGACGCAACAACATTGACAAATACATTGTCCTGAAGTTAACATCTAACCGTGGATAACTAACAGATACCATTTATAGTTAACGAAACCACTTATAATTAACAACCAACAAGGAAAGTTAACAGTGTATCCATGAAAATTAACATCCAACCCGTAAAGTTAATATATTGCCGAGTAAATCAACATCTAACGTTGTACGCTAAGTGTCTACTATAAAAATTTGTATATTTAATAACAAATCAGAACTTTTACCATCTTAGTTGATCGTAAGACTCATAACAATCACCATACAACTCCTCTTGGCTCTCTTTACCCCCACCATATCTTATTATAGTCAATCCTCAATCCATACCGAGTGAGAAACTCCTTTGCACATCAATTCGGATTTCGGCTGAACCTTTAACATAGGTTGCAATTGGGTTGCTATGAATTTGCGTAGATGCTCGTGATCGACTGACGCGGTTATTATGTTGTCCATAACGTGTTCGCTCACAAACTTTTTGATAGAAGTTCTTTTTATTTTTAACATAAGAGGCAAACAATATCTAAGGGCATCCATATGTTTCCTTATATCGACAAAAAGGGGATACGCTTGGGTTCATTCTTTGCAAATTTATAATTAAATTTTTTCACCATAGAATAGTATTGCAAAGCTAATCTTAATTCATTTGCACTTTCAAATTGTTGACCCTTTTCGCCATGTTGTGTGCCACCATTGAGGAATGATGAAAGTGTTGTTGAGAATTGCATCGATCTCATTATATTCTCACCGTGACGGATAATCATTTGGGATCCTCTCAATTAGAAGTACTTCCTAAGTATGATTATATTCAATTCAAAGAAGTATCATCACGACAAATTAAGAAACCAAATGATTTTAAAATCAACTATAAAATTAACTTGTGATCGTGAAAATTAACATTGTCCTTTCTTAACAACCAAGGCTTAAAGTTAACTGTTCATGAAGTTAGTTAACAGTAACCGTGATAGTTAATGGTGAAACAAGAATAGCTAACATGTAACGATTAAAGTTAACATTTAATATGTGATCTGTAGTATGAACCTCAAATCACAAAGCTTACATCACACAAACCCTAATTTTAACAAAAAGTTAATGATTACTTACATTTCGCTTAGAATATTTTATGCTTTTACGTAGTAGAACCATCTATATCAACAATAGCTTGCATATGAATCTTCAAACAACTAATATTTCGATTATGCTCCACCATACCAAATCATCTTCATTCTCAATTGAAAACTCAGATTGGGTGCCTCTCAGATTAATATATCAATGATAAAGAACTGAGAAACTTTTAGTTTTTCGTACATCAAATTTCAGCTCAAAAGCTTGTTGTAGAACTTAGCATTGAGAACATGTTTTCGCCTAAGGACACCATGCAAATGAGATCATTGGTGGCCATTAATATGGAGGACAGCATGAGGAGTAATTGAGAGAATTTTAGGACATGAGGGTTATTAAAAGTTGAAGAATAAAACCTTAATACAATAAATGAGAGAGTAAAACAATAAAAGAGATAATAGAAGATGAGAGAGAGCATTAATGGAGGAAACCCCTGCTTCCCCTCCATTTGAATCCGTCGCATTATGGCGAACGGCAAGGTTAACTGGCTGGGATCATTTTACGGAGAAGAGGGAAATTTCGGAAAGGAGCACAAATACATACAATATATGTATACTTATTTTGGGTCGGGCCATATTTTGTTGAGTATTTTGGGGCTAAACAACATGGGGTCTATTCGGTGGGCCACATGAGCTTTATTTTGGGGTGCCTTGACACAATTTTTCCTATACTTTATGAAATCATAGAGAAAAAACACATGTTTTTTTGGAACTCTAATTGAACGAATGAGCTTTCAGCTTTATTTCAAATAAGTATACAAATACCTATGATTTTTCCCAAATGCTTATAGTATAGCCATTTTCTTCAATTTGACATTTGTAATTTTCTCCTTCTAAAATTGCATTTAGATACCACAAAGTTTTCTCTCATCTCATTTATATATGATAAGTGGTATTTTGTAGCAAAAATATCATAAGTTGTTAAAATTTTGGCACGTTAGTACCATGATCATGAAAACGAATTTTTCACATGAATATTCCCATATGACACTAACATGTTAATTTTATAACATTCGAATTATTAATATATGTTAAGCTTATAATTAGATAAATTTCAATTCTATTTTAAAGTATAATTAAGACAAGTTTGAAAAAAAATTTGGTTGATTTAATAAGAAATTTAACAAATATTAATAGTTAAAAAAGCTCTGAAATTAGCGTAAGTATCATAGAGAAATATTCGAGTGAAAATTTTCACGTTGATGTTACTAAGCCAATTTTTAATAACTTATGGGTTTTTGACAAAAATACAACTTTTGGCATCTAAGTGATAGGAAACGAAACTTTGTGGTATTTAGAGGTTGTTTGCTCGTTTCTCATGTACGGGAAACACAATTTCATGTAGGGAAACACAAGTTTTTTTTCTATACTTTTCCAAGAAATAGATTGTTTGGGTTTGGTTTACACATAAAACATGGTGGGAAACCAATGTATCCACTTTTCTTGTGTTTGGTTGGTATAAAAAAAGGAAACTTTTGTTGATTAGATATTTCTCACTTTTCTTGTGTTTGGTGGGTATTGAAGTGTGTAGGGAAAAGCGTTTATGGCCACCATGGTGGGCTTTACCACTCATTAAAAATAAATTAATTTGAGATCGTTATGGGATGTAATCTTACCAAAATAAAATTAATATAACATGAAACCAAGAATAACCAATTCATCATAAATATCCGCTTGACATAAAAAATCAAACGTAACTCTGTAATAACACGATTGAATAATCTAAGAAGGTGATTACCATGCTCTAATCATCAATTATTATTAAATGTGTAATAGTTGTGAACCTTCAAAGGATGAAACAAAAAGGTAATTGAATAGATTAACATCAAATACATAAACTTTGTACTACTACACTTTGACAGACCCAAAGCTTTTAAATTTAGCTAGTAGGATGAAATAAATAGCATGATCCATCAAGAGAATGCTATAAAGAGTAAGAGTGACACTAATAAATGTGATGGTAAAGTTATAATAAACAACATGATCCATCAAACTAAATTAAGCTAGAATAGCATGATCCAAAGAAACAAAATACTATATTTTAAGATAATTGGATATCTCAGAAACACAAATACAGAAAATGTGGAAGAATGAGATCATAAGCAAGAACTATATACTCCATCCTCACAACCTCCCATTCTCATTAAACAAACCCAAACCAAAACAATTCACTAACTCCAACCTTCACACTGAATAATTGAAATTTCTTCAATCTTCTACTTTTATAAAATAGTAATGATTAAGCCACATATCATTCCTTGTGGAAAACAAGATTGTATATAGCATTTGACAAACCAACATATCAAAGCTTGCCGAAAACCCATCTCTATAACTAACCAACATGCCAACTTCCGTAAAATTGATTCCTTAAAAATTTATCAAAATTTTACTCAAAAATAAGTGCACAACTCCTAAAAAATAATATCATAAGAACATGATAATTTCGTAATAATTTTAAAATTGCAACATCTAATTTTTATCATAATATTTCTAAAAATTGTAGAAATCATACCTTTGATTGCCTTTTAAAGCAAGATCCAAAAAATCCAAAGAAAAATATGAAATTTTCCCAATAAAGGCTCCGCTTTTAGCAAGATCCAAAGAAAAATAATGATTTTGAGGAACCGAGGCTTGATAAATCAAAATCAAACACAAAATCAACACTTCGAGCCCCGCAGCATCGAGGAACCGAGGCTAAAGAGTGAAAAAGGGAAAGCAAAGTAATCGTAGCCATCAACAAGTTTTTCCCAATATACCGCAGATCCGACAATAGTACGATTTTGGCGATTACACCGATTTCTCTCGCTGGGAAATGGGGAAAGGCAAATCATCAGGTGGAGTGAGTTTTCGCTACCGAGGGACGAGGAGAAGAAGCGAACCGAAGCGAGAAAAAAATCCTAGAATGGATTTTGTCGATGTAGCACTCGTTGTCAAAAGGAGGAAATGGGTTTTCGATGTGGCAATTTAGCCTTTTTTTTAATCAGGTTGTCAACTGTTTTCTTCTGGCCCAAGAAAGAAAAAAATGTACAAAACTATTAAAAATGGAACTATGTTGTAATGTAATATTCCGAAGGAATAAACTTCAGAGATGTCCTCTCTAGAAGCCATTACTCTAACATCCCGAGAAAATATCACAGGCCGTCAAATTTCAATCAAACGCTCAAAAATCACCAATCCATCACTTAATTGAACGGATCAAATGCTTCCACGCGTCCTCACCAACAATTTCGGTTTGCTCTCCCAAGAACCAAGATTAGGGTTTGTATAAAAATCCCCATTTCGACCCTCTCTCTGTCTTAAACAATTCGATCTCTTTCATTCTTCAAAAGATCAAAATTTAGAGATGGGTCCGGGTCTTTACTCCGATATCGGCAAGAAAGCTAGAGGTCCCGATCGTTTCCCTTTCTCTCCATTTTTTAATGATTTTAGGGTTAATTTTGTTCTTATTTTTGAATTTTTTGATTTTTTGGTTAAATTCAGATCTCCTGTACAAGGATTATCAGACCCATCAGAAGTTTACGCTCACTACTGTGACCGCAAATGGAGTCGTGAGCTCTTCCCCTCTTTCTAGGGTTTCGTAATTTGGGTTTGCTTGATCTATTGAGAAGATTATTGAATGATTAAGGGGTTTAGTCCTCTCTTTGATTTAGGGTTTCTAGTTGTTAAATTGGTTTGTTTGTAGTAGCAATTGCTAGGGATGGATGTGAAGGTTAATGGCACGATAGATCTCTGATTTGATATATTTAACGCATGGTTTAGGATTTGCATGCGCATCAAATCGACAATAAGGAGTATTTTTATAATTTTTATGTATAATAGACCAATTATCCAAGCTTTTCTAGTGTGAATGAAATTTTAGCATGGTCAATCACTTGCATAAGTTATCTGTCTATTTAATTGATCAATAGATTTCAATTGTTCGATGGATTTACTTTGTATGGTGGAGATTATGTGGTTATATTGATCTAGATAATTTGCTAAAGTGGGTTATTAGACCATGTTCTCTTTGTTGGCTGTTTATGAGACTCTGGATTGTAGATGATTAAATAACAATATAGTGCTGCTGAGGCATTTTTTCTCCGGTTTATTTGGTTGAGAACAAAATTGCTTTCACAAATATTTGCTATATGGATTCCTACATACCAGTTGCTTTTGTTTGTCTGTTGGTATGTCATAGTTGCTAGTTTCTCATCGTCGTTCTATAATATTTTTGCTCTGCATGCAGACTATTGTTTTGATACCATATCTTCTAAAAAAAATTCTTAAAATGTTTAGGCAGTACAGTAACTTATTTTTCCTTACTGCTTTACAATGTTTTACATTTTATTTCTGGTAACGATGTGACTTATTTGCTTGTGTTTTGGTCTTACATTTTCATAATTTCTGATGGATGTTGGTTTACGTATTTTGATTTGTGGCAATGCAACTTGTGAGGCCAAATAGTATTATAGTGCTAAAGATGAACCTTGAACGATTTGTTGATTCTTTTCGATTTGTGGGTTTCTCTGGGTCTTAATTTACATATTTTCATTTGTGCTTTGCAATTTTTAGGCCAACTGTTACTAAAGATGAACCTTAAATGAATTGTTGATTCTTTTGTATAACCTCATATGGTCATACCTTGAATTGATTCAAAAGTCTGTGATGTTTTTATCGTGCTTCGCTTTTTCTAGATGCACCTGGCTAAAGTGGATAGGCAATATGTAATAGTGATAATGATTTCTGGCTGTTTCTTGTTTAATATGTTAACTGCATCTTTTGTCATTGTTTGTTTCTGTGGCAATTTAGAATTAGGTACTTTGGAAAAAGTCATTCCTGTATTATGTTGGGATTTGTCAGTGCCTAGTACTAACAGGAATGGTTTTGCGTGTTAATATGTAAGGAACTTTTCATCATAAATATTGGACAGAAATAGAATTATCAGCATTCAACTAGCATGGTAAAAGGGTACATGGTTACTGTAGGGGAACAAGAAACCTTTTTTTGTTTCGGTGGATGCTGTTTGTTTCCCATCCATGACATGTTCAATGGCAAGGTTTGTATTTAGCATGACTTGTTGTGGAAATTTTGGTGTTGAACAACCAACTATGAGTGAGACTGTGAGAGTTTCAGATGGCATTAGTTGCTTGCACTATATTTCTTGCTCTGGTTTTTAATTGTGTTCTAAATTTTGCTTTGTCTTGCAGGCAATTACAGCTTCCAGTACAAGGAAAAATGAAATGATTTTGGTGAGATTCAATCTCAGCTAAAGAACAAGAATGTTACAGTCGATGTGAAAGCTAACTCAGACTCAAACGCATTTTGAATTTGTAGTTTCTTCATTTTTGGGTTTCCATGTTCCTTTCTTTTGCTTGGTATTTTTTCTATACAACATGCTGGCGCTCCAAGTTGTTTATAAAATTTAATTTATTTATGTGACTCTTTCTTGTGTCAATAAATAATGTTTGTAGGCAATTCAGTATCCAACTAAGTATTGTTGACAATCAACCATAGTCATTCCACAACCATGACCGATTTTGCATTCTATGTGGTGTTTAAAATGTACTGACATTTTCTTGTGTTGACTTTGCCAGCTTCTTACAACTGTTACTATTGATGAACTTGCCACTCCTGGATTGAAATCGATCATCAGCTTTGTTGTTCCCGACCAGAAGTCTGGTACACAAAAGTGCCCCTGCCTGTAATGCATTTTGCATTCTCTTTCCTTGATTATTGAATTGATAGCCATCTTAATTCTTCTATTATGATTGTGTCCAGGTTGAGCTTCAGTACTTTCATGAGTATGCTGGCATTAATTCTAGCATTGGGCTAACTGCTAACCCTGTTGTCAACCCGCTGGTGTTTTGGAAGTGGTGCTCTATCTGTTGGTGCTGATGTTTCTTTTGATACTGCAACTGGGAACTTTACTAAGTACAATGCTGGGTTGAGTGTTACCAACTCTGACCTAATTGCTGCACTGAACCTGTAAGTGACTTCTGCATGAATGTATTTTGTTCTCTGAACTTGATATTCCCATAATGAACAAGGATCTAGTTGCTTTTACCAAACTAGATCTTTCTGTTGTTTGGCTTCTATAAATACCTAGATCAATGAAATTTATTTTCAGTGGTAGGATGAAAAACCTATTTCTTTGCTGACTCTTATGGGAACGGGACATACAAGTTCATATCCTTTATCTAGGTGGTCATTTCTGTTGCAACACTATCTAGTTGCCATTCACTGCCAGGATAGCAGCTAACGCTTAATTTCAGTGTTCTAAAACATTGATTTGTTATTCTTATGCTTGAACATTGAAGAGTACATAATCAGATTGTACTTATGCTTGGACATTGAATAGTATGCTTGGACATTGAATAGTACATAATCAGGTTATTCTTATGCTTGGGCATTGAATAGTACATAATCAGATTATACTATGCATAATCAAATTGTTCAAAACTTGATACACACCCACACACATGCATGAATGAACGAACAACAAATATATATGAGAAAGATCAAAAAATTAACTGCTGTTTTAGAGAAAGCTACGAGAGAGAGGGCTCTCCGTTTTGGTCTCAGAGAAAGAGAGCTGTCAAGTATTTCAGGCTTTTTTATAGTTTAGGTTAAAGTGATTAATGGTTGGATTTAGAAGAATGAAAAAGCATAATGATTTGTGTAATTGACCATTCATGGAATTAATTGGTATGCAAATGCTTAAACTTTGTACTAGTGTGTAGAAGTGATTATGAAACTCGTCCTGCATAATGAGAAACATACTTTAATCCATCTGCATAAACCTTGTTTTGGAACTCCTGCTTATGATCAGCAAAACTACTCACTTTTTTGCCCAATGTCCTTCCCACTAAAGAATTAGCATGGGTACTCTTTTCTTTTCTTCTTGTCCTTGATTTCTTCTTTTTCTGGCTCATTCATGAACTATTCTTTGTGCAGGAACAACAAGGGAGATAGTCTGAGTGCTTCTTACTATCACGTGGTGAGCCGGCTCACCAGCACCGCGAGTCGGTGCAGAAATGACCCACAGCTTCGAGCAACGAGAACACCCTCACCTTCGCACCCAGCACGCCGACCCCTTGACTACCGTCAAGGCTCGCTTTGATAACTACGAAAGGCCAGCTCTCCTCCAGCACCAGTGGAGGCCCAAGTCATTGTCACCATCTCTGGAGAGGTCGACACCAAGGCAATTGAGAAGAGCTCCAAGGTCGGCTTGTCCCTTGTCCTCAAGCCTTGATAACCATTGTCTTCTATAGGATGCAATAAGTTGGAATGGAAAGACTACTGTGGCTGCTGTTGTGGTTGGGGGTGTTTTTTTTGAGTTTTAAGACCTTTTTGAGGATTCACTGTTTGTCATATGGCTCTGTTAGCTGTTGCTTATTTTGATGCTGGGCCTGTAAGAATAATTTAGTTTAGGCTTCCGGGACCTGAGTTTTGAACATGTGCCCTCGAAAATTCTTTCTCCCTCCCTTAATGTTGATCCATCAAGCTACTGGTCTAAATTTTTTGCTGTTATCATTTGTCCCTGCTGAATTGTTTATGCTCTCTGTTTAGCAATGGATGAATTGCTTATGGAGCTTACCATGCTGTTTAATTTTCTAATTTGGAGGACTTTTGAATGTTTGTTTATATGTTCAGTTGCATCAGATTGTATTCTGCTGCCTGGTGCAGGTGCTCAACTGGTGTCATTTTGTTGCAGCATTTAATTTGTTGTGCACGCTACTTTCTGGGTTTTGTAGTCTTCTTTAGTTTTGTGATGTTTCTTGGCAATTTCAAGATTTCTGGTTTTAGCTGAATGAGTCTTATTTATGGGCTCCCAGGAGATTCCAGATATTGATGTGAAATCCTTTTAAGAAGCATCAGCTTGCTTTGCAGCTTTGTATTCTTGTCAAATGCATGTTTGATTCTTTTATTACCGAATTATTATACTATTATTTTGAAATCAGTCTTCGTTCACTTGCTGTGATGATTTTATGATAAAAGTGTGTACATTTTTTTTCGGAGAAAGGAGGCGATCGTATTTTTGAGAGGCGTAAGAGATAGCCCTAGTCCCGATTGCTCTAATATGTGATCTGTAGTATGAACCTCAAATCACAAAGCTTACATCACACAAACCCTAATTTTAACAAAAAGTTAATGATTACTTACATTTCGCTTAGAATATTTTATGCTTTTACGTAGTAGAACCATCTATATCAACAATAGCTTGCATATGAATCTTCAAACAACTAATATTTCGATTATGCTCCACCATACCAAATCATCTTCATTCTCAATTGAAAACTCAGATTGGGTGCCTCTCAGATTAATATATCAATGATAAAGAACTGAGAAACTTTTAGTTTTTCGTACATCAAATTTCAGCTCAAAAGCTTGTTGTAGAACTTAGCATTGAGAACATGTTTTCGCCTAAGGACACCATGCAAATGAGATCATTGGTGGCCATTAATATGGAGGACAGCATGAGGAGTAATTGAGAGAATTTTAGGACATGAGGGTTATTAAAAGTTGAAGAATAAAACCTTAATACAATAAATGAGAGAGTAAAACAATAAAAGAGATAATAGAAGATGAGAGAGAGCATTAATGGAGGAAACCCCTGCTTCCCCTCCATTTGAATCCGTCGCATTATGGCGAACGGCAAGGTTAACTGGCTGGGATCATTTTACGGAGAAGAGGGAAATTTCGGAAAGGAGCACAAATACATACAATATATGTATACTTATTTTGGGTCGGGCCATATTTTGTTGAGTATTTTGGGGCTAAACAACATGGGGTCTATTCGGTGGGCCACATGAGCTTTATTTTGGGGTGCCTTGACACAATTTTTCCTATACTTTATGAAATCATAGAGAAAAAACACATGTTTTTTTGGAACTCTAATTGAACGAATGAGCTTTCAGCTTTATTTCAAATAAGTATACAAATACCTATGATTTTTCCCAAATGCTTATAGTATAGCCATTTTCTTCAATTTGACATTTGTAATTTTCTCCTTCTAAAATTGCATTTAGATACCACAAAGTTTTCTCTCATCTCATTTATATATGATAAGTGGTATTTTGTAGCAAAAATATCATAAGTTGTTAAAATTTTGGCACGTTAGTACCATGATCATGAAAACGAATTTTTCACATGAATATTCCCATATGACACTAACATGTTAATTTTATAACATTCGAATTATTAATATATGTTAAGCTTATAATTAGATAAATTTCAATTCTATTTTAAAGTATAATTAAGACAAGTTTGAAAAAAAATTTGGTTGATTTAATAAGAAATTTAACAAATATTAATAGTTAAAAAAGCTCTGAAATTAGCGTAAGTATCATAGAGAAATATTCGAGTGAAAATTTTCACGTTGATGTTACTAAGCCAATTTTTAATAACTTATGGGTTTTTGACAAAAATACAACTTTTGGCATCTAAGTGATAGGAAACGAAACTTTGTGGTATTTAGAGGTTGTTTGCTCGTTTCTCATGTACGGGAAACACAATTTCATGTAGGGAAACACAAGTTTTTTTTCTATACTTTTCCAAGAAATAGATTGTTTGGGTTTGGTTTACACATAAAACATGGTGGGAAACCAATGTATCCACTTTTCTTGTGTTTGGTTGGTATAAAAAAAGGAAACTTTTGTTGATTAGATATTTCTCACTTTTCTTGTGTTTGGTGGGTATTGAAGTGTGTAGGGAAAAGCGTTTATGGCCACCATGGTGGGCTTTACCACTCATTAAAAATAAATTAATTTGAGATCGTTATGGGATGTAATCTTACCAAAATAAAATTAATATAACATGAAACCAAGAATAACCAATTCATCATAAATATCCGCTTGACATAAAAAATCAAACGTAACTCTGTAATAACACGATTGAATAATCTAAGAAGGTGATTACCATGCTCTAATCATCAATTATTATTAAATGTGTAATAGTTGTGAACCTTCAAAGGATGAAACAAAAAGGTAATTGAATAGATTAACATCAAATACATAAACTTTGTACTACTACACTTTGACAGACCCAAAGCTTTTAAATTTAGCTAGTAGGATGAAATAAATAGCATGATCCATCAAGAGAATGCTATAAAGAGTAAGAGTGACACTAATAAATGTGATGGTAAAGTTATAATAAACAACATGATCCATCAAACTAAATTAAGCTAGAATAGCATGATCCAAAGAAACAAAATACTATATTTTAAGATAATTGGATATCTCAGAAACACAAATACAGAAAATGTGGAAGAATGAGATCATAAGCAAGAACTATATACTCCATCCTCACAACCTCCCATTCTCATTAAACAAACCCAAACCAAAACAATTCACTAACTCCAACCTTCACACTGAATAATTGAAATTTCTTCAATCTTCTACTTTTATAAAATAGTAATGATTAAGCCACATATCATTCCTTGTGGAAAACAAGATTGTATATAGCATTTGACAAACCAACATATCAAAGCTTGCCGAAAACCCATCTCTATAACTAACCAACATGCCAACTTCCGTAAAATTGATTCCTTAAAAATTTATCAAAATTTTACTCAAAAATAAGTGCACAACTCCTAAAAAATAATATCATAAGAACATGATAATTTCGTAATAATTTTAAAATTGCAACATCTAATTTTTATCATAATATTTCTAAAAATTGTAGAAATCATACCTTTGATTGCCTTTTAAAGCAAGATCCAAAAAATCCAAAGAAAAATATGAAATTTTCCCAATAAAGGCTCCGCTTTTAGCAAGATCCAAAGAAAAATAATGATTTTGAGGAACCGAGGCTTGATAAATCAAAATCAAACACAAAATCAACACTTCGAGCCCCGCAGCATCGAGGAACCGAGGCTAAAGAGTGAAAAAGGGAAAGCAAAGTAATCGTAGCCATCAACAAGTTTTTCCCAATATACCGCAGATCCGACAATAGTACGATTTTGGCGATTACACCGATTTCTCTCGCTGGGAAATGGGGAAAGGCAAATCATCAGGTGGAGTGAGTTTTCGCTACCGAGGGACGAGGAGAAGAAGCGAACCGAAGCGAGAAAAAAATCCTAGAATGGATTTTGTCGATGTAGCACTCGTTGTCAAAAGGAGGAAATGGGTTTTCGATGTGGCAATTTAGCCTTTTTTTTAATCAGGTTGTCAACTGTTTTCTTCTGGCCCAAGAAAGAAAAAAATGTACAAAACTATTAAAAATGGAACTATGTTGTAATGTAATATTCCGAAGGAATAAACTTCAGAGATGTCCTCTCTAGAAGCCATTACTCTAACATCCCGAGAAAATATCACAGGCCGTCAAATTTCAATCAAACGCTCAAAAATCACCAATCCATCACTTAATTGAACGGATCAAATGCTTCCACGCGTCCTCACCAACAATTTCGGTTTGCTCTCCCAAGAACCAAGATTAGGGTTTGTATAAAAATCCCCATTTCGACCCTCTCTCTGTCTTAAACAATTCGATCTCTTTCATTCTTCAAAAGATCAAAATTTAGAGATGGGTCCGGGTCTTTACTCCGATATCGGCAAGAAAGCTAGAGGTCCCGATCGTTTCCCTTTCTCTCCATTTTTTAATGATTTTAGGGTTAATTTTGTTCTTATTTTTGAATTTTTTGATTTTTTGGTTAAATTCAGATCTCCTGTACAAGGATTATCAGACCCATCAGAAGTTTACGCTCACTACTGTGACCGCAAATGGAGTCGTGAGCTCTTCCCCTCTTTCTAGGGTTTCGTAATTTGGGTTTGCTTGATCTATTGAGAAGATTATTGAATGATTAAGGGGTTTAGTCCTCTCTTTGATTTAGGGTTTCTAGTTGTTAAATTGGTTTGTTTGTAGTAGCAATTGCTAGGGATGGATGTGAAGGTTAATGGCACGATAGATCTCTGATTTGATATATTTAACGCATGGTTTAGGATTTGCATGCGCATCAAATCGACAATAAGGAGTATTTTTATAATTTTTATGTATAATAGACCAATTATCCAAGCTTTTCTAGTGTGAATGAAATTTTAGCATGGTCAATCACTTGCATAAGTTATCTGTCTATTTAATTGATCAATAGATTTCAATTGTTCGATGGATTTACTTTGTATGGTGGAGATTATGTGGTTATATTGATCTAGATAATTTGCTAAAGTGGGTTATTAGACCATGTTCTCTTTGTTGGCTGTTTATGAGACTCTGGATTGTAGATGATTAAATAACAATATAGTGCTGCTGAGGCATTTTTTCTCCGGTTTATTTGGTTGAGAACAAAATTGCTTTCACAAATATTTGCTATATGGATTCCTACATACCAGTTGCTTTTGTTTGTCTGTTGGTATGTCATAGTTGCTAGTTTCTCATCGTCGTTCTATAATATTTTTGCTCTGCATGCAGACTATTGTTTTGATACCATATCTTCTAAAAAAAATTCTTAAAATGTTTAGGCAGTACAGTAACTTATTTTTCCTTACTGCTTTACAATGTTTTACATTTTATTTCTGGTAACGATGTGACTTATTTGCTTGTGTTTTGGTCTTACATTTTCATAATTTCTGATGGATGTTGGTTTACGTATTTTGATTTGTGGCAATGCAACTTGTGAGGCCAAATAGTATTATAGTGCTAAAGATGAACCTTGAACGATTTGTTGATTCTTTTCGATTTGTGGGTTTCTCTGGGTCTTAATTTACATATTTTCATTTGTGCTTTGCAATTTTTAGGCCAACTGTTACTAAAGATGAACCTTAAATGAATTGTTGATTCTTTTGTATAACCTCATATGGTCATACCTTGAATTGATTCAAAAGTCTGTGATGTTTTTATCGTGCTTCGCTTTTTCTAGATGCACCTGGCTAAAGTGGATAGGCAATATGTAATAGTGATAATGATTTCTGGCTGTTTCTTGTTTAATATGTTAACTGCATCTTTTGTCATTGTTTGTTTCTGTGGCAATTTAGAATTAGGTACTTTGGAAAAAGTCATTCCTGTATTATGTTGGGATTTGTCAGTGCCTAGTACTAACAGGAATGGTTTTGCGTGTTAATATGTAAGGAACTTTTCATCATAAATATTGGACAGAAATAGAATTATCAGCATTCAACTAGCATGGTAAAAGGGTACATGGTTACTGTAGGGGAACAAGAAACCTTTTTTTGTTTCGGTGGATGCTGTTTGTTTCCCATCCATGACATGTTCAATGGCAAGGTTTGTATTTAGCATGACTTGTTGTGGAAATTTTGGTGTTGAACAACCAACTATGAGTGAGACTGTGAGAGTTTCAGATGGCATTAGTTGCTTGCACTATATTTCTTGCTCTGGTTTTTAATTGTGTTCTAAATTTTGCTTTGTCTTGCAGGCAATTACAGCTTCCAGTACAAGGAAAAATGAAATGATTTTGGTGAGATTCAATCTCAGCTAAAGAACAAGAATGTTACAGTCGATGTGAAAGCTAACTCAGACTCAAACGCATTTTGAATTTGTAGTTTCTTCATTTTTGGGTTTCCATGTTCCTTTCTTTTGCTTGGTATTTTTTCTATACAACATGCTGGCGCTCCAAGTTGTTTATAAAATTTAATTTATTTATGTGACTCTTTCTTGTGTCAATAAATAATGTTTGTAGGCAATTCAGTATCCAACTAAGTATTGTTGACAATCAACCATAGTCATTCCACAACCATGACCGATTTTGCATTCTATGTGGTGTTTAAAATGTACTGACATTTTCTTGTGTTGACTTTGCCAGCTTCTTACAACTGTTACTATTGATGAACTTGCCACTCCTGGATTGAAATCGATCATCAGCTTTGTTGTTCCCGACCAGAAGTCTGGTACACAAAAGTGCCCCTGCCTGTAATGCATTTTGCATTCTCTTTCCTTGATTATTGAATTGATAGCCATCTTAATTCTTCTATTATGATTGTGTCCAGGTTGAGCTTCAGTACTTTCATGAGTATGCTGGCATTAATTCTAGCATTGGGCTAACTGCTAACCCTGTTGTCAACCCGCTGGTGTTTTGGAAGTGGTGCTCTATCTGTTGGTGCTGATGTTTCTTTTGATACTGCAACTGGGAACTTTACTAAGTACAATGCTGGGTTGAGTGTTACCAACTCTGACCTAATTGCTGCACTGAACCTGTAAGTGACTTCTGCATGAATGTATTTTGTTCTCTGAACTTGATATTCCCATAATGAACAAGGATCTAGTTGCTTTTACCGAACTAGATCTTTCTGTTGTTTGGCTTCTATAAATACCTAGATCAATGAAATTTATTTTCAGTGGTAGGATGAAAACCTATTTCTTTGCTGACTCTTATGGGAACGGGACATACAAGTTCATATCCTTTATCTAGGTGGTCATTTCTGTTGCAACACTATCTAGTTGCCATTCACTGCCAGGATAGCAGCTAACTTAATTTCAGTGTTCTAAAACATTGATTTGTTATTCTTATGCTTGAACATTGAAGAGTACATAATCAGATTGTACTTATGCTTGGACATTGAATAGTATGCTTGGACATTGAATAGTACATAATCAGGTTATTCTTATGCTTGGGCATTGAATAGTACATAATCAGATTATACTATGCATAATCAAATTGTTCAAAAACTTGATACACACCCACACACATGCATGAATGAACGAACAACAAATATATATGAGAAAGATCAAAAATTAACTGCTGTTTTAGAGAAAGCTACAGAGAGAGGGCTCTCCGCTTTGGTCTCAGAGAAAGAGAGCTGTCAAGTATTTCAGGCTTTTTATAGTTTAGGTTAAAGTGATTAATGGTTGGATTTAGAAGAATGAAAAAGCATAATGATTTGTGTAATTGACCATTCATGGAATTAATTGGTATGCAAATGCTTAAACTTTGTACTAGTGTGTAGAAGTGATTATGAAACTCGTCCTCGCATAATGAGAAACATACTTTAATCCATCTGCATAAACCTTGTTTTGGAACTCCTGCTTATGATCAGCAAAACTACTCACTTTTTTTTTGCCCAATGTCCTTCCCACTAAAGAATTAGCATGGGTACTCTTTTCTTTTCTTCTTGTCCTTGATTTCTTCTTTTTTCTGGCTCATTCATGAACTATTCTTTGTGCAGGAACAACAAGGGAGATAGTCTGAGTGCTTCTTACTATCACGCGGTGAGCCGGCTCACCAGCACCGCAGTCGGTGCAGAAATGACCCACAGCTTCTCGAGCAACGAGAACACCCTCACCTTCGCACCCAGCACGCTCGACCCCTTGACTACCGTCAAGGCTCGCTTTGATAACTACGGAAGGCCAGCTCTCCTCCAGCACCAGTGGAGGCCCAAGTCATTGTCACCATCTCTGGAGAGGTCGACACCAAGGCAATTGAGAAGAGCTCCAAGGTCGGCTTGTCCCTTGTCCTCAAGCCTTGATAACCATTGTCTTCTATAGGATGCAATAAGTTGGAATGGAAAGACTACTGTGGCTGCTGTTGTGGTTGGGGGTGTTTTTTGAGTTTTAAGACCTTTTGAGGATTCACTGTTTGTCATATGGCTCTGTTAGCTGTTGCTTATTTTGATGCTGGGCCTGTAAGAATAATTTAGTTTAGGCTTCCGGGACCTGAGTTTTGAACATGTGCCCTCGAAAATTCTTTCTCCCTCCCTTAATGTTGATCCATCAAGCTACTGGTCTAAATTTTTTGCTGTTATCATTTGTCCCTGCTGAATTGTTTATGCTCTCTGTTTAGCAATGGATGAATTGCTTATGGAGCTTACCATGCTGTTTAATTTTCTAATTTGGAGGACTTTTGAATGTTTGTTTATATGTTCAGTTGCATCAGATTGTATTCTGCTGCCTGGTGCAGGTGCTCAACTGGTGTCATTTTGTTGCAGCATTTAATTTGTTGTGCACGCTACTTTCTGGGTTTTGTAGTCTTCTTTAGTTTTGTGATGTTTCTTGGCAATTTCAAGATTTCTGGTTTTAGCTGAATGAGTCTTATTTATGGGCTCCCAGGAGATTCCAGATATTGATGTGAAATCCTTTTAAGAAGCATCAGCTTGCTTTGCAGCTTTGTATTCTTGTCAAATGCATGTTTGATTCTTTTTATTACCGAATTATTATACTATTATTTTG
Organism: Asparagus setaceus; assembly: GCA_012295165.1. Lineage (NCBI taxonomy): Eukaryota > Viridiplantae > Streptophyta > Magnoliopsida > Asparagales > Asparagaceae > Asparagus > Asparagus setaceus. The sequence goes on from CM022706.1 coordinate 74,781,533, forward strand.
AAATCAGTCTTCGTTCACTTGCTGTGATGATTTTATGATAAAAGTGTGTACATTTTTTTTTTTCCGGAGAAAGGAGGCGATCGTATTTTTGAGAGGCAGAAGAGATAGCCCTAGTCCCGATTGCTCTAATACCTGGGGGGTGTGGGTATTGGATAAAACCACTTTTGGGGTGTAAAGCAAAGTTCTAGTCCCATTTAAATCCTAATCCTATGTAATACCAAACCTAGGATTAGACCCAAGTCCTAGAACTTCAAATCCCAGTCCTGGTCCTGGCTTAACCAAACAGTGCCTAAGGATTTTAACAAATTTGTTGTATGAAACAATTGCATTGTAGGCTGATTCTCTTTCAACATAAATTTTGTTATATGAGTCAATGCTCTAGACAGGCAAGAAGTAAAACTGAAGAGCAATTGAGGAAAAACCAAGAAGTAGGACTTGCATTGACACACTTGCGTAGTTCAGTCTTCTGACATAAAACTAATATATACTCACAGTTTCCTACAAAGCTTGATATGAAGCAACCTCATTGTATGCTTTTGTTTCTATATAGACATAAACTTTTGGTTGCAAGTAGCTTAAACAGAAACATGCTTCAATACTCTTGAAAGGCAAGAACTAGAACTAGATATCAATTAAGAAAGCACCCAGAATTACAACTTGCATTCACACACTTAAAAAAGGTTTTTCACAATCTTCTGCCATAAAACCAACATATATACCAGTTAGGAAACTTCAAACTGTTACTGAAATATCACTAGTTGACATTAGATGCCTGAAGCAGCCCATCCCTAATCTGGGTAGCAACATCTCTCACCGCTCCAGGGCCGTGAGGGATGAACACTGCAGAGGACTTGGATGCTGCGCCGATCTCTTTCATCGTATCGAAGTATTGTGTAACCAGGACCATGTCCATAACGTCCTTCGCCGTGGTCCCTGGAACGTTGACGGAGAACCCCAGCACGCTGTCTCTCAATCCGTCAACTATTGCTTGGCGCTGGCGAGCGATTCCAAGACCGGAGAGGTACTTTGACTCGGCCTCTCCCTCTGCGCGTTTTATCTGGAGGATTTTCTCGGCTTCTGCTTTCTCGCTTATGGCCACCCTTAGCCTTGCAGCTGAGAATTGAAATATATAAAGATGTCAGTTATATTTTTATAATTAAGACAAGTTTGAAAAAAAATTTGGTTGATTTAATAAGAAATTTAACAAATATTAATAGTTAAAAAAGCTCAAATTAGCGCTGTAAGTATCATAGAGAAATATTCGAGTGAAAATTTTCACGTTGATGTTACTAAGCTGCCAATTTTTTAATAACTTATGGGGTTTTTACAAAAAATACAACTTTTGGCATCTAAGTGATAGGGAAACTAAACTTTGTGGTATTTAGAGGTTGTTTGGCTGCTTCTCATGTATGAAACACAATTTCATGTAGGGAAACACAAGTTTTGGTTTTTATACTTTTCCAAGAAATAGATTGTTTGGGTTTTTTACACATAAAACATGGTGGGAAACCAATGTATCCACTTTTCGTGTTTGGTTGGTATGAAAAAGGAAAACTTTGTTGATTAGATATTCTCACTTTTCTTGTGTTTGGTGGGTATTGAAGTGTAGGGAAAAGTGTTTATGGCCACCATGGTCAGTTTACCACTCATTAAAAATAAATTAATTTGAGATCGTTATGGGATGTAATCTTACCAAAATAAAATTTAATATAACATGAAAACCAAGAAATAACCGAATTCATCATAAATATCTGTTTGACATAAAAAATCAAACGTAACTGTAATAACACGATTGAATAATCTAAGAAGGTGATTACCATGCTCTAATCATCAATTATTATTAAATGTGTAATAGTTGTGAACCTTCAAAGGATGAAACAAAAAGGTAATTGAATAGATTAACATCAAATACATAAACTTTGTACTACTACACTTTGACAGACCCAAAGCTTTTAAATTTAGCTAGTAGGATGAAATAAATAGCATGATCCATCAAGAGAATGCAAAGAGTAAGAGTGACACTAATAAATGTGATGGTAAAGTTATAATAAACAACATGATCCATCAAACTAAATTAAGCTAGAATAGCATGATCCACAAACAAAATACTATATTTTAAGATAATTGGATATCTGCAAACACAAATACAGGAAAACTGTGGAAGAATGAGATCATAAGCAAGAACTATATACTCCATCCTCACAACCTCCCATTCTCATTAAACAAACCCAAACCAAAACAATTCACTAACTCCAACCTTCACACTGAATAATTGAAATTTCTTCAGAATCTTCTACTTTTATAAAATAGTAATGATTAAGCCACATATCATTCCTTGCAGGAAAACAAGATTGTATATAGCATTTGACAAACCAACATATCAAAGCTTGCCGAAAACCCATCTCTATAACTAACCAACATGCCAATCCTTGCCGAAAATTGATTCCTTAAAAATTTATCAAAATTTTACTCAAAAATAAGTGCACAACTCCTAAAAAATAATATCATAAGAACATGATAATTTCGAATAATTTTAAAATTGCAACATCTAATTTTATCATAATATTTCTAAAATTGTAGAAATCATACCTTTGATTGCCTTTTAAAGCAAGATCCAAAAAATCCAAAAAAATATGAAATTTTCCCAATAAAGGAGGCCGCTTTTAGCAAGATCCACAAAAATACGATTTTGAGGAACCGGGCTTGATAAATCAAAAATCAAACACAAAATCAACACTTCAGAGCTCCCGCAGGCATCAGAGAGGAACTGAGGCAAAGAGTGAAAAAGGGAAAGCAAGTGGTAATCAGCCATCAACAAGTTTTTCCCCAATATACCGCAGATCCGACAATAGTATGATTTTGGCGATGATAACCGATTTCTCGCTTCGGAAATGGGGAAAGGCAAATCACCGAGGTGGAGTGAGTTTTCGCTACTGGAGGGACGAGGAGAAGCGAACCAAGCGAGAAAAAATCCTAGAATGGATTTTGTCGATGTAGCACTGTTGTCAAAAGGAGGAAATGGGTTTTCGATGTGGCAATTTAGCTTTTTTTTTAATCAGGTTGTCAACTGTTTTCTTCTGGCCCAAGAAAGAAAAAAAAATGTACAAAACTATTAAAAATGGAACTATGTTGTAATGTAATATTCCGAAGGAATAAACTTCAGAGATGTCCTCTCTAGAAGCCATTACTCTAACATCCCGAGAAAATATCACAGGCCGTCAAATTTCAATCAAACGCTCAAAAATCACCAATCCATCACTTAATTGAACGGATCAAATGCTTCCACGTGTCCTCACCAACAATTTCGGTTTGCTCTCCCAAGAACCAAGATTAGGGTTTGTATAAAAATCCCCATTTCGACCCTCTCTCTGTCTTAAACAATTCGATCTCTTTCATTCTTCAAAAGATCAAAAATTTAGAGATGGGTCCGGGTCTTTACTCCGATATCGGCAAGAAAGCTAGAGGTCCCGATCGTTTCCCCCTTTTTTCTCCATTTTTTTTTATGATTTTTAGGGTTAATTTTGTTCTTATTTTTGAATTTTTTTGATTTTTTTGGTTAAATTCAGATCTCCTGTACAAGGATTATCAGACCCATCAGAAGTTTACGCTCACTACTGTGACCGCAAATGGAGTCGTGAGCTTCTCTTCCCCCCTCTTTTCTAGGGTTTCGTAATTTGGGTTTGCTTGATCTATTGAGAAGATTATTGAATGATTAAGGGGGTTTAGTCCTCTTCTTTGATTTAGGGTTTCTAGTTGTTAAATTGGTTTGTTTGTAGTAGCAATTGCTAGGGATGGATGTGAAGGTTAATGGCACGATAGATCTCTGATTTGATATATTTAACGCATGGTTTAGGATTTGCATGCGCATCAAATCGACAATAAGGAGTATTTTTTATAATTTTTTATGTATAATAGACCAATTATCCAAGCTTTTCTAGTGTGAATGAAATTTTAGCATGGTCAATCACTTGCATAAGTTATCTGTCTATTTAATTGATCAATAGATTTCAATTGTTCGATGGATTTACTTTGTATGGTGGAGATTATGTGGTTATATTGATCTAGATAATTTGCTAAAGTGGGTTATTAGACCATGTTCTCTTTGTTGGCTGTTTATGAGACTCTGGATTGTAGATGATTAAATAACAATATAGTGCTGCTGAGGCATTTTTTCTCTCGGTTTATTTGGTTGAGAACAAAATTGCTTCACAAATATTTTATATGGATTCCTACATACCAGTTGCTTTTGTTTGTCTGTTGGTATGTCATAGTTGCTAGTTTCTCATCGTAGCTATAATATTTTTGCTCTGCATGCAGACTATTGTTTTGATACCATATCTTCTAAAAAATTTTCTTAAAATGTTTAGGCAGTACAGTAACTTATTTTTCCTTACTGCTTTACAATGTTTTACATTTTATTTCTGGTAACGATGTGACTTATTTGCTTGTGTTTTGGTCTTACATTTTCATAATTTCTGATGGATGTTGGTTTACATATTTTGATTTGTGGCAATGCAACTTGTGAGGCCAAATAGTATTATAGTGCTAAAGATGAACCTTGAACGATTTGTTGATTCTTTTCGATTTGTGGGTTTCTCTGGGTCTTAATTTACATATTTTCATTTGTCGCTTTGCAATTTTTAGGCCAACTGTTACTAAAGATGAACCTTAAATGAATTGTTGATTCTTTTGTATAACCTCATATGGTCATACCTTGAATTGATTCAAAAGTCTGTGATGTTTTTATCGTGCTTCGCTTTTCTAGATGCACCTCCTAAAGTGGATAGGCAATATGTAATAGTGATAATGATTTCTGGCTGTTTCTTGTTTAATATGTTAACTGCATCTTTTGTCATTGTTTGTTTCTGTGGCAATTTAGAATTAGGTACTTTGGAAAAAGTCATTCCTGTATTATGTTGGGATTTGTCAGTGCCTAGTACTAACAGGAATGGTTTTGCGTGTTAATATGTAAGGAACTTTTCATCATAAATATTGGACAGAAATAGAATTATCAGCATTCAACTAGCATGGTAAAAGGGTACATGGTTACTGTAGGGGAACAAGAAACCTTTTTTGTTCGGGTGGATGCTGTTTGTTTCCCATCCATGACATGTTCAATGGCAAGGTTTGTATTTAGCATGACTTGTTGTGGAAATTTTGGTGTTGAACAACCAACTATGAGTGAGACTGTGAGAGTTTCAGATGGCATTAGTTGCTTGCACTATATTTCTTGCTCTGGTTTTTTAATTGTGTTCTAAATTTTGCTTTGTCTTGCAGGCAATTACAGCTTCCAGTACAAGGAAAAATGAAATGATTTTTGGTGAGATTCAATCTCAGCTAAAGAACAAGAATGTTACAGTCGATGTGAAAGCTAACTCAGACTCAAACGTAAGCATTTTTGAATTTGTAGTTTCTTCATTTTTTGGGTTTCCATGTTCCTTTCTTTTGCTTGGTATTTTTCTATGCACAACATGCTGGGCCCAAGTTGTTTATAAAATTTAATTTATTTATGCACTCTTTCTTGTGTCAATAAATAATGTTTGTAGGCAATTCAGTATCCAACTAAGTATTGTTGACAATCAACCATAGTCATTCCACAACCATGACCGATTTTGCATTCTATGTGGTGTTTAAAATGTACTGACATTTTCTTGTGTTGACTTTGCCAGCTTCTCACAACTGTTACTATCGATGAGCTTGCTACTCCTGGGTTGAAGTCCATCATCAGCTTTGTTGTTCCTGATCAGAAATCTGGAAAGGTACACAAAAGTGCCCCCAGCCTGTAATGCATTTTGCATTCTCTTTCCTTGATTATTGAATTGATAGCCATCTTAATTCTTCTATTATGATTGTGTCCAGGTTGAGCTTCAGTACTTTCATGAGTATGCTGGCATTAATTCTAGCATTGGGCTAACTGCTAACCCTGTTGTCAACCTCGCTGGTGTTTTGGAAGTGGTGCTCTATCTGTTGGTGCTGATGTTTCTCTTGATACTGCAACTGGAAACTTTACCAAGTACAATGCTGGGTTGAGCTTTACCAATGCTGACCTCATTGCTGCACTGAACCTGTAAGTGACTTCTGCATGAATGTATTTTGTTCTCTGAACTTGATATTCCCATAATGAACAAGGATCTAGTTGCTTTTACCAAACTAGATCTTTCTGTTGTTTGGCTTCTATAAATACCTAGATCAATGAAATTTATTTTCAGTGGTAGGATGAAAACCTATTTCTTTGCTGACTCTTATGGGAACGGGACATACAAGTTCATATCCTTTATCTAGGTGGTCATTTCTGTTGCAACACTATCTAGTTGCCATTCACTGCCAGGATAGCAGCTAACGCTTAATTTCAGTGTTCTAAAACATTGATTTGTTATTCTTATGCTTGAACATTGAAGAGTACATAATCAGATTGTACTTATGCTTGGACATTGAATAGTATGCTTGGACATTGAATAGTACATAATCAGGTTATTCTTATGCTTGGGCATTGAATAGTACATAATCAGATTATACTATGCATAATCAAATTGTTCAAAACTTGATACACACCCACACACATGCATGAATGAACGAACAAATATATATGAGAAAGATCAAAAATTAACTGCTGTTTTAGAGAAAGCTACAGAGAGAGGGCTCTCCGCTTTGGTCTCAGAGAAAGAGAGCTGTCAAGTATTTCAGGCTTTTTTATAGTTTAGGTTAAAGTGATTAATGGTTGGATTTAGAAGAATGAAAAGCATAATGATTTGTGTAATTGACCATTCATGGAATTAATTGGTATGCAAATGCTTAAACTTTGTACTAGTGTGTAGAAGTGATTATGAAACTCGTCCAGATAATGAGAAACATACTTTAATCCATCTGCATAAACCTTGTTTTGGAACTCCTGCTTATGATCAGCAAAACTACTCACTTTTTTGCCCAATGTCCTTCCCACTAAAGAATTAGCATGGGTACTCTTTTCTTTTCTTCTTGTCCTTGATTTCTTCTTTTTCTGGCTCATTCATGAACTATTCTTTGTGCAGGAACAAGGGAGATAGTCTGAGTGCTTCTTACTATCACGCGGTGAGCCGCTCACCAGCACTGCAGTCGGTGCAGAACTAACCCATAGTTTCTCCAGCAACGAGAACACCCTCACCTTCGCACCCAGCACGCCGACCCCTTGACTACCAAGGCTCGCTTTGATAACTACGGAAAAAGGCTCTCATCCAACACCAGTGGAGACCCAAGTCATTCATCACCATCTCTGGCGAGGTCGACACCAAGGCAATTGAGAAGAGCTCTAAGGTTGGCTTGTCTGTTGTTCTTAAGCCTTGACAACCATTGTCTTCTATAGGATGCAATAAGTTGGAATGGAAAGACTACTGTGGCTGCTGTTGTGGTTGGGTGTTTTTTGAGTTTTAAGACCTTTTGAGGATTCACTGTTTGTCATATGGCTCTGTTAGCTGTTGCTTATTTTGATGCTGGGCCTGTAAGAATAATTTAGTTTAGGCTTCCGGGACCTGAGTTTTGAACATGTGCCCTCGAAAATTCTTTCTCCTCCCTTAATGTTGATCCATCAAGCTACTGGTCTAAATTTTTTGCTGTTATCATTTGTCCTGCTGAATTGTTTATGCTCTCTGTTTAGCAATGGATGAATTGCTTATGGAGCTTACCATGCTGTTTAATTTTCTAATTTTGGAGGACTTTTGAATGTTTGTTTATATGTTCAGTTGCATCAGATTGTATTCTGCTGCCTGGTGCAGGTGCTCAACTGGTGTCATTTTGTTGCAGCATTTAATTTGTTGTGCACGCTACTTTCTGGGTTTTGTAGTCTTTAGTTTTGTGATGTTTCTTGGCAATTTCAAGATTTCTGGTTTTTAGCTGAATGAGTCTTATTTATGGGCTCCCAGGAGATTCCAGATATTGATGTGTTAAATCCTTTAAGAAGCATCAGCTTGCTTTGCAGCTTTGTATTCTTGTCAAATGCATGTTTGATTCTTTTATTACCGAATTATTATACTATTATTTTGAAATCAGTCTTCGTTCACTTGCTGTGATGATTTTATGAAAGTGTGTACATTTTTTTTTCCGAGAAAGGAGGCGATCGATTTTTGAGAGGCAGAAAAGATAGCCCTAGTCCCGTTGCTCTAATACCTGGGGGTGTGGGTATTGGATAAAACCACTTTTGGGGTGTAAAGCAAAGTTCTAGTCCCATTTAAATCCTAATCCTATGTAATACCAAACCTAGGATTAGACCCAAGTCCTAGAACTTCAAATCCCAGTCCTGGTCCTGGCTTAACCAAACAGTGCCTAAGGATTTTAACAAATTTGTTGTATGAAACAATTGCATTGTAGGCTGATTCTCTTCAACATAAATTTTGTTATATGAGTCAATGCTCTAGACAGGCAAGAAGTAAAACTGAAGAGCAATTGAGGAAAAACCAAGAAGTAGGACTTGCATTGACACACTTGCGTAGTTCAGTCTTCTGACATAAAACTAATATATACTCACAGTTTCCTACAAAGCTTGATATGAAGCAACCTCATTGTATGCTTTTGTTTCTATATAGACATAAACTTTTGGTTGCAAGTAGCTTAAACAGAAACATGCTTCAATACTCTTGAAAGGCAAGAACTAGAACTAGATATCAATTAAGAAAGCACCCAGAATTACAACTTGCATTCACACACTTAAAAAGGTTTTTCACAATCTTCTGCCATAAAACCAACATATATACCAGTTAGGAAACTTCAAACTGTTACTGAAATATCACTAGTTGACATTAGATGCCTGAAGCAGCCCATCCCTAATCTGGGTAGCAACATCTCTCACCGCTCCAGGGCCGTGAGGGATGAACACTGCAGAGGACTTGATGCTGCGCCGATCTCTTTCATCGATCGGCGTATTGTGTAACCAGGACCATGTCCATAACGTCCTTCGCCGTGGTCCTGGAACGTTGACGGAGAACCCCAGCACGCTGTCTCTCAATCCGTCAACTATTGCTTGGCTGGCGATTCCAAGACCGAGAGGTACTTTGACTCGGCCTCTCCTCTGCGCGCTTTATCTGGAGGATTTTCTCGGCTTCTGCTTTCGCTTATGCCACCCTTAGCCTTGCAGCTGAGAATTGAAATATATAAGATGTCAGTTATATTAGATATGTTTAAAGTTGCGGGTTAATTGCGGACAGGCCCCTTGTACTATGCCCAATATTATGTTAAGTTGTGAACATCTTACCTGCATTGATTTCGTTCATCGCCCTCTTCACATGCTCATCTGGCTCAATGTCAGTAATGAGGGTCTGGACAATTTCATATCCATAAGCAGACATAGCTTTCTCGAGCTCCTCTTCAACGGCCTTTGCTATGTCATTCTTCTGCTCAAATGCATCATCGAGGTTGAGCTTCGGGACACTTGCTCTGATCACTGCAAATATAGATAAAACCGAGAATTCTCAGTTCCTCTGTTCTATTTTGAATGGCTAAAGAAATATTGCAATGAATGGGAATGATATGTATACCATCAAAAACATAGGCTTGGATCTGAGATCGTGTATTGCTCAGCTTATAAAATGCGTCGCTTGCCTTATCAGCCAGAGCACGGTATTGGATTGACGCAACAACATTGACAAATACATTGTCCTGAAAACATACCGATAAACAAAATTTAAGTTCGCTTCATCTTTGAACAGAGACTGTATAACACATTAGTGCTGAGAGGTGAGAACATAAACCTAAACCCAAAACTGTAAAGTAGAAAACATTCAAATTCTCAACAATACTAAGAGAATAAGCTAGTGGTCAATTCCATGCTTAATTTCCTTGAGAAGTGTAAAGTTAGTAACCAAACATTTACATCGCATGTTGAACGCTAGCACAGAAGCATAATTGTTTTGACCACCACTAATAATCATGATCAGTGCAAATGTCTTACCATGAACAAAATAATATATGAGTTGACAAATGCATTTATGAAACATAAAATGAATTGTTTAAATTCTCCATTCAGACAAGTCAATTAGAAACCCCAAATATATTTTGTGACATTAAGAAGAGGTTGCTACAAAATAAAAGCTACATGTGCACATATTATGGGATATATACAAATAGGAAGGATGATAGAAGCTATATTGGATCAAAAGAGATCATGCAAGTTGCGGAAGAAAATTAATTATACATGAACCAAGCAATCTGAAGAACATATAGCTCGGATGAAGTACAAGAATTGTAGGACCGAAACTTGTAAAAATGAAAATTTTACCCAAAAAATAAAAGAAAGAAATTCCTAAAACTAATGATACCCCTCCTCTCCCTCATCCACATCCACACACCTACACATCCACCAACATTACACACACATCAAAGGGTTTTTATTTTATTTTATTGATAAGATGAAATTCATCACTTACCATATTAATATATGCAAGCAATTCACTTCACCTATTTTAAACATGTTAAATGACCAAGTCATATAGATAATACAAATTCAAAATCATAGCAATCAAGGATGAAGCTTTTACCTTTGTTTTCGTCTCACAACGAACATCTAGCTGCTGCAATCGGAGAGTAAGATGGCCAGCTAGTCTCTTGCCAAGAAACCAAGGAAGGCAATGGCATCCGGGCTCAAGAACTTCATCAAATTTCCCAAATTGTTCCTTGATAGCCACAGTGGATTGATCCACTTGAACACAGCAACACAGGTTACCCATAATCTATCCTCTAAAAAAAAGTGAAGGGTTAGTATAGAACAAAACATGCAACTAATTGAACAAATTCATTGATTGAGTCACCTAAAATTTCAATGGGGGTTTTGGGTTTTCGCATATGCAAAGCTAATGCATGTCACCCAAATTTCACTAAATTACATTTATAGATTGAAAAATCAACATGCCCTCAACAAGTTTTTCCCAATATACCGCAGATCCGACAATAGTACGATTTTGGCGATTACACCGATTTCTCTCGCTGGGAAATGGGGAAAGGCAAATCATCAGGTGGAGTGAGTTTTCGCTACCGAGGGACGAGGAGAAGAAGCGAACCGAAGCGAGAAAAAAATCCTAGAATGGATTTTGTCGATGTAGCACTCGTTGTCAAAAGGAGGAAATGGGTTTTCGATGTGGCAATTTAGCCTTTTTTTTAATCAGGTTGTCAACTGTTTTCTTCTGGCCCAAGAAAGAAAAAAATGTACAAAACTATTAAAAATGGAACTATGTTGTAATGTAATATTCCGAAGGAATAAACTTCAGAGATGTCCTCTCTAGAAGCCATTACTCTAACATCCCGAGAAAATATCACAGGCCGTCAAATTTCAATCAAACGCTCAAAAATCACCAATCCATCACTTAATTGAACGGATCAAATGCTTCCACGCGTCCTCACCAACAATTTCGGTTTGCTCTCCCAAGAACCAAGATTAGGGTTTGTATAAAAATCCCCATTTCGACCCTCTCTCTGTCTTAAACAATTCGATCTCTTTCATTCTTCAAAAGATCAAAATTTAGAGATGGGTCCGGGTCTTTACTCCGATATCGGCAAGAAAGCTAGAGGTCCCGATCGTTTCCCTTTCTCTCCATTTTTTAATGATTTTAGGGTTAATTTTGTTCTTATTTTTGAATTTTTTGATTTTTTGGTTAAATTCAGATCTCCTGTACAAGGATTATCAGACCCATCAGAAGTTTACGCTCACTACTGTGACCGCAAATGGAGTCGTGAGCTCTTCCCCTCTTTCTAGGGTTTCGTAATTTGGGTTTGCTTGATCTATTGAGAAGATTATTGAATGATTAAGGGGTTTAGTCCTCTCTTTGATTTAGGGTTTCTAGTTGTTAAATTGGTTTGTTTGTAGTAGCAATTGCTAGGGATGGATGTGAAGGTTAATGGCACGATAGATCTCTGATTTGATATATTTAACGCATGGTTTAGGATTTGCATGCGCATCAAATCGACAATAAGGAGTATTTTTATAATTTTTATGTATAATAGACCAATTATCCAAGCTTTTCTAGTGTGAATGAAATTTTAGCATGGTCAATCACTTGCATAAGTTATCTGTCTATTTAATTGATCAATAGATTTCAATTGTTCGATGGATTTACTTTGTATGGTGGAGATTATGTGGTTATATTGATCTAGATAATTTGCTAAAGTGGGTTATTAGACCATGTTCTCTTTGTTGGCTGTTTATGAGACTCTGGATTGTAGATGATTAAATAACAATATAGTGCTGCTGAGGCATTTTTTCTCCGGTTTATTTGGTTGAGAACAAAATTGCTTTCACAAATATTTGCTATATGGATTCCTACATACCAGTTGCTTTTGTTTGTCTGTTGGTATGTCATAGTTGCTAGTTTCTCATCGTCGTTCTATAATATTTTTGCTCTGCATGCAGACTATTGTTTTGATACCATATCTTCTAAAAAAAATTCTTAAAATGTTTAGGCAGTACAGTAACTTATTTTTCCTTACTGCTTTACAATGTTTTACATTTTATTTCTGGTAACGATGTGACTTATTTGCTTGTGTTTTGGTCTTACATTTTCATAATTTCTGATGGATGTTGGTTTACGTATTTTGATTTGTGGCAATGCAACTTGTGAGGCCAAATAGTATTATAGTGCTAAAGATGAACCTTGAACGATTTGTTGATTCTTTTCGATTTGTGGGTTTCTCTGGGTCTTAATTTACATATTTTCATTTGTGCTTTGCAATTTTTAGGCCAACTGTTACTAAAGATGAACCTTAAATGAATTGTTGATTCTTTTGTATAACCTCATATGGTCATACCTTGAATTGATTCAAAAGTCTGTGATGTTTTTATCGTGCTTCGCTTTTTCTAGATGCACCTGGCTAAAGTGGATAGGCAATATGTAATAGTGATAATGATTTCTGGCTGTTTCTTGTTTAATATGTTAACTGCATCTTTTGTCATTGTTTGTTTCTGTGGCAATTTAGAATTAGGTACTTTGGAAAAAGTCATTCCTGTATTATGTTGGGATTTGTCAGTGCCTAGTACTAACAGGAATGGTTTTGCGTGTTAATATGTAAGGAACTTTTCATCATAAATATTGGACAGAAATAGAATTATCAGCATTCAACTAGCATGGTAAAAGGGTACATGGTTACTGTAGGGGAACAAGAAACCTTTTTTTGTTTCGGTGGATGCTGTTTGTTTCCCATCCATGACATGTTCAATGGCAAGGTTTGTATTTAGCATGACTTGTTGTGGAAATTTTGGTGTTGAACAACCAACTATGAGTGAGACTGTGAGAGTTTCAGATGGCATTAGTTGCTTGCACTATATTTCTTGCTCTGGTTTTTAATTGTGTTCTAAATTTTGCTTTGTCTTGCAGGCAATTACAGCTTCCAGTACAAGGAAAAATGAAATGATTTTGGTGAGATTCAATCTCAGCTAAAGAACAAGAATGTTACAGTCGATGTGAAAGCTAACTCAGACTCAAACGCATTTTGAATTTGTAGTTTCTTCATTTTTGGGTTTCCATGTTCCTTTCTTTTGCTTGGTATTTTTTCTATACAACATGCTGGCGCTCCAAGTTGTTTATAAAATTTAATTTATTTATGTGACTCTTTCTTGTGTCAATAAATAATGTTTGTAGGCAATTCAGTATCCAACTAAGTATTGTTGACAATCAACCATAGTCATTCCACAACCATGACCGATTTTGCATTCTATGTGGTGTTTAAAATGTACTGACATTTTCTTGTGTTGACTTTGCCAGCTTCTTACAACTGTTACTATTGATGAACTTGCCACTCCTGGATTGAAATCGATCATCAGCTTTGTTGTTCCCGACCAGAAGTCTGGTACACAAAAGTGCCCCTGCCTGTAATGCATTTTGCATTCTCTTTCCTTGATTATTGAATTGATAGCCATCTTAATTCTTCTATTATGATTGTGTCCAGGTTGAGCTTCAGTACTTTCATGAGTATGCTGGCATTAATTCTAGCATTGGGCTAACTGCTAACCCTGTTGTCAACCCGCTGGTGTTTTGGAAGTGGTGCTCTATCTGTTGGTGCTGATGTTTCTTTTGATACTGCAACTGGGAACTTTACTAAGTACAATGCTGGGTTGAGTGTTACCAACTCTGACCTAATTGCTGCACTGAACCTGTAAGTGACTTCTGCATGAATGTATTTTGTTCTCTGAACTTGATATTCCCATAATGAACAAGGATCTAGTTGCTTTTACCGAACTAGATCTTTCTGTTGTTTGGCTTCTATAAATACCTAGATCAATGAAATTTATTTTCAGTGGTAGGATGAAAACCTATTTCTTTGCTGACTCTTATGGGAACGGGACATACAAGTTCATATCCTTTATCTAGGTGGTCATTTCTGTTGCAACACTATCTAGTTGCCATTCACTGCCAGGATAGCAGCTAACTTAATTTCAGTGTTCTAAAACATTGATTTGTTATTCTTATGCTTGAACATTGAAGAGTACATAATCAGATTGTACTTATGCTTGGACATTGAATAGTATGCTTGGACATTGAATAGTACATAATCAGGTTATTCTTATGCTTGGGCATTGAATAGTACATAATCAGATTATACTATGCATAATCAAATTGTTCAAAAACTTGATACACACCCACACACATGCATGAATGAACGAACAACAAATATATATGAGAAAGATCAAAAATTAACTGCTGTTTTAGAGAAAGCTACAGAGAGAGGGCTCTCCGCTTTGGTCTCAGAGAAAGAGAGCTGTCAAGTATTTCAGGCTTTTTATAGTTTAGGTTAAAGTGATTAATGGTTGGATTTAGAAGAATGAAAAAGCATAATGATTTGTGTAATTGACCATTCATGGAATTAATTGGTATGCAAATGCTTAAACTTTGTACTAGTGTGTAGAAGTGATTATGAAACTCGTCCTCGCATAATGAGAAACATACTTTAATCCATCTGCATAAACCTTGTTTTGGAACTCCTGCTTATGATCAGCAAAACTACTCACTTTTTTTGCCCAATGTCCTTCCCACTAAAGAATTAGCATGGGTACTCTTTTCTTTTCTTCTTGTCCTTGATTTCTTCTTTTTTCTGGCTCATTCATGAACTATTCTTTGTGCAGGAACAACAAGGGAGATAGTCTGAGTGCTTCTTACTATCACGCGGTGAGCCGGCTCACCAGCACCGCGAGTCGGTGCAGAAATGACCCACAGCTTCGAGCAACGAGAACACCCTCACCTTCGCACCCAGCACGCCGACCCCTTGACTACCGTCAAGGCTCGCTTTGATAACTACGAAAGGCTCTCCTCCAGCACCAGTGGAGGCCCAAGTCATTTGTCACCATCTCTGGAGAGGTCGACACCAAGGCAATTGAGAAGAGCTCCAAGGTCGGCTTGTCCCTTGTCCTCAAGCCTTGATAACCATTGTCTTCTATAGGATGCAATAAGTTGGAATGGAAAGACTACTGTGGCTGCTGTTGTGGTTGGGGGGTTTTTTTGAGTTTTAAGACCTTTTGAGGATTCACTGTTTGTCATATGGCTCTGTTAGCTGTTGCTTATTTTGATGCTGGGCCTGTAAGAATAATTTAGTTTAGGCTTCCGGGACCTGAGTTTTGAACATGTGCCCTCGAAAATTCTTTCTCCCTCCCTTAATGTTGATCCATCAAGCTACTGGTCTAAATTTTTTGCTGTTATCATTTGTCCCTGCTGAATTGTTTATGCTCTCTGTTTAGCAATGGATGAATTGCTTATGGAGCTTACCATGCTGTTTAATTTTCTAATTTTGAGGACTTTTGAATGTTTGTTTATATGTTCAGTTGCATCAGATTGTATTCTGCTGCCTGGTGCAGGTGCTCAACTGGTGTCATTTTGTTGCAGCATTTAATTTGTTGTGCACGCTACTTTCTGGGTTTTGTAGTCTTTAGTTTTGTGATGTTTCTTGGCAATTTCAAGATTTCTGGTTTTTAGCTGAATGAGTCTTATTTATGGGCTCCCAGGAGATTCCAGATATTGATGTTAAATCCTTTTAAGAAGCATCAGCTTGCTTTGCAGCTTTGTATTCTTGTCAAATGCATGTTTGATTCTTTTATTACCGAATTATTATACTATTATTTTGAAATCAGTCTTCGTTCACTTGCTGTGATGATTTTATGATAAAAGTGTGTACATTTTTTTCCGGAGAAAGGAGGCGATCGTATTTTGAGAGGCGTAAGAGATAGCCCTAGTCCCCATTGCTCTAATACCTGGGGTGTGGGTATTGGATAAAACCACTTTTGGGGTGTAAAGCAAAGTTCTAGTCCCATTTAAATCCTAATCCTATGTAATACCAAACCTAGGATTAGACCCAAGTCCTAGAACTTCAAATCCCAGTCCTGGTCCTGGCTTAACCAAACAGTGCCTAAGGATTTTAACAAATTTGTTGTATGAAACAATTGCATTGTAGGCTGATTCTCTTTCAACATAAATTTTGTTATATGAGTCAATGCTCTAGACAGGCAAGAAGTAAAACTGAAGAGCAATTGAGGAAAAACCAAGAAGTAGGACTTGCATTGACACACTTGCGTAGTTCAGTCTTCTGACATAAAACTAATATATACTCACAGTTTCCTACAAAGCTTGATATGAAGCAACCTCATTGTATGCTTTTGTTTCTATATAGACATAAACTTTTGGTTGCAAGTAGCTTAAACAGAAACATGCTTCAATACTCTTGAAAGGCAAGAACTAGAACTAGATATCAATTAAGAAAGCACCCAGAATTACAACTTGCATTCACACACTAAAAAGGTTTTTCACAATCTTCTGCCATAAAACCAACATATATACCAGTTAGGAAACTTCAAACTGTTACTGAAATATCACTAGTTGACATTAGATGCCTGAAGCAGCCCATCCCTAATCTGGGTAGCAACATCTCTCACCGCTCCAGGGCCGTGAGGGATGAACACTGCAGAGGACTTGATGCTGCGCCGATCTCTTCATCGTATCGAAGTATTGTGTAACCAGGACCATGTCCATAACGTCCTTCGCCGTGGTCCTTGAACGTTGACGGAGAACCCCAGCACGCTGTCTCTCAATCCGTCAACTATTGCTTGGCCTGAAGCGATTCCAAGACCGGAGAGGTACTTTGACTCGGCCTCTCCTCTGCGCTTTATCTGGAGGATTTTCTCGGCTTCTGCTTTCTTATGGCCACCCTTAGCCTTGCAGCTGAGAATTGAAATATATAAAGATGTCAGTTATATTAGATATAAGTTAAAGTTGGGTTAATCGCGGACAGGCCCTTGTACTATGCCCAATATTATGTTAAGTTGTGAACATCTTACCTGCATTGATTTCGTTCATCGCCCTCTTCACATGCTCATCTGGCTCAATGTCAGTAATGAGGGTCTGGACAATTTCATATCCATAAGCAGACATAGCTTTCTCGAGCTCCTCTTCAACGGCCTTTGCTATGTCATTCTTCTGCTCAAATGCATCATCGAGGTTGAGCTTCGGGACACTTGCTCTGATCACTGCAAATATAGATAAAACCGAGAATTCTCAGTTCCTCTGTTCTATTTTGAATGGCTAAAGAAATATTGCAATGAATGGGAATGAAATTTATACCATCAAACACATAGGCTTGAATCTGAGATCGTGTATTGCTCAGCTTATAAAATGCGTCGCTTGCCTTATCAGCCAGAGCACGGTATTGGATTGACGCAACAACATTGACAAATACATTGTCCTGAAAACATACCGATAAACAAAATTTAAGTTCGCTTCATCTTTGAACAGAGACTGTATAACACATTAGTGCTGAGAGGTGAGAACATAAACCTAAACCCAAAACTGTAAAGTAGAAAAACATTCAAATTCTCAACAATACTAAGAGAATAAGCTAGTGGTCAATTCCATGCTTAATTTCCTTTGAGAAGTGTAAAGTTAGTAACCAAACATTTACATCGCATGTTGAACGCTAGCACAGAAGCATAATTGTTTTGACCACCACTAATAAATCATGATCAGTGCAAATGTCTTACCATGAACAAAATAATATATGAGTTGACAAATGCATTTATGAAACATAAAATGAATTGTTTAAATTCTCCATTCAGACAAGTCAATTAGAAACCCCAAATATATTTTGTGACATTAAGAAGAGGTTGCTACAAAATAAAAGCTACATGTGCATATTATGGGATATATACAAATAGGCCGGATAATAGAAGCTATCTTGGATCAAAAGAGATGGTACAAGTTGGGAAGAAAATAAATTATACATGAACCAAGCAATTTGAAGAACAGGCATAGCTTGGATAAAGTACAAGAATTGTAGGACCGAAACTTGTAAAAATGAAAATTTTACCCAAAAATAAGTGCACAACTCTTTAAAAAATAATATCATAAGAACATGATAATTTCGAATAATTTTAAAATTGCAACATCTAATTTTATCACAATATTTCTAAAATTGTAGAAATCATACCTTTGATTGCCTTTTTAAGCAAGATCCAAAAAATCCAACAAAAATATGAAATTTCCCAATAAAGGAGCCTTTTAGCAAGATCCAAAAAATCCAACAAAAATATGAAATTTCCCAATAAAGGAGCCTTTTAGCAAGATCCAAAAAATCCAGCAAAATATGAAATTTCCCAATAAAGGAGCCTTTTAGCAAGATCCAAAAAATCCAACAAAAATATGAAATTTCCCAATAAAGGAGCCTTTTAGCAAGATCCAAAAAATCCAACAAAAATATGAAATTTCCCAATAAAGGAGCCTTTTAGCAAGATCCAAAAAATCCAACAAAAATATGAAATTTCCCAATAAAGGAGCCTTTTAGCAAGATCCAAAAAATCCAACAAAAATATGAAATTTCCCAATAAAGGAGCCTTTTAGCAAGATCCAAAAAATCCAACAAAAATATGAAATTTCCCAATAAAGGAGCCTTTTAGCAAGATCCAAAAAATCCAACAAAAATATGAAATTTCCCAATAAAGGAGCCTTTTAGCAAGATCCAAAAAATCCAACAAAAATATGAAATTTCCCAATAAAGGAGCCTTTTAGCAAGATCCAAAAAATCCAGCAAAATATGAAATTTCCCAATAAAGGAGCCTTTTAGCAAGATCCAAAAAATCCAACAAAAATATGAAATTTCCCAATAAAGGAGCCTTTTAGCAAGATCCAAAAAATCCAACAAAAATATGAAATTTCCCAATAAAGGAGCCTTTTAGCAAGATCCAAAAAATCCAGCAAAATATGAAATTTCCCAATAAAGGAGCCTTTTAGCAAGATCCAAAAAAATATGAAATTTCCCAATAAAGGAGCCTTTTAGCAAGATCCAAAAAAATACGATTTTGAGGAACAGAGGCTTGATAAATTAAAATCAAGCACAAAATCAACACTTGAGCTCCCAGGTGTCGAGAGAGCAGAAGCGAAGAGTGAAAAAAGGAAAGCGATGGTAGCAGTAGCCATCAACAAGTTTTTCCCAATATATCGCAAATCGACAATAAGGAGTATTTTTATAATTTTTATGTATAATAGACCAATTTTCCAAGCTTTTCTAGTGTGAATGAAATTTTAGCATGGTCAATCACTTGCATAAGTTATCTGTCTATTTAATTGATCAATAGATTTCAATTGTTCGATGGATTTACTTTGTATGGTGGAGATTATGTGGTTATATTGATCTAGATAATTTGCTAAAGTGGGTTATTAGACCATGTTCTCTTTGTTGGCTGTTTATGAGACTCTGGATTGTAGATGATTAAATAACAATATAGTGCTGCTGAGGCATTTTTTCTCCGGTTTATTTGGTTGAGAACAAAATTGCTTGCACAAATATTTGCTATACGGATTCCTACATACCAGTTGCTTTTGTTTGTCTGTTGGTATGTCATAGTTGCTAGTTTCTCATCGTAGTTCTATAATATTTTTTGCTCTGCATGCAGACTATTGTTTTGTTACCATATCTTCAAAAAAAATTCTTAAAAATGTTTAGGCAGTACAGTAACTTATTTTTACTTACTGCTTCACAATGTTTTACATTTTATTTCTGGTAACGATGTGACTTATTTGCTTGTGTTTTGGTCTGACATTTTCATAATTTCTGATGGATGTTGGTTTACATATTTTGATTTGTGGCAATGCAACTTGTGAGGCCAAATAGTATTATAGTGCTAAAGATGAACCTTGAACGATTTGTTGATTCTTTTCGATTTGTGGGTTTCTCTGGGTCTTAGTTTACATATTTTCATTTGTGCGTTTGCAATTTTTTAGGCCAACTGTTACTAAAGATGAACCTTAAATGAATTGTTGATTCTTTTGTATAACCTCATATGGCCATACCTTGAATTGATTCAAAAGTCTGTGATGTTTTTATCGTGCTTCTCGTTTTTCTAGATGCACCTGGCGAAAGTGGATATGCAATATGTAATAGTGATAATGATTTCTGGCTGTTTCTTGTTTAATATGTTAACTGCATCTTTTGTCAGTGTTTGTTTCTGTGGCAATTTAGAATTAGGTACTTTGGAAAAAGTCATTCCTGTATTATGTTGGGATTTGTCAGTGCCTAGTACTAACAGGAATGGTTTTGCGTGTTAATATGTAAGGAACTTTTTATCATAAATATTGGACAGAAATAGAATTATCAGCATTTAACTAGCATGGTAAAAGGGTACATGGTTACTGTAGGGGAACAAGAAACCTTTTTTTTTGTTGGGGGGTGGGGGGTGGATGCTGTTTGTTTCCCATCCATGACATGTTCAATGGCAAGGTTTGTATTTAGCATGACTTGTTGTGGAAATTTTGGTGTTGAACAACCAACTATGAGTGAGACTGTGAGAGTTTCAGATGGCATTAGTTGCTTGCACTATATTTCTTGCTCTGGTTTTTTAGTTGTGTTCTAAATTTTGCTTTGTCTTGCAGGCAATTACAGCTTCCAGTACAAGGAAAAATGAAATGATTTTTGGTGAGATTCAATCTCAGCTAAAGAACAAGAATGTTACAGTCGATGTGAAAGCTAACTCAGACTCAAACGTAAGCATTTTTGAATTTGTTGTTTCTTCATTTTTTGGGTTTCCATGTTCCTTTCTTTTGCTCGGTATTTTTTCTATGCGCACAACATGCTGGCGTTCCAAGTTGTTTATAAAATTTAATTTATTTGCGTACTCTTTCTTGTGTCAATAAATAATGTTTGTAGGCAATTCAGTATCCAACTAAGTATTGTTGACAATCAACCATAGTCATTCCACAACCATGACCGATTTTGCATTCTATGTGGTGTTTAAAATGTACTGACATTTTCTTGTGTTGATTTTGCCAGCTTCTTACAACTGTTACTATTGATGAACTTGCCACTCCTGGATTGAAATCGATCATCAGCTTTGTTGTTCCCGACCAGAAGTCTGGAAAGGTACACAAAAGTGCCCCTGCCTGTAATGCATTTTGCATTCTCTTTCCTTGATTATTGAATTGATAGCCATCTTAATTCTTCTATTATGATTGTGCCCAGGTTGAGCTTCAGTACTTTCATGAGTATGCTGGCATTAATTCTAGCATTGGGCTAACTGCTAACCCTGTTGTCAACCTCGCTGGTGTTTTTGGAAGTGGTGCTCTATCTGTTGGTGCTGATGTTTCTTTTGATACTGCAACTGGGAACTTTACTAAGTACAATGCTGGGTTGAGTGTTACCAACTCTGACCTAATTGCTGCACTGAACCTGTAAGTGACTTCTGCATGAATGTATTTTGTTCTCTGAACTTGATATTCCCATAATTAACAAGGATCTAGTTGCTTTTACCAAACTAGATCTTTCTGTTGTTTGGCTTCTATAAATACCTAGATCAATGAAATTTATTTTCAGTGGTAGGATGAAAAACCTATTTCTTTGCTGACTCTTATGGGAACGGGACATACAAGTTCATATCCTTTATCTAGGTGGTCATTTCTGTTGCAACACTAGCTAGTTGCCATTCACTGCCAGGATAGCAGCTAACGCTTAATTTCAGTGTTCTAAAACATTGATTTGTTATTCTTATGCTTTTGGACATTGAAGAGTACATAATCAGATTGTACTTATGCTTGGACATTGAATAGTATGCTTGGACATTGAATAGTACATAATCAGGTTATTCTTATGCTTGGGCATTGAATAGTACATAATCAGATTATACTATGCATAATCAAATTGTTCAAAACTTGATACACACCCACACACATGCATGAATGAGCGAACAACAAATATATATGAGAAAGATCAAAAAATTAACTGCTGTTTTATGAGAAAGCTACGAGAGAGAGGGCTCTCCGTTTTGGTCTCAGAGAAAGAGAGCTGTCAAGTATTTCAGGCTTTTTTTTTATAGTTTAGGTTAAAGTGATTAATGGTTGGATTTAGAAGAATGAAAAAGCATAATGATTTGTGTAATTGACCATTCATGGAATTAATTGGTATGCAAATGCTTAAACTTTGTACTAGTGTGTAGAAGTGATTATGAAACTCGTCTGCATAATGAGAAACATACTTTAATCCATCTGCATAAACCTTGTTTTGGAACTCCTGCTTATGATCAGCAAAACTACTCACTTTTTTTTTGCCCAATGTCCTTCCCACTAAAGAATTAGCATGGGTACTCTTTTCTTTTCTTCTTGTCCTTGATTTCTTCTTTTTTCTGGCTCATTCATGAACTATTCTTTGTGCAGGAACAACAAGGGAGATAGTCTGAGTGCTTCTTACTATCACGTGGTGAGCCCGCTCACCAGCACCGCAGTCGGTGCAGAAATGACCCACAGCTTCTCGAGCAACGAGAACACCCTCACCTTCGGCACCCAGCACGCTCTCGACCCCTTGACTACCGTCAAGGCTCGCTTTGATAACTACGGAAAGGCCAGCGCTCTCCTCCAGCACCAGTGGAGGCCCAAGTCATTTGTCACCATCTCTGGAGAGGTCGACACCAAGGCAATTGAGAAGAGCTCCAAGGTCGGCTTGTCCCTTGTCCTCAAGCCTTGATAACCATTGTCTTCTATAGGATGCAATAAGTTGGAATGGAAAGACTACTGTGGCTGCTGTTGTGGTTGGGGGTGTTTTTTTTGAGTTTTAAGACCTTTTTGAGGATTCACTGTTTGTCATATGGCTCTGTTAGCTGTTGCTTATTTTGATGCTGGGCCTGTAAGAATAATTTAGTTTAGGCTTCCGGGACCTGAGTTTTGAACATGTGCCCCTCGGAAAATTCTTTCTCCCTCCCTTAATGTTGATCCATCAAGCTGCTGGTCTAAATTTTTTTTGCTGTTATCATTTGTCTCTGCTGAATTGTTTATGCTATCTGTTTAGCAATGGATGAATTGCTTATGGAGCTTACAATGCTGTTTAATTTTCTAATTTGAAGAACTTTTGAATGTTTGGTTATATGTTCAGTTGCATCAGATTGTATTCTGCTGCCTGGTGCAGGTGGTCAACTGGTGTCATTTTGCTGCAGCATTTAGTTTGTTGTGCACGCTACTTTCTGGGTTTTGTAGTCTTCTATAGTTTTGTGATGTTTCTTGGCAATTCCAAGATTTCTGGTTTTTTTAGCTGAATGAGTCTTATTTATGGGCTCCCAGGGAGATTCCAGATATTGATGTGTGAAATCCTTTTAAGAAGCATCAGCTTGCTTTGCAGCTTTGTATTCTTGTCAAATGCATGTTTGATTCTTTTTATTACCGAATTATTATACTATGATTTTGCAATCAGTCGTCGTTCACTTGCTGTGATGATGTTATGATAAAAGTGTGTACATTTTTTTTTTCCGGAGAAAGGAGGCGATCGTATTTTTGAGAGGCAGAAAAGATAGCCCTAGTCCCGATCGCTCTAATACCTGGGGGGTGTGGGTATTGGATAAAACCACTTTTGGGGTGTAAAGCAAAGTTCTAGTCCCATTTTAATCCTAATCCTATGTAATACCAAACCTAGGATTAGACCTAAGTCCCAGGACTTCAAATCCCAGTTCTGGTCCTGGGCTTAACCAAACAGTGCCTAAGGATTTTAACAAATTTGTTGTATGAAACAAATGCATTGTAGACTGATTCTCTTTCAACATAAATTTTGTTATATGAGTCAATGCTCTAGACAGGCAAGAAGTAAAACTGAAGAGCAATTGAGGAAAAACCAAGAAGTAGGACTTGCATCGACACACTTGCGTAGTTCAGTCTTCTGACATAAAACTAGTATATACTCACAGTTTCCTACAAAGCTTGATATGAAGCAACCTCATTGTATGCTTTTGTTTCTATATAGACATAAACTTTTGGTTGCAAGCAGCTTAAACAGAAACATGCTTCAATACTCTTGAAAGGCAAGAACTAGAACTAGATATCAATTAAGAAAGCACCCAGAATTACAACTTGCATTCACACACTTAAAAAAGGTTTTTCACAATCTTCTGCCATAAAACCAACATATACACCAGTTAGGAAACTTCAAACTGTTACTGAAATATCACTAGTTGACATTAGATGCCTGAAGCAGCCCATCCCTAATCTGGGTAGCAACATCTCTCACCGCTCCAGGGCCGTGAGGGATGAACACTGCAGAGGACTTGGATGCTGCGCCGATCTCCTTCATCGTATCGAAGTATTGTGTAACCAGGACCATGTCCATAACGTCCTTCGCCGTGGTCCCTGGAACGTTGACGGAGAACCCCAGCACGCTGTCTCTCAATCCGTCAACTATTGCTTGGCGCTGGCGAGCGATTCCAAGACCGGAGAGGTACTTTGACTCGGCCTCTCCCTCTGCGCGTTTTATCTGGAGGATTTTCTCGGCTTCTGCTTTCTCGTTTGCGGCCACCCTTAGCCTTGCAGCTGAGAATTGAAATATATAAAGATGTCAGTTATATTAGATATAAGTGGAAGTTACGGGTTAATTGCGGACAAGCCCCTTGTAATATGCCCAATATTATGTTAAGTTGTGAACATCGTACCTGCATTGATTTCGTTCATTGCCCTCTTCACATGCTCATCTGGCTCAATGTCAGTAATGAGGGTCTGGACAATTTCATATCCATAAGCAGACATAGCTTTCTCGAGCTCCTCTTCAACGGCCTTTGCTATGTCATTCTTCTGCTCAAATGCATCATCGAGGTTGAGCTTCGGGACACTTGCTCTGATCACTGCAAATATAGATAAAACCGACTATTCTCAGTTCCTCTGTTCTATTTTGAATGGCTAAAAAAATAATGCAATGAATGGGAATGGAATTTATACCATCAAAGACATAGGCTTGGATCTGAGATCGTGTATTGCTCAGCTTATAAAATGCATCACTTGCCTTATCAGCCAGAGCACGGTATTGGATTGACGCAACAACATTGACAAATACATTGTCCTGGAAACATCCAATAAACAAAATTTAAGTTCGCTTCATCTTTCAACAGAGAATATATAACACATTAGGGGTGATAAGTGAGACCATACACCTAAAACAGGAAAACATTCAAATTCTCAACAATACTGAAAGAATAAGCTAGTAGTCAATTCCATGCTTAATTTCCCTTGAGAAATGTAAAGTTAGTAACCAAACATTTACGTCGCATGTTGAACACTAGTACAGAAGCATAATTGTCTTGACCGCCACCCATAATCATGATCAGTGCAATTGTCTTAGCATGAACAAAATAATATATAAGTTGACAAATGCATTTATGAAACATAAAATGAATTGTTTAAATTCTCCATTCAGACAAGTCACCAATTAGAACCCCCAAAATATGCTTTGCGACATTAAGAAGAGGTTGCTACAAAATAAAAGCTACATGTGCACATATTATGGGATATATACAAATAGGAAGGATAATAGAAGCTATCTTGGATCAAAAGAGATGGTACAAGTTATGGAAGAAAATAAATTATACATGAACCAAGCAATTTGAAGAACAGGCATAGCTTGGATAAAGTACAAGAATTGTAGGACCGAAACTTGTAAAAAATGAAAATTTTACCCAAAAAAATAAAAAGAAAGAAATTCCTAAAACTAATGATATCTCCTCCTCTCCCTCATCCACATCCACACACCTACTCATCCACCAATATTACACACACATTAAAGAGTTTTTATTTTGTTATATTGATAAGATGAAATTTATCACTTACCATATCAATATGCAACAATTTACTTCGCCTTTTTTTAAGCATGTTAAATGACCAGGTCATATAGATAATACAAATTCAAAATCATAGCAATCAAGGATGAAGCTTTTACCTTTGTTTTCGTCTCACAACGAACATCTAGCTGCTGCAATCGGAGAGTAAGATGGCCAGCTAGTCTCTTGCCAAGAAACCAAGGAAGGCAATGGCATCCGGGCTCAAGAACTTCATCAAATTTCCCAAACTGTTCCTTGATGGCCACAGTGGATTGATCCACTTGAACACAGCAACACAAGTTACCCATAATCTATCCTCTAAAAAAAAGTGAAGGGTTAGTACAGAACAAAACATGCAACTAATTGAACAAATTCATTGATTGAGTCACCTAAAATTTCAATGGGGGTTTTGGGTTTTCGCATATGCAAAGCTAATGCATGTCACCCAAATTTCACTAAATTACATTTATAGATTGAAAAATCAACATGCCCTCACATTTTAATATAGTTTTTGGTGTTCAATCCAAACCCTAACAAGCAAACCCAGTTTGATTTTGCATATTTAGACCCACAAAATTAACACCAAACACACATCCAGCAGTTTAAACTAGAAATTCCTACTCTAGCTCAATTTGCAACAAAATCTTTAGGCAAAAAAATTCATAATAAACATGCCCTTTTCTAAACCATCACCAAATTGAGAACAAATCATGAATTTAAACATTCATCAACTAGAGAGTAACTCAGACAAAGAGACTTACATTACCAGATAAACCCAACACTTTTTAACTCTTGAAAGGGAGCAGAAAGTTTAGAAGGGAGTATGAGATTTTATAGGTGAGAATGCAAGCAACCAATAAATTGGTGGGCAATTACAGCCTTTTTTGTAGAGAAGTCCTTGGCAATTGAGATGAAAATGACATGATTGGTACATATAATGAGTTGTTTATTTTTTGCAATGATTAACCCCATAAACTATTGACTTGTGGGTCTTGACTATGTGCTAATTAATATTTTGAAATAGCTGTAATTGCATTGTTGGTCCCTTACAATTTAATATTTTGAAATTAGTCCCCCAAATCTTATAAATTACTTCAAATCAGGTTGACTGAGAGAAATTATAGGTACATTTATAATTCATGAGAAATAGCTGTAATTGCAGTGGTGTTTGTGTGTTTCATTTCGCTGAAGTAGTAGAACATAAAATATTTTTGCAAAGATGATTTTTTACAATTGTAATTACAAATAGTTATAAATATCTATAAATAAATGTAATAAAACAAAGGGCTATGTATGGCTATACATAGCTCATACTAAAAAGCCAAGTGGGCAAGAGATGAGTTGGAAATTGTAGTTGAGGCAAAGCAATGAGGGACAACTGGCTTTTTGAAAAGCTCAACAGATAGAGAAATTATAAAGCAGTAGCTGGTTGATGCCACCAAAGTAGCCCATAGGAAAGTATATACAATGTGCCTTAACTTGTTTGTCACTCCACCATTGTTTTTCTTCTTATTATTAATGATTAACAGAGTTAC
This sequence comes from Asparagus setaceus, assembly GCA_012295165.1. Taxonomy (NCBI): domain Eukaryota; kingdom Viridiplantae; phylum Streptophyta; class Magnoliopsida; order Asparagales; family Asparagaceae; genus Asparagus; species Asparagus setaceus. The sequence goes on from CM022706.1 coordinate 74,809,106, forward strand.
AAACTTGGGGATGATAGGAAGCTTGTAGATCAACCGATAAGATCTACTTCGACAATAAAGATCAGTCAATTCAATCGCAAGGAGAAGAGTCAAAAGGGCACATCCGAATACAAAGTATAAACAATATTGACAATCTTTTTGAAAAGTAAACCAAATACAAATATAATGATTTCACGGTCTACCGAAAAATCCACAAGAACCCCCTTCTTGACCTCCCAAAGTCACCTGTAAATCATAGGATTGCGCCTTTTGTTTCTTCTCTACACCCTATTCAACTACTCTTGTAGTTATGCAGCTTTTCTTTGTGGCGTAATTTATAACGAATCTCTCAAAAAATATTTAAAGAGTTTTTCTCTTATCTTGAATTCATGTAGTATTCCTTCTTTGGCCTGGATTATCAAATCATAATTCTTTCGATTGGAATTCAATTAAAATTAAAATTTTTTCTTTCTAGACAAATTCAAAGTTCAATCCAAATCAAAATAGGATGATTGAATTAAGAATAAAAAACTGGGTTTCCTTCTTTTGTTCTCTTTAATACTTTTAAATGGAAATTTTAAATAAATACATATTTAAAGGGGAGGGAGAGGGGTAAGTTATTGTAGTAAAGGGTACTCTAAATCGGGGATCTAGGAATCACCTAGAATAACAAAGATTAAGGGGTAGTTTGGTTCATGGATTAGTTTTGATTCATGTCACGGACCTAAAAATATCCATATTCATAACCTTGTTTATTTGCATGCATATTAAAGAGGATTTGATGAATGACAAATCCACGCAAAAAAATCTTGTTTGGTTGAACATGAATTTGTTGAGGATAATATAGTATAATATTACTTTTTTTTTCTTTTTAGATAAGCCTCAGTAAAAATCAAAGTGAAAACAGCATATTTTTAGGAAATTAGAATTGATGCATTAATCCTACGTGGCAACTCTAATTTTATGATAAAAATTGCTAACCAAGCAATTTATTTAGTTAAATTTCAAGATTTTGATCTGTAGGTCCCATTTTTCGATGCAAAGTTACAAAATGTAAGGAAACAAATAGCCCCTAAGAGTTGATTAATTGAAATTCTAGAAGAAAAGAACAGGACAAAGAAGCAAACCTCAATGTATATAAATGACTAAAAACAGACTTCATATATAGAAATTATTGGAACGGACAGGAAAAATATCTTCTTTATATAGGCAGGTAGATATTTTCTAAAGATGTTGTCACTTTAACTTTGATTTTATGGTGCTTGAATTTGGATGGGTGCTCATGTATGGACCATGATAATTGACATGAGCTAAGAGTTTATTTTTAAGTTAAATGGTTCCAGTAATAATTGTGTTACCCACTGAACGGCATAAACATTTTTTTGCATATGGGTCATTGGGTCGTGTAATTTGCATAAAAGTTTATTGCTTGTCAAAAAAACTTTAAATAATTGCACATAAACTCAAGCATGTTGCATAATATATAATGCTTATCCCAAAATTCCCGAGGTTTGTGAGAGCGAGAAATAACCCTAATAATACTTTTTTGCTTTTGAGATTAATTTATTTTGTGGTTAAATGTTGAGACTGTTTAATTGAGACTTTGAAGTCTTATCTATGTTGTGTAGACCACTAGTTCTATCTAAATTATCTTTTATATCGCTAAGCATGAGTTTTGTAAGTTTACTTATTCTTATTTGGCCAACATTTCTGGATATAAAAGTGTAGTAAGAAAAATTTATAAAATTCACTAAATTTTTACAAATTATCGTATTTATAGAAAAATTATTTTGATATAGGACAGTTCGAGGTCTAAATTGAATGGGTTAATTATTGAATTTATACTCTCAAATAGATTATGTCCTTCACAGATAATAGATTCTTCCATGCATATAGCACATAAAGTCTTGATAATAATCAATTTGCAAATATTTATTATTTGTATCATCATTTTCATGTAAAGATGTTTTCATTTTGAGATTCTTCTTTTTTAAAAAATAATTAATTGTTAGACATAGCTTTTGTTAAATTGCTTCGCAGGCTCAGTAGAACGCTACGCGGAAATGCCGGAAAAGGAAAAGTGAAAGCGAGTTTGATGTGATCATGTGAGGATGTTGAGGATGATGTGTCATCTAAGCGGGTAAGGTTCACAGTCGCATCCGCTGTGAGATTTCAAACACGAAACGCGGAATGTTCGTGTAATTAGTAACGCGTTGGCTCGTGAGTGGTGGAAATTCGTATATATTGTTTTGGTTTGTACAGCGGATCTGTTATTGCTTGTCAGTTTGGATAAGGATAAAGGGTGTGATTTTCACGGTGCTGTTTGGCTTTTTAGGCATCGAAAGGCTTTTTATATTAAAATCTCGAAAATATCTAATCTTTTCGCTTTTTGTTTGTTTACACGGAAAGTTATAGGGCCTGTTTGGCAAATGAATAAAATGAGTTTTAAGTGAAACAAATATGATCCAAGTATTTAGTCCTAGCTTGGCAACCAACAAAGTTGAACTAAAGTAATTCTCCTTTGGCCCATTTTTACCTCAAAACTGGGCCAGAGTTAAACCAACACCCCCTTGGTATGAAAAAGAACTAGATAACTCTGGTCCAAAAATCAAGAAAAAAAGAAGGGAAAATAAGTAAACTATCATAGTTGCTATCTTGCATATATTATGTGTTTACCAAAAAAGAAATTGTTCTAAACTAGTTTTCCTTAAAAGTTAGCCAATCTTGGTTCACCTCAAAACTAGTACATATAGAAACTAGTTTAGCCAAATCATGCATATGTGAAACCGGATCAAAACTAAACTTGGTTAGTTTCTAAGTTGCCAAACACATCCTAGAGTAAAATTATAGTTTTGCTTTCCCACCAAAAATAATTGTGCGAGTTTTGGAAATGAGCCATCACATGATAACAAATTCTAACCACTTTTTCTTTACATAATTTCAAACGTAACAAAATTACAAAGATGACATTCAGATTTTCATGTAACGTGGAAGGAATTCAATAAAAAATGATCTGTAAAGTCAAAAATGGAACAAAATTACAAGATATTGTGAGGTTTTGACATTTTTGAGATAATTATTAGACTATTATGTCTTAAAGTTCATAAATAATGTCCACTTTTTTTGGATAATAAATAATGTCCCCTTTAGTTTTTAAAAATTAAACACAAGAAGGATATGCAAAAATTATGGTCAATGGTTAAGATATTAATTTAATTTTACTTTTATGGCGAGTAGAAGGGGGTGTTTGATAAAAAGTTCACTCAATCAAAATCCCAAAATTTAAACTCGCCATCCTAACATTTTTCTTTATATGGACTACCATGTTCACATGCTTTCTCCCTACAATATCCGAAACAGCATGCCCCATGTGCCCTTTAATTGCACGTCTTCATTACCATAACATTTCATGACATTACGTGCATATGGGTCTACGTGGAGAGGGGACCTCAAGAACTTTTCTCCAAAGTGTAAAGGGAGTGGTTGATATTCCTCTTGTATCATACACTACGCATTGATGTAAAACAAAGACATGCAAAATTGGGAGGGAAATAGAAAGAAGGTTGGTTGGACTTTACTCACACGACAGAACATAAATTTACGACATTCAATAGTTAGTCTAACTTTAAAGTTTTGATGTAATGAAATGAAAAAGAATTTAAACGGATAGATAGATAGATAGTTTGACATCAACATAACCTACAAATATATCACAAAATGTATGAGATTGCATCACACAATTCATGCTCTTCGAGCTTTTGAGAGATATGATCTGATTCAGAAATAGAGGTCGACAACTCCTATTGCTAATGCAGTTACATGTTAAAAACTTAGTATGTTGATAAGTTTTATCAACAATTGTGAAGGAGATGCATCTAGAATAATGTGCCGAGGAACATTATCTTTTTTCGAAGTTAAATCATCAAAGAGTTTTTCGTTCATAAACTCAAAGTTAACTTACCACTTCCAAAATCATTTTAAACGCAAAATATCTATACTAAATTATTTTAAGCCTAAATTTTGTTTTAGTTGTCATACTGATGTCTAAGTTGCTATATTTGATATTAGTAGCTATATTTTAATAAAAGCTACTATATTAGCGTTTCGGTCACTCTAGTTGGGTTTTACGATACTATTGTTGGGTTTAAAAATAATTCATTATTAATATTTAGGGTTTAAGGATGATTTTAGAAGCGCATGGGTTTAGAAATAAATCATGGCAAAGCGTTGGGTTTATAAACAATGATTTTTTTTTTCTTCATGAAACCACTCTAACTAGGCTTTATTTCATGCTACCGTCATTAATTGTCCAAATTTTAGAAAACCACTACTATCTGCCATTATGGTAACATAAAATCACCAATGCTCTTTTACATCCAAAAATTATAATGATTTCACCCCAGCATAAGTTTAATTTTGTTTAACTTTAGGATCAAAGTTAAACGCATAAATTATGTTATATTTTAATTTTGATGCCCCAACGTTTTTTTTGGTGCCTAACTACCGGAAAGTCACTTCATTTTTCACTTTGATAACTAAAAGTTCTTTCTTGCCAAAAAACATCCCAAAGTTCAAAAAATTTTAACTTTTGATACCCCAATTTAATTTTAATACCCCAAATTTAAATAAAATTTAATATTGATAGCAAAAGTTCAATAACAATTAACTTTTGATACCCATAGTTTATCAAAATTAGACTATGTAAAGGTAAAATCGACAAGCTATAATTTTTTAGATTGAAAAGTGAATGAAAAAGGGCATGAATGGTTATATGTTAATTGAATGATAGACTAAGTTCAAATAATTAAACGAAGACTCATTATGGCCGGCACCTTTTTCACAAACCACTGACGTATAAGGGCCAAGTCTAAAGGCAACCTGGTTAATAGGATTTACAAGGCCCAAATTGAGCCCAATTAGTTAGCAGCTGAAGACCCATTTGGCCCAATTAGCTTTTGGATATTCTGCGCCCAATGTCCCATTTGATTCGGAAATAATTCGCGGAAAAGCAAAACCTAAAAATTGACAGAAGGAGAAGCAAACACTCGAGAAGAAGACGACGACGACGACTAAATTTGATTAAAAATCGAAACTTTTCGGAAAAAAAATCGTCAAAATCGAAAAAAAATCGAAGCTTTTTTCTTATAGGCCGCGGCGATGTCAGATGGCCATCTCTTCAATAACATTCTCCTCGGCGGCCGCGGTGGAACCGTAATCTCTCCTCATTTCTCTGATTTCTCCAAATTTTTTTCATTTTTGGATCAATTATTTGATCTATTGTAGCTCTCTACGTTTCGATCGATGTAAAAAATTGCTTTTTAAAGCTATTTGTTGGTATTTGGGGTTTGGAGCTTGGGGGCCATTTTTAGGGTTTAAGGTTGATGATTTCTGAGTGGTTTCTTAGCTTAAATTTTGAATCTTGTGGTGACTTTACTCTTTGATTCTGTATATGAATTTGAAAATAGTGAAACTCCAAATTGCATGCATGAAATCTTTTATATGAGAATGAGTGATGTTTAGTGGGTAAAGAAATGATGTGAGCAATGGGCATGAAGCATTGTTATGAGCCGATGTGTCTGTATCTATTGGCAACGTTTTTCGATGTTAAGTTTAGCGCATTTAACTCGGTTGGTTTGTGGTGAAACTGCAGAACCCGGGTCAGTTGAGGGTGCATTCAGCTGGGATTGCATGGAAGAAACAGGGAGGTGGGAAGGTGGTCGAGCTGAGGAAAGACGATATTGGTAGTGTGACATGGATGAAAGTTCCTAGGGCTTATCAGCTAGGAGTTAAGAGTCAAGATGGGTTGTTTTACAAATTCATCGGTTTCAGGGAGCAGGTGATGCTTTCTACCTTCTCCTCTTAACTTACCTTCTAACTCGAGGGATTTTGCATGCACAATTGTCATTTTTCTTCTAGCGATTAATGTGAAAATTAACCGAATGGGGACTCGTATTCTTATTCAATATGTTCTAAGCGGTGAGTTGTCAAATCTACCGAATTGAAGCTTTCAGTTGGATTATACATATCCGTTGAGGATCAGCATTATATATCCATGTACCATATGAAAGATAAGTTAGCATATGTCTTTTCTCTCTTGATGATGGGTGTTGTGGGAGGTTGAAATGGAGCATTGCCAAATGACATGTGACTCACTTCCTGGCCTAGTGCAGTATAGTTCAAAATGTTTGTATTTGGTTAAGTAATGATATTTTTGAAATCTCAAAAGGTGCCACTTCTTATTTGAATTTGTTACTGTGCAAGTTATTATGGATAAGTTTGCATGGAACATCGTTACGCCTGCATCTCACACATCCGATCCTCCAAACACCCCCCACCGCCCCCACAAAAAAAAAAAAAAAAGAACGCACGCACACACATACCCCCACACACAGTGGTGGATGCAGAAAATTCTTCTTGGAGGGGCGGACAACAACTTTCTATTTACCTAAAAATAAAAATATAATATTATAAAACAATTAATTTATTGTTGAAAAGTTAAATGGGCTTTTACTTTCCAATGGGCTAATTTAATTTGCTACTAAATTGTTTAGTGTTTCTAGATAGATTCGGGTGCAATTTTTAAAATTTATTTTGAGTGGGTGGGCGGGGGAGCAGATTGTAAATGCTTCAAGGACTTATATGCAATTTATTAATTTTCAGGGTGCAACTGCAACTCTGGGCACCATTTAAATCCGCCCATGCACACACACACACACATGTGCATCTCCGCTTTCTTCCACGAATCCTGTCATGGGAACCCATTCAACAGGATCATAATTTGATCAAAATATCTATTGCCACCCCCTCCCTCTCTTCACTCTCTCCCCTTTCTTTCTCTCTTCTTGCTGCCTTTACTCCCCCCGTCAATAGTGTTAGCTCTAATTTGTTCTTTTCTCTTTCTTATTTGTTGTTATAGTAAATCAACGATTTTTCAGGACCAAATATTGGCAATTTTGAAGCAAAACACATGAATTCTAGTAGTCTGTGTTACAGACCTCAATTTTGTAATGATTTCTTAAAGCACTGACCTCAATTTTCTAATGATTTCTTAGAAAACAGGATCCAAGTTTAGAAAGCATTTTAAACCAGCTTCAAGTAAACTTTTACTTCTAAGCAATAAAGTAACAAATATCTTATGCCCCATGTGGGTAATCATTTAAGTCCTTTCTGTTGGCTCCAAGGAGAAAATGAGGGTTGTAGATGCAAATGATACATATTCATGTCACTTAGCATTTCTCCTTTGATTTCTACCTTGGAAGGTAAGGGGGGACTTAGGTACTCACTCGTATAACCTCAGCATTCTCATAAAGCCGGACTAGGTGTTTAACTACCTTTCAGTACAAAGACCTTGTTACTTGTCCTCTTAAGTTTGGGAATGCATAACAACAAATTGTGGTCCAGAAAACTAGTGTAGTTATTCTTTTTTCGAACTTTGAAAGGCTTGGATATTTAATTTGAATTGTTACAGTAAGCTGTATATGATGCTCGTCACAAGGGTATCTATATGGTTTCAAGTGGGGCAAGAATCCATTAGGACAATAGCACTGCAGAACTCTGATCTATATAGTATACATGCTCTACTTGTTTTGCCTGGGCCCGGAATCCAACTTTTAAAAATTCTCTGTTCTGCAGTCAATTTGCAGATATCTCAACATAATTTCGATTCTGTGATCCATTTTTTATGTTTGCTAAGCTAAATGTTGTGTTCATCAAGACATTATATGAGAATTGTTTAGTCCTGCAGTGCAAAAATCTATTCTTGTCTAATAGAATAGTGGCACTTGATTTCAGTCTGTCTTTTTCACCTGCTACTTGTTTTCCTTTCGGTTTTCTGTTACATGTCATCATTTATGTTTCCAGATAATTTTCATTTATTTTGAGGTTAAGATTCACCAACTTATTAGTTTATGGCCCCTTTCTATACTTCTTAAAATTGATGATGACTATTCTACATAGGATGTCAGCAACTTGACAAACTTTATCCAGAAAACTTTTGGAGTAACACCAGAAGAAAAACAACTTTCCGTGAGCGGCCGTAACTGGGGAGAAGTCGATATAAATGGTGAGCAGACTAACATTGTAGTTGATTTGTTTCTAGATGGGTACCTAACATTTTTGCTTGGATGTTGCTATTCTGATTCACGTTCTTACCAAATAATATTTTATGTTCTTGTATCTTATATAGTATATCTCATCTCTTTTTTCTCACATGCACTCATACAGTCATAGAGACACACAACCTCAAATCCAGAATACCAGACACCACACTGTAATTCTCACACACGACATCCATTCACACCTCCAACCCCAAGTATGGCCTAGTCCAGTCCACCCCTCTGAACTGCAGCTGGTAGACCTGATCTGGAGTGTCAAAATTGGTGGCCTCATAAACGAAAGAATAGCAAATAATGACTAATTTTTAGCAATTCTTTTGATATGCTAGGAGAATGTACATGCTATGCATGTAAAAAGTTTTTATTCGGTTAGTTAAATTTAAAACTAAAGCAAAATATGTACATAAGTTTATAGATTTCCGTGAAATGTAAATTTTTTTGATCCAAGCGAGAGGTGGAAGAAATTGTTTTTAGCCAACCCTAATTTCTTTTTGTAAGCCCTATTAGTTTAAGATTCTAATTCGACATCTTTCGTTTATTAGGATCCTGATGGGATTCTGATTCTAATTTCTTGAGACTTTTTTGGAATTCTAATTTTGTTATCATTATTCATATCTATATTTAATGAGTATTTTGTATTTTATTTAAATTATTGAATTTAAAGCAATTTTATAATTTCTAAAAAAATGATCATTGGGTACCAGTCACATTTGACACTTTTGTAATTTACCCGAGATGACCTCAACCATCACCGGGAGGCAGGGGGCATTTCCCTTTTAGCCAGCACCTGCAGGCAGCAGTTTAATTCTCTTCTTAAATCTAACGATTGCAATTATACCCGATGGTGTAAGAAATATATGTTTTGATATGAGGAGCCAACAGCTGCAAAGGTCAACCAGTGAATTCAAACATGGAAATAAGTATCTATCAAAGCATTGGACACAAAATACATCATCAGTAGTCATAGACATAGACTCATAAAATGGAAAAGGTATAAATATTTCAATATTTTGTGATTGATAAAGAACAAAATCAGTTGCATACATAAAAGTTAGGTTTTGGTATTGTATAGAGATTTCATGCAATAATAAACTTCTAACTCAGAAATCGAGTCCTAGGGATGTTCTAACTTCAAACGTAATTGGGTCAACTATCAATAAAATCTAATTTCAGATTATATGCTCATACAACAAATATGTTATCCATCAAATTCTATACAAAAAAGAAAATACCACTCCTGAAAATTTACCTTTATATATAAAACATCAAAAGATATAAATAAGCACAAAACAGTCATACTCTGAGATTGTAACAACAATGAACAAAAACTTAGCTTCAGGGACAACCATAGTTATGAATATCATACATTGAGTGAGCATATTATATTTTATGATAGGGTACAAGTAGGGGGAAAAAATACTATTATGGTAATATAGTAAGGTTCAATATTCAGATATCATACAACTTGCCTCATGTGCGTATAATAGATACACGATATAGTACCATTTACGACACAGTACTAATCACACATCATGCAACAAGTTAGTTCTGGTCTTTAAGTTGGCTTTTGGGGTGTTTTTCTTTGGGTTGCTTCAATTATGCGGATAGAAAGTGCGGAACCTGATCGATTCAGAGTTATTCATAGAATTGTGCTGAAAATCTATCATTCTACTCTATTTTGCTTCCTTTTTCTTTGGCGCTCACAGCCCAAGCCACGATGAGCTTCTTGGACCTCTTTTAAGCCATCTCTGGCCCTCTTTCTAGATCCACCAACCTCCAAACCTTAGATCCACCAACCTCCAAATTTTACATTGAGGCGATGAAAATAAAGTTATTTCTTTTTGAAGGTTATCATAGTTCTTGAAGATGATGATGCTGAGTGATAGTTTAGGGAATATTAGTTGGTGCCAAATTGGGCTTGTTTGTTGTTTCTAGAATGAGTTGATACTTATAAACTTGTTTTAGAAATTTAGTGTTCATGAATCTAATTATGCAGATGAACTCGTAGTTGCCGCTTATATGGCATGTAGTTGCTGCTAGCATGAAGCAACTGCCCAGGATTACATACACAATGGATGCATGATTTAATATGAGAAGCTGTCTTGTCTAACAGACTAAAACATAAGTAAGCAATAGCGCTTCAGCTGCATCTTTTATTTTCTTTCTTTCTTTTTTTTCTCTTTTTGGTGTCATATATGTATTCTGGGTGACGTGGGGCTGTTGTTCATCTACTTACCTAGACAATAGTAGAGGCTACTTTAGTGTCTTATATTGACTGATTGCATTGATTTTCCGTAGATCTATTTATCGACTTTGTTATTATATATCCTTGTATGTCTATATATTGCGTGTATTGCATTCTGCTCATTGTCATCTTAAATTTTTGCAGGAAACATGCTGACTTTTCTGGTAGGATCAAAGCAAGCTTTTGAGGTTTCTTTAGCCGATGTTGCACAAACTCAGCTGCAAGGGAAAAATGATGTTTACATGGAATTCCATCTCGATGACACAACAGGGGCAAATGAGGTAGGCTATACACTATATTCTATTTCTGCATCACCAAGCTATATGTCAGTGAATTTTATCTTCTGGAATTGGTTGAATGTGGTTCTTCAAAGAATACCGAGTACATTTTTATCTTTGCCTGGAGGAGTTAAAAGAAGAAGATACGACCTTTATAATGTCTGAGCTAGATTCTATGATGAAACTGTTCTTATCATCTCTTGGTAGCTAAAACCCTTTTATAGATATAACTTTGGAGGTTGTACTTTGTAGAGGTGTACGAGTCAGCCACTATTACAGTTTTCCACAACAAGACAATTTGGGTGATATCAGATATCCTATGTCAGAGTGTTGTATGAATGACAGGTTGTGATATATGGTGATTCCTAGGTGTCCCATGGCAATCTAGAATTACCAAGTCAGTTATGGGAACCTGAATTTCATATATGACTATAATGAGTAGTGACTAATTAAGAGCATAACAGAAGACAGAACTAATATGTAAAAGGCCAATTTGGTCCCTGTACTAGGGCTTCATATCCAAATTGGTCCCTGCACTTCTTTTTTCTCAACTTAGTCCTCGTACCATACTTTAGTTACAAAGTACTCCTTTTTAACATCTGTTAGAAATTGAGTGTTAATTTTCGTTTATGACCATATTACTCTTAAGAGGATCATGTATTTTACCCTTAAGAGGTCCATGTACTTTGATTTAGAACATCTGACCCATTTAAAATTAATCTTACATTACTGAAATAATCAGTCATTGATTTACACTTGACACTTATATGACAGAGAACATGTTCTAATTCCCTTTTACTGCCTCCTAATAAATTCCCATTTGCTTTGCTCAAATAAAGTTTCATCTCATTGCAGGAAGAGCTCAAGACCTAACCTTGCTTTATTACACATTCTCATTATGAGAAGAAATTAACGCCTGAAAAAACTCCCTGCACCAAATGGAAAATGAAAAAGGATTAAAGTAAGAGTGTATTAGAGATGATCAATCAAAAATAGAGATGCTGAGTTCAGGCTCTCGGCAAAAAGTTACATTCAAAGAAAGAGAGATTATAAAATATAATGTCAGAATCTTAAATCACACATTCTTAAACCAAGAATATATACTTAAGATCACAATTGGACGCTCTTATTTGCAACACAACGTGATTAACCCTCTTGCGTGTTTACCAATTCTTACATTGTGACTTCGATGTCTGTTGTTATATATCTTCCCTAACTAGTATTATGAAGGTTGTACTCTTCTGTTGTCTTTTCAACACAAATTCTAAGCAATTACAATCAGTGTTATCAATGCGCGAGGCGCAATGCGTGGCACAAAGTCAGTTTACACGCACATGCGCAATGCGCAATGTGATGCGCGCGCTCGAGTGAAGCGAGGCGCACTACGCATAGAATTTTTCCGGATATACAAACATGCATAAAGAAACATATGGTTATGAAACTTCACATAAAAAGATGTCAATGACTCAATAAATAATATAAACTACCAAGCAGTTCACTAATATCGATGAAAATTAAGTAGTCTACTAAAACAAAGCAAATAAGTAGCAAGATAATAGTCTAATGACTCTAATCATCCTCCTCAACATCATCATCATCCACTTCAAGGGGAATATCCTCCTCCTCAGTTTCCTCTTCGTTAAACTCTTCTTCTTCTTTCGACTCTGAAACCGGTTCCCGCCTCCTCGATGATGAACCAACACCACTCGAAGATCCCCGACCCCTACTTGTCGACCTACATAAGTACATAGATTTAGTGAATCACACTTCTACTTTAATTTTCATTATTTCATAATCATACAAATTATTCATAATCATATTAGTGTATTGCATCGCTAACAATTACATTGCTAATTTGCTCTTTACATGTTACAAAAGGAAAATCGGCTAGTAGCACTAGCATCTAGCACATTGCTAATCTTCCATCTTGCCCCTCAAACTTAAACACCCATTAAACCACCCAAAGCAACAATATTCATGAGTCTCAAAACAATGTTAAATGAACAATATAGCAACTAGCAACAAATATCTAATAACCAACCAAATTTTAGTGAATGTTACTGTAGCAGCAACCATAGGGCAGTCAGTTCAATCTCAAACTCAAAGCCTCAGACAAAAGAAAAAGAAAGCAAAAAAAGAAAAAGAATTAGAAGAGAAAAGAGCTGCAGCAGTGAATAGGGGAAAAAGAAAATAAAGAAAAAAAACTGAGAAGAAGAAGAAGAGAGGGACTGACCTGATCTGCACTGCCGGCTACTGTTCACCTGTCGTCGTTGCTATTGCCGCTGTGCTGTTGCTGTTGCCGCGGTTGATGCAGTGAGAGGGAACGGAGGAAAAAGAAAACCCTAGCTCTCAGCCAAGACCCGTGAGAAGAGTGGACGAGGTAAGTCTTTGTTTTAAGTGGGAATCGGGTCTAGACCCGATAACCCGCTTTTGCTGAATTAAAAGAACACTGATCGCTTCATTTTCTCAAACGAGCGCCCCACGCAATGAGCGATGCGCTTGCGGGGCGCTCTCAGGTGCGCGCCTGAGGGAAGCTTTTTACTATCATAACAACTGGTGTCATAGCACAAATATTTCTGCATCGATGGGCAGGACTCGTTAATCAATGAACAAAAAAACTTCTCCAGAAAGAGAAAACTTTTCTTCGTAGTGGGTTCGATTATGAAGAGTTCTTGGGACTAATGTTATCATGTAACAAGAATAGTTAAACACTAAGTGGACCACCACGAGTAAATAAAAAGTGTATGTATCAAGATTGCTATCACCACCACTTTGTGTAGGAGCAGTATCTTAGCCTCTTGTTTGGTTTGTGTGATGTTCCTTTATGCATAGTCTTTCAGTTACATTTAAGTATTATCCTAAGAGCTTACTCCTCTAAGCTGATGCTGGTCTAGAATCTTTAATATCTCTTCAATCTCAATTGTCTTTCCATCCAACATATTTCTTTCTTTCTTCTTTTTTTTTTAATTTTAAACTTAGTTCATCTCCTGGGGGGCATAAATGCTAAATTTTGGAGTATTCGCAGAATTTTGCGTTACTTGGTCTTAGGCCCTAATAATTCTTGTCATGCATCAGAAGATATCATGTTACGCAATCATGCCATTTTTTCACTCATGTATTACATTACCTGCTTCACATATTAAATTGAATATGGCGTAAGTTTAAAAGCCAAACCCCAACTAAGAAAAACTATAGTAGACTAGTAATATAAGTAAATATGTTTTTCTAGTGAATACTCTTCTTTTTCCATCTTAAGTGGTCCCTTTTTGAAAATTTCATACTGCTTTTTTGATATTGTCATATGATTTTCTTCATCCAGTTTCATACATTGAAGAACAAAATTCTGTTGTGGTTGAATGCTTGATTCTTTCAAATACTAATTGTCAATCTTGATTCTTGAATCTTGATGTATATTCAAGTTAAGGAAGTGCCGCTGTCCCTATTTAAGGTTTCCCCTCCATTTGTTAGCTTTAGTTCCATATGTTTGCTTTCGTACTTGGCAAAGGAGATCTGGTTCTCATTGCTTGAGATATTCAATCCTTTAAGAAAAATATGTCTTGAATTTTCCCCTGAAGAAGCAAAATGAAGAGAAAATCTTAACAATAGATAGAATAGACTTGACACTGAAGTTCACGTTGCAACTTGCTCCTTGATAAATATTGTTTATGTTAATTTTTGTTTGTTTAAACCTCTAATTATGAATCATCATTCGTGATAAAATGAACAGTGATCAAGTGAAGGGAGCGTCTTGTGGAGACTTCGAGTTTAACACCCCACCCACCCCCCCACCCCAAAAAAAAAAGAAAAAAAAAAGAACACCCTCACACATTTACTAATTCAATTTTATACAGAGAATCTCATGTTTCTGATTGCTTGAGAGATTAATCATACAAGAAAAATGTTTCTTGAAACTTTTCCCTGAAAAAGATAAGAATTACTGAAATATTAAAAGAATTAACAGAGATGAAGAAGAACTTCATATTGCAACTTGCTTTTGAGGAATAGTGTTTATTTTCCATATAACTTGGAGTTACTTTCTCATCTTGACATATTTATTATTTATTCCATTCTCAGAAAGATTCGCTGATGGATCTGAGTTTCCATATACCTAATTCCAACACTCAGTATGTTGGTGATGAAAATCGTGCACCAGCACAGGTATCTTTTATTTTGCAAAGTGCCACTACTTGATATGAGTGATGCACTGGCATAAATTTAAAGTTTTTAGTTTGTTTTTTAATCTTTTAGGTTCTACTTGACAAAATCTCGTCCATGGCGGATGTTGGCTCATCAAGTGATGAGGCTGTTGTCACATTTGATGGAATTGCAATTCTTACACCAAGGTATAGAGAAGAAACTGATTACATATTCCAGCTGTCCTTTTATACTTTTAACTAGGTGTTACCCTTGAAAATTGCATCTGTACCTTTAAGATAAATGTCATCTTCAGAGCCTTGCTAATCTTGTTAGAAGCTAAAACCAAATCTGTGTCTTTAGAGGGCGGTACAGTGTTGAGCTTCATCTTTCCTTCTTCCGGCTCCAAGGTCAGGCAAATGATTTCAAGATTCAATATAGCAGTGTTGTCCGGCTATTTTTACTGCCAAAGGTTATGCTCTTTCTCTACAGTGGAACCTAATAAATGTCAAGTTGCTGTTTAATGAAATTGTATTCTGCTATTTACGTTACATCAGCACTTGTCTAATGTCTAGTAAGCAATCAACTCTACATACTACTCTGTAGCAATGGTTTAGTCTAAACTTTGTCTTCGTTTTCTGCTTGGTCTCATTTGCGTTCTCCATTGTGTTTATGCAGTCCAATCAACCTCATACCTTTGTTGTTGTTACACTTGATCCACCCATCCGCAAAGGAATGACTTTGTACCCACACATCATCCTTCAGGTGCTTATAATTCTACATGCTACCTCGTTTTTTTTTTTTGGCTCAGATGGCAAGCATTATGACTTAGCTTTTATGGTATGTTGCATTTGCTTCTGCTTTGTAAAGTTTGAAACAGACACTGTAATTGAAAGTACTTTGTCAATGAACGAGGAGCTTCTGGCTACAAAATACAAGGATAAGTTGGAACCATCGTACAAGGTAAGTTAGAAAAAAATTGCAAGGTTTAATCTTACTAACTTGTAAACATTCTGATGTTTAGAAGTTTAATTGTTTTCAATGCTGATTCTATGCATCTGTCTTTGAATATGTGGAGAGTCGTCTAGAATTTGTCAAATGTTCTTGAATGATAGGACATTGTAGCATATGCACAAATGTAAGCTTTGCTAATTAAAATAAAAGAAGTTTATGGATTGATTTCCCTCTCCTACTTCTGATTATTGTAGAGGTAAAGTAGTGGGCCTTCTCTCTTATTACGATCTTTTTGTTTCTTTCACAAACAAACATAAAGGTTCTTCCCCCATGAATCTACTGCTAGTTAAATTTCTATATAATTTATATGTTATTTTTCATATCATATATGATATTTTTCATATCTATGTTGAAAACATAGTTCATTACACCAGCCTTACAGAGACTTGCATTTTAAAGTACATGATTTGACATTACCTAACACTTCTAACACTTCAGACCTTGTGCTTTCCAGTGTCTTATAGTCATAATACTTGCATTCTAAAGATCAGAAGCAGTGCTTCAGCCTTCAGTTGTCCTCATTACTTAAATAGACATTCAATTACCTAACACTTCAAACACTTCCGACTTTGTGCTCTCCAGTGTCTCATTGTCATAATAAATGCATTCTAAAGATCAAAAGCAGTGCTTCAGTTGTCCTAATTACTCCAAAACAGACTAATAGACGCTCAAGAAGAAACACAATTGAGAAGAGATATGTTTAGAAGGAAGTGAAGGAGTTTTCTATAAACCTTGCACGATTATGTTCTGATTCTTTCTAGCTTTACGATGAATGTTGCAAACTCGAGGGTGCTGTCTTTATCAAGATGTTCTTTGTGCATCTTTAATTATCTTCTGTTCACAATTGAGAAGAGATATGTTTAGAAGGAAGTGAAGGAGTTTTCTATAAACCTTGCACGATTATGTTCTGATTCTTTCTAGCTTTACGATGAATGTTGCAAACTCGAGGGTGCTGTCTTTATCAAGATGGTCTTTGTGCATCTTTAATTATCTTCTATTCTGTTTTATGTATTTTGCTGTCTTGCTTCGTGAAACTGGTTTGATAGGCAAATATTTCTAGGGCCTTATTCATGATGTGTTCACTTTGATCCTGCGCGGCCTGTCTGGAGCCAAAGTTACAAGACCAGGGAAATTCCGCAGCTGTCAAGATGGATATGCTGTGAAATCATCGTTGAAGGCTGAAGATGGAATATTGTATCCACTTGAGAAGAGCTTCTTCTTTTTGCCAAGGCCTCCTACTCTCATTCTTCATGAGGAGGTATTAGTGATGTGTAGAACTTAGTGTATATCTTAATGAACTGCCATTAACTTTTGCTGTTTCTTCAGAAAAATATCATGAACACTATCTATTCCATGTAATTATCATGAAAACTCTCTTGGAGTTCTCGCAGTAGTTATCTAATAGTAGTTTGTGGTAGTTTCCTTGAACAAATAATGTTTCTCGTATTTTTTTAGAGAACAGACAAAAGTTCATGGTAGTTACTTAGAATATTACTTAGAATACAAAATCTCCCCCTTCCCCCTCCCTCCCTCTCTCTCTGATGGTTTAAATATTTTATGCTTTTTATCTTCTATTAAAACAAGAAATTAGCTCCAGCATGTTATCTTTTCGTGCAGATTGAGTATGTTGAGTTTGAGCGACATGGTGCTGGAGGGTCAAGCGTATCATCTCACTATTTTGATCTCCTTGTAAAATTGAAAAATGATCAAGAACATCTGTTTAGAAACATTCAGAGGAATGAGTACCATAATCTCTTTGACTTCATTAGGTAAGGGGTTTTTTCATTTCCCCCCATCAGAGGCTTCCTTAATGGAGCTCATGTCCTGACATAACTCGTCCTATGAAGTGGAAAGGGATTGAAAATCATGAACCTTGGTGGTACACAAACTACAAATGGTGTTGCATCTGTTTTGGAGAATGATGATGATGATGCTGTTGATCCACATCTTGAACGAATTAAAAATGCAGCTGGTGGTGAGGACAGTGACGAAGAAGTGCGACACGCTAGAACTCCTTTTACAATTTGCTTTTGTTTATATATAGTTTGAAGCATCTTTTCATCAGAAGAATTTTCTGCAGGATGAAGATTTTGTTGCTGACAAGGATGATGGTGGTTCCCCAAGTGATGATTCTGAAGAAGAAGAATCTGATGCTAGCGAAAGTGGAGATGAGAAAGAAGTAAAAACCTTTTTTCCCTCAATTATGTCATCTCAGTAGCACATTTTTTTTATGAATATGGAGACTTCATGTGGATATTTCTCAATGCGATCTTGGATCTCTATATGCTATTTTCAATATATTTTACTAATATGGTTTCCAAATTCAGAAACCTGCAAAGAAGGAGCCAAAGAAAGAAGCTACTGGTGCAAAGGCATCGTCAGCAAAGAAAAAAGCCAAAGATGCTGATGAAGAAGGTTCAAAAAAGAAGCGACAAAAGAAGAAAAAGGATCCGAATGCCCCCAAAAGGGCAATGCCAGCTTTCATGTTTTTCTCGAATACTGAAAGAGAGGTATGTCACATGTGCTTGATGAATTATTGCCTTTTGTTTCTTACCAGCACATTTGAGGCAACAATTTTATTAAACCTTTTACCCCGTTATGCGAACTTCTCGTCTTTTCAAATGTACAAGGTGGATACTCACATCCTCTCCTTTTGGCATAAGGTGGATAACTTTCACAGTTTCCTCATTTTCTTCTATAGGGGAGAAAACCCAGTAAATAGTTGGAAGCCTGGCTAGTACCCATAAACTATTGTTCTAATGGGCGCAGCTCTACCCATTATGGAGCTCCTTTTTCCTGTTACTTTGACATGCCACCTAACTAAATACAACTTACTCGACATACTAAGGCACCTGTGTTGTGTATTTCCTTTGTTAGATTATAACAATAGTACAAAACCATCTTCAGCTAGAGCTTTATGATCTAATATTGTAGGTTGTGGTCTAGCTAAACTGATTCAAGTTTACCAAGTAGCTTCTTGGAACTGGAAATATTTTCTCTGTTTCTACACCCTAGTGATAAGGTATCATTTCAGGTATTATTTATGTGACTAAAGGCTGCATTTGACTAATATGATCCCGATGTTAGTTTGGAGATGGACACAGATTTAGGTGGCTGCCATAGAAACAACATTGGTGAATGATCAAATTCTGCTTTATTGAGTGCCATTTCTTCAATATTTTTCCTGAGAACTTAACTTTCATGAAGCATCATTTTTTTAATGTCCAGGAATATATAACAATAATTCTGACAGCACTCCAGTTTTATTCTCTTGTTTACCAAATTGCGCAAGGTTCCAGGGGATTGTGCTAGAAGCTAAGCGATTTTAGGCTTGTCTAACTTCTCCAATTTTATACTCTCACTTACCAAATTGGACAAGATTCCATAGGAGCCAAATTGGACAAGATTCCATAGGAGCGTGCTAGTTAGAAAACTTTCAAGCGATCTTAGGCCTGTCTATCTCTGTTGAATAGAACAGTTCAGACTAAGATTGGCCCGGTGTTACTTCGTTTCTCAAGCCTTATCTAACACAGTTTTTCTGGATGCTTGTTCCTTTAGCTTATGGTAATCCAAAAGTAGGTTTATACCAAATCCACATTCGCTATTCATTGGGGGAGGGAAACTCGGCTTATCTTTTCTGATGTTCCTTTTGTCTTTTATTGCGGTAAACGTATCCAGAGTTATCTGCAGTTGAGCAATTTTAGTTAATCACTGCAATGCAAGCTAAATTCTACTATAACTGGTCCCTTGCTTTTTTTAAAAAAAAAATTAAATTATAATGGAAATGAAAGAAACTATAATAGCAAATGGCACCATATCAAAACTGTTTTGACTTTTTCCTAGTCTTGGAATTTGGAGAGTTGATTCTTGATTGCACAATTTAAATTGCGCGAAGAGAACAAAGCAGGTCTACCTTTGATCCATGTGCCCTTCAATGTTTCATGATATGCTCTGATCTTGCTCATATAACCTTTGGGAGATATATGCTACCAGCTCAGCAATTGACATCATGTTCATTGTTCATAGATGGTCAAAACTTGGTTTTTTTTTCAAGGATATTTTTCCCCTCTTAGTTGTCATGCTGCACAGCGCATCTTTTGTTGAAAGGCTTTGATTATTTGTAGGCAATGGATTTTTGCTCATAATGTCACCTTACAAATGACTTGTGAGAATTTTACCTGGCAAACAATGATGAAAGAAACACAGTAATTTTCCTGGAATTTAGAAAATAACTAAAGAAAGATCTGCTTCTTGCAAAAGCTTTTCTGTACTTTCCAATATTACATCGGTTCTATAATTTCTGTGGATCTGAAAATAGAACAGTGAAGCAAATTCGAGCTGGGATCTTTCAGTCCTTTTTTGTTTATTGGTTTTGTTGAGTGAAGGTGTGGGGCAGCTCACATTTCTCTTCGCTCTTAGAGTCAGTAGAATAATTAGCTGAATTTAACTCTTTAAGATTGTCCTTAGACTGCCTCCTTTACTATATATTGAAGAATGCTTGTTGATGTCACTTTTGATTACTAAAGCTACCAATTACCGTGATACTTTACTCTTGAGATTTTACTTGCTGAATGATGTTGCAAGCATTATCTATTATGAAAGGGGTATACCTAGGTGTTTGGTGTGTTATAGAAAGCTCTTCAATAGCAGTCACAGCTTAAAATTTTTAATCGTTGTGTATGTGTGCATGCATGTGTGCGTGATACTCACCCCACTCTTTTTGTTTATGGTTAACCTTAGATTAGTGATTTAGTGTATCCCTAAGGTCCTATTTGGGGGGAAAATTTTTACATCTCTTATCCAAGAACATTATGTTTTTGTTATGCTCTTTGGTTTTTGTTTGGAATTGTCGTGGGAATTGAAACTCGAAAGTGTCCTAACTTGGACATATCTTCTCTTTCTTTGAACAAAGCAAAGATTGATATATGCACAGTAATTTGTTTTTGAATTAATAGGTAGCTAACTTCAGTATGCAACTAGAATTGTGGTAAGTGTATAGATTATAGAAGGCAAAACAAGGATGGTCCGTGTCAGCAGTTGATCATTCTGATTAAACAATTCATTAAAAGTTTAAATATCGGTGGTGTTGGATTTTAAAAGCTAGTAAAACCTCTATGGAAGACCTATCTTGTGAACTCCAAATTCCCCTAAAAATTTCTAGCCAACTTTTTCTGACCTTTTATTGTCATGTTCTCCAGCCAACTTAAACCCTAAAGAACACTCCACATTTGATTACCGTCTTGCTCTTTTGTTCCTGAGCCCTATGTTTATGAAATGCCTGATTTAGCAGTGAACTATCTGTTGAGATTGCATATGCATAACTCTGAAAGTGGATCCTGTCATCACTTCCTTTTTGAAAATAAGAATTTTCTGGGAAAGGCTAGTGGATGCATCAGTTTAGGAACCCTCAGCAGCATGAAAAAGTAAATGTCAGTTTTAAAAGTTTGTTTCCCCAGTTTTTCTGCATTGAGTCCTCTGATATACAAAGTATCTTGGGACCCAAATATTTTTTGCTTTAAATTTTTTCTTTTCCTCTTCTATTTCAGTTTGTGTTCTTTCATTCTGGTTGTAACAAGTTGATCTGTTTCACTTGTGATCCGCAGAATCTAAAGAAAAACAATCCGGGAATGTCATTCACTGATGTTGGGAGGGCCCTTGGTGAAAAGTGGAAGAAGATGACAAGTATGGTTTTTCGAACATAATCAGAGATTGCTTTTATTGTTACCTCTTCTTTTTGACATTGAGTCCAATTTAGAAAACTACACTATTACTGGGATGAATGGAAGAACAAAGAAGGATGACCAAAGGAGACAATTTTTATAGAAGAATGCTTGTTACAGCCTATGCTTCTCATTATACTTAACTTTGTTGGTTATCAACCTTTGTTTCGAGATGGTGAATGACATGATTGACGGAGGGCACTATAGCTAGCCTCTCTGTAGGTCCATAGGTCGACTGCACTTTCGATCAGAACACCCCACCTCATGGGGTGTTCTGATCCATTCAGGGGGGCAGTGAAATACCCATACTCCCTCACCCCCCGTTTGGCACATCAATGGCTCAGAACCTCCCGCACCGTGCAAGAAGTTCTGAGAGGATGTCTACTCCATAGGTCATGTAGTTAGATAGGAACTAGGCCTCTTAGACTAATTTCTATGCATGGAAATGGCAGCTACAACTAGTTCAAGGTTGTTCATGGCTGGGTTGCAATACATCAGATGGGGGGTTGGGTTGCATCACGTTGAATTTAAAAAAGGACTTGGCCACATGATTATGAAAAATTGAACTTGACAGATATTCAGATAAAATTCACTACAGAATGCGGCACATGTTAAAGTTTGAGATAAACCCCTATTAAGTCCAGAAACTGAATAAACCCTTAATGATAATGATAAATAATAAGCAAACATTATCCTCGTGCAATAAGATCAAGGGAAGAAAGATTAAAAAACATTGGAACCTTAGTATAGTTTGGAAAAGTTCGGCGCAATCTATATTCTGGATTTAGTCTGGTTTGGTTCAATTTCAGATCAGATCTTCCTTGATAGTTTTTGCCAACTGAAATGAAGAAAACAAATGGATTCAGTTATCTCTTGTTTTTATTTTATTAATCTTTTCTTTGCATTGCGCATAATGGTAAATAATTCCTTTATTTTGTCGATGCCTTTCTTTTTGGTCTTATGGCTCATCATTAAAGATGAATTACAATTTCTTGTAGAAAATCTATCGTTTCACCCTTATCAATTCATAATTCTACAAGAATTAAGGTTGTGTGAGTGAACCAGGGCATCCCTTCTTCATTGCCTAGAAATTTGATACCTCAACTCAATTTTTTTGGCATGAGATTTATGGTTTTTGTACAGTTATTGTCAAGGTTTTTTCTAGAGCCTTTCCTATATAGTGATAGATCCAGATCTTCTTCAATTGGGCGGTAATCGGAAAGGGTGCAATTATCACAATCCTTACCAATCTCTCTCGTTCTGATTGCACATTAGCCTCTCTATTTATTTATTATGTTTATTTATTTTTGCGAGTAGCTGAGGAGAAAGAGCCATTTGAGTCAATGGCTCGGACAGACTCTAAGCGGTACAAGGAAGCCATGGTTGGCTACAAAAGTGGGGGTTCTGCAATGAATGTAGATTCTGGTGGTGGATCAGACAGCGAGTAGCCAAATCCCCAGTTCAATATCCATAAGAGTTTGAAAACGGCTCCAGACGGGGAAATCAACTTTTTTTTTTATCGGTATTTATTCTTGATGGCCTGCTATGTATTCTTGCAGGGAACCATTTTGTTGTAAGCTTGATATCATGTATTTACAGATGCTGAGAGATGCTCGCAAGGCAAGAAAGAGACCTAAGTTAATTATATGACAATTAAAGAACAATACAAATGGTTTTTAGTGAGGATGTGGCTGGTTATTGAGTAGTATTTTCTGTTGGAACCTGTAGTTTTTTCTTTCTTTTTTTTTTAAAAAAAATTATTTTTTATTTTTATTTTTATTTTAATTTTTTTTGTTGAAAAGACATGACAATTTTTGAGCTTATGCTCTATACTTTGGTCTATCACGTTAGTATCTTTTTAACGTGATGGGCACTTTTAGATTCACGTTTGGGCTTGTCTGAATTTGTTAAAACAAAACCCAAATAATAATTTTGCTTTATTTTGCCAAAACAAATGATGTTCCTGAACCGTTAATGACGGAATGGGTCTTGCAAATAGGCCCACAAAGCCCATCTTTGAAGGTTTTGAACATCTCTCCTCCGCACGAAGCAAAGGAGAGGTGAGAAATCAAACGACATAATGGGCAATCTTTCTGGCCTGGAAAAAGTAAGGAATTCTACCTTTCCTTTCTCCATAGAGAACAGGAAATTTCTTACATAAGCAAAGCTTAGAATAAGTTTTAAGTCATTTTCACACCAAGGAGAAATACAAACCTATAAATATAGCGCATTTGAAAGGCACCAAGCCATCCAAATCACTTCAAACCTCTATAGACTCATGGACAGAATGAGATCAAGAAAGCCTACCTTCAAAGGCCAACCTTCATTGGTATCGAGGGCAACACACGAAGATTTCAAGCCAACCATCGAATGGATCGATGACCAATCCCGTCGTACTCTTCTCGTGCACTTGCCAGGTAAGCATTACGATAAATATAAGAAATACTAGATAATAAGTTCAAAAGAAAACCTCAATTTTTTATGTGTGTCGTGTAGGTTTCAAGAGGGAGGAGATCAGGGTCCAGCTTGATCAAGCTGGAAAGTTGCTAATCAAAGGAAGCAAACAAGTGAGTGAAAATAATTACCTTGACGTTGATCAGATTTTTGATGTGCCTGAAGACACCATTACCGATAAAATCAGTGGGAGGTTCGAGGATGGACGTCTCATGTTGGTCATGCCAAAGAGGGCAGTGATAGAATTTGTAGGGGAGAAGAAAGAAGAAGCAAAAGATGAAGGACATATCGAAGAGAAGACACCCAGTCATGAAGAGAAGAAAGATGAACAAATAGAGGATGAGAGGTCTAAAGATACTGGAGAGAAGCAGGACGAACTAACTCAAGAGGAGAAAGCAAAGAGCATCGAGGAGGAAAAGAAAGAAGCAGCAGCGAAATATGAACATCCAGAGGAGAAGACAACTAGTAAAGAAGCAGCAGCGAAGTACGAACACCCAGAGGAGGAGACAACTAGTCGCGAAGAGAAGGAAGAAAATGGAAAGGAGGAGAAGCCACAAGATACCGAAGAGAAACAGAATGAACTAACTCGAAAGGAGACGCAAAAGAGTAAAGATGAACCCGTAAAAGAGGAAGAATCGAAGAGTATCGAGGAGAAAACTACAAAGATGAAGAAGTTGAGGGAAATGAGAAAGAGGATTCCAAATAGCTGGTTGGCCTCTGGTACGTTGGATAAGCTGAATAGAAACAAGAAGGTGATTGCTGTGGCAGTTGTGTCATTTTCTGCTGGGGTTTATGCCTGTCGTAAACTGAGCACATGTGGGGGATGAGTTAAGCATGCTGCACAGTAGCATAATTGTACATGTGTTCAAATTCATGCTGTAAATAACACATCATAATAAATGATAAACTACAAGTCTACATTCATCGACTCTTGAAGCTCTAATGTAACAAAATCAAATAAAGCTGGTATGTAAATAAAATACGGCCCAAATCAAACCAGCTTGCTACAATGAACAGGCCTTCGTATCGGATGTGCTGATACTATACAGACTTTGTTTAAAGGATACAATTTAAGTACAAATACAAGCTCTCTGTTCATCAGTAAGTTTTCTTTTTCATCCTTTATGCCTCAGAATCCTGCCCATTTCTTAGGATCAGAGTTTAAAAGCAATAACAGCCTGATTTTCGAAGGAATGGCCAGGAACTGAGCGAAAGTTGGTGTTGCTCTTGGATCGATATAGAGAAACATTACTATTATCACAGAATAAGTTGTTGATCCAGTGGATTGGATGCGGAGTTTGAACCCATTCCTATCTCAAAGAAGGTGGAGCTGCTTGAGGACCACCTGCAGCTCTAGCCCTCATGGCTTTTGATTGTGCCAGCAATTCATCATAATTCTGGAAGAGATGAAATTGATCAATAAAGAACTAGTCCATCTGCAATTGCATTAAATTAAAGTATTCAAGGGTTTATGCAAATATTTACCCGTTTCTCGAATGCTGTGTCTTGCGGAGTTATGATTTTATCTGCTAGTCCATAGTCAATAGCTTCTTGTGCCTGGAAATACTTGGGGCGCTGGATGTCTTTTGCAATTTCTTCCTTAGATTTTCCAGTGCCTTTAGCTACCAGTTCAATGTAGTAGTCAGAGTTTGCATCAAGTTCTTTCGCCTGCACAAGTGTCATCGAGAAGTAAGCACTAATACATTAAAGTTACAGACAATCGAACTGACGTTGGTTATAGGCTCATATCAGATTGCCTATTCGACAAATGTGGATATCTCACATCCACCCATTTAGACTATAGCCAGAAATATTATACTAAACCATAGAGGATATCCAAATACAAATGTAAATTACAGAATATGTTGATTGCATATACGATTATATTGAGTATTGCATGAATGCATTGTCTACATCAAAGTCAAGTCAAGCTAAGGTGCTCCTCATATCTTAATGTTTTCAGGCCTAGTCCATTTTCTCTCTGCATGTTTTAGTCCTATTCGCCAATGTCTGCCTTGTATGCGGCTCATATACTGGATTAAAATCCAGGTTCTTTTTTTTTTTATTAACCAAATATGAACATTGAGTACCCCTCACATCTTCCCTATTTGCAAAATTACCCCCAAATCTTTGTATTTACAAAATTACCCTCCAAATCCTCAACATTGAAAATTTCTACCCCTCCCACTTGACGCCATCAATTTTCAAATGGTTGGGAGTTGAAATGGCTTAGTTACCCCTCTCTTTATTTCCAATAAAAAAGAATAATGTCCTTCATGCTATCAATTGCATTTCCCCACAAAATTAATCTGAATTTCGACGGAAATGGGATAAAGCAGTGAAATTTTAGGGTTTTGATTCCAAATTAGATTAATTAGTGACAGAGTGGGTTGTTGATTTTGGGAATGGTTGCAATTTTTTGAACAAGATCCATGTCTTCAGAAAAAAGATCCCTTGGTGAAGGCATCCAATTGATTCATAATATAAAGAAAAGAAACTTGTATTAAGGTGCCTTCTTTCATGGATAAGCGCATCCATCAACATGAAGCTCCCTAGAAGAAATGCTGTGGACACCCCCATGAAGAAAACATATACAAAGACAAAGGACTTGCTGCCTCCACGTTTGCCGACTTGACCAGCCATGAGAGGTCATTCTCCTTCTCAAAGGACATTGTCGAGGTCACGAACATAGAGGAGAATATAGCTTTGAAGAAATCAGGAACAAAAAGAACATTTTTGTCCCATTTAATCTCCTCTTTTTCCTCATCCTTCCTGAAGTTGGACCAGCAATTTGAAACACCACAAATTTTGGAGGAGTGAGTGAAGTAACAGGGCGAGACGTTGGGGAAAAATAAGTGCTGGGAAAGGAGATGTTGGGGAGGAGTTAATAATGTAGGAATTACATATTTAGGTTTAATTAATATATCGGGGGTATTATAGTCATCAATTAACTAATTATACTTGATTAAATGGAAAAAGGAATATTCTTGAAATTTTCCATCAAAACGTTAAGTGGGGTTATAAAATTTCAATGTTTTGATTTGGGGAGTAATTTTGCGAATATGGATGATTTAAGGGGTATATATGCAAAAACCCCAATATTCAAATAATTAGTGCATATATCCATTCTGAATGAGCACCACTAAGCACAACTCTCAAGGTCGACAATCGATTAACTGACCAATTCTAAAAACCAGCTTAAAATTCCTGACATCAATTTTAGGTTTCTTACTCGGCATAAACCCTGACATGCTTGCTTCCATTATTAATACCAAATATTATAAAACCTCTAATATGCACCAACAGAAGGGTTTCTTATGCCCAAAGTGGATATAGGAGAGAAGACCAGGCATTGCTTTCTTTAATAATCAGTCTTCAGTATAATGATTCCTACCACCCATAATGGAAACAGCCCAAGGGATTTTTTTCCTTAATACTATTGACCTTTGTTTGGTGTAATGAGAAACCACATGTGAAATATTAGGTGGGTTGTACTCTAATACGCTCAGATATCCTTGATAGGAAAAAAAGATAGTCTAAATTTCACCTTAATCCACATATCAATGACTGCTCCACTGGATTTGTTGACCTTTGGAAGGTAGAGTTTAGCTACAGTAGATCAAAACAAATAGTTAGCAACTACAAAATTAAATAAAAAAGTGAAACAAGTAATCTGTACTACATACTCGAGGAATTTGGCTGAAGAGCACGGAAGCCCTTGGCACCTAGTGATAAAAGCATCGCTGCCTGACCATATGCCATGCCACAATTCACTGTGTATACTTTGGACTTACAATACTGTTGTCAAAAAGAAATAAAAAATTAATGGCTGGTTAAAGTTATCCTGATATACGTTGGAAGAAACCAACGAATAATGTCAATGCACCAACAACAAAATGCTCCCTTGTCTACATCAAAAGAACCATGCCCAAGGGAGATAATTAACTTACAGCTATGGTATCAGCGATGGCATATGCCTCAGTTTCAGATCCGACAGTCTCATTCTTCTCGTTCTGAAATATGAAATATTGATCAGAATTATAAAGACCTACACAAACCCCGAACCCCTAAAAAGAGCTTTTGTAGGAGCTTAAAAGCAGCAGCAAGAATAGTATTGAGAGCAGTATTTGCCTGTGTCCCAGATGAATTTATGTATAGGTACAAAGGTTTGGAGGGATTATCATAATCTAACCACATAAGCTGTGCGACAAGGAGCTCAGTGACTGCTGGGACTATCTGTTAACACGACAATATAAAATATGTTTCAACAACTGCAAGAAAGGATAAAAAATTAAAGATATAAATATGTTTACATGCAGAATGAGAATGGGGCCTTACTGGCATGCCAAGGTAACAAATTCGAGCATCTAGCAGTAAAGACGGTAAGTCTGGAGGGGCAGTCCTTGGCCTCCCGTATCCTCGGGCTCCTCCACGATACATGCTCACACTCATACTATACTTTGAGGGACCTTCAGTCATGCCTGTCTGGCTCCACATCCCTCCATTATCAAGATAATTCCTCGCAGATGAAATACTTGCCTACCATTGTACAAAAACCCATGTCACTCCTATTCCAATTTAAATATTTTTCAATAGCACGAACATTTCTCAACACCTCATTTGCAAGGTGAATTAAGGATTTTCTTAATGTTTGATAAAGCTCACACATATCTTCATGATTGCCTAAAACTTTGATCCATAAAGGACGGTAGGCCATATAGCAAACTCATGAAATTTCTCATTCAATTTCTAAGGTATTCTACAATGGTATAATATTGGAGATGCGCTATTAATCATCCCACTTTGATTTTATGAACAACATTATCCTCAATTCCATTATCATGATGAATCATGAAGGACCTAATTATTCAAATGCATTCATACAGTGACCACAAATGTCCACTATATCTTCAAAGTTTCTCATAGTTTCTTAAAGCTTCATTCCATGTTATTCTGTTTGCAACATGTTCATTTTAAACCCTTTGGACCTTTTAGGTTTGTCTCAACTTTCTACTTGGAAATTTTTGTCTAATACATATGGCATCAACAAGAATATGCCAAAGAAGTTATATAACGCCTTTATTCTTTATATGCCTCATAATAAAATATTAAACTAGTTTCATATGCAAATATCAAACATAATAATGACTATTAATAAAATTCTTAAATCATTGCAACGCATTTTGTTAGAAAGCCTATGGGTAAGATAGTTCTCTTGGCCGCCAAACTTTTGCACTTGGGGTTCAAGACAAACCCTATAAGATATGCTCACTGTTGTCCTTTTCTTCAAGCTTATTCCTATCCAAATTCCGGATTTTAAGACCCGAAGTCATGAAAAAGAGAAATATAGTGTCAGTATCAGTGTCAGCTTTAGTGTGTGCGTGTCAGTTTTAATATAGTTAAGTGTGTTAGTGTCAGTTTGAGATTAATGGGTACCATACGTTATAGTGAGGTCAATGGGTATCATATGTCATATAAGGGAATACCTTCATGCACAATGATGTGGCTCAATCCAGGGGCAGGCGTAGACCGGCCCACAGAGGACCGGCCTCAACCCGGCCCACAATATACCCAGGCCCCGGACAGGGCTGGGTCCCGCTCCAACCCCGAGTACAAAGGAGCAACCCCAGCCTACGCCCGACCTGGTCCACTCATGACCCAGCCCGGCCCAGCCCGACCAGGACAATTATATTTTTTGAGCAGCTTATTAGAATGTCATTTTGTTAGGATTTGGTATTGTCTTATAAGAAGCAACAGTTACCAGCTTACGTAATAAAAGCCCATGATAAGCTCAAACTGACTAATTGCATGTGAGATGCATATAAGCTATAAAACAAAATTGTAAGACAAACTGAATTAAGCTAGATTGGATTATTAGCTTATACAAACCTACGGGCTCATATCATACCAATACGATTTTATATCAGAAGAATATCATAGATTACATATGCATCATGACAGATCATGGTTTTTAGCTCATATCAATGTATTATACATCTTTGACTTTCACGGTCATGGAACCTATAAACTGTTGCAATAACTGGGCATCTTGAAACTCATAGTACGAACTAAGTTGATAAACTGTCAACAATGCGATAATTGAACATCAGAAATTGCCTGTTCTACAGGTGGGAGAATTGTTTTCAAATGGAGGACACAACTTACAGCAGACACATGCTGACCCGCGCTCGTCAAAACTTGAAAATTAAAATTTTAAAAAATTAGAAAAAAGTATGTCCGGCACATCGAGGCCCGTCCGGACCTGGTTTGGAACAGACCCAGCTAGAAAACATGCCGCATCGGTTCACGAGTCGGGCCCGACCCGACCCATGCCCACCCCAAGCTCAATCTCAATCAAGTGTTGTTATGAGGTTTCTTTCTCCTACTTGACAACATGGGGCAATAAAAGGGAATAAAAAGGGGTAGTAAAGGGAATAAAGGGGGCAATAAAGGAGACCCAATGTTGGTAAATCACTAACCTTTTTATAGTTTTGATCCAGATTTGTGAAGAATCCACAAGAATGAGAGTTGAAAGCAGTGAGATGGTTTACTTGAGAGTTGAGACTCAACAGTTGAAGAGTTAAAAGCTAAGAATTGCTTCACTTCACTTCGGGAGAGATAAGAGCTATAGAGTTCTGAATTTGATAAGCGAGTAGAAAGAGAGTTGAGTGTGAGGAGAGAAGAGGGGTGGGGTGGGTAATTATAGGAAAAATAAAGTAGAATAGCAAAAAAACAGTCCAGAGAACAGAAAAAAGAATTTACATTTTGCCAGCAGCATAAAAAGGAATGGTTATTACCCATTCAGTTTTTTTCAAGCTAGTTAGTAGTTACCTATTTAGTTTTTTAGTCACACTGATATAACTACATAGCACTTCTCTATATCTAAGACCCACTGCATTATCTCCCAGGAAGAAGAATGAAATAATACAAGTAAAAAGTTAAGCCTTCGGAATATCCATATACCACTTTAATCTGCTTCCAAAACAATACCAAACGAAATTTAGATATAAGTTGGAAGTTTGGAACAGTGATCTAAAATAAGTTAGTAATAAGTTTAAATTATTAGTAAAAAATGACCAGATTTCCCAACACGGGATAATGACTCACCTCTGTGACTTTTTCTGCCTGCCGCCTAACAGGACTATCTTCCGTCATGAACATGTCCATTTGTGAAGCATTGAGGCCATAAAGGTGTCTGGGAACATTCTTATAATTGTCCATCACTGTGTAATAAAAAAGAGAGAGAATTTCAAAAAAAGACAAGAAAAGAAAAGAAATAGCTCACCAGCTGTATCATTCAGAGGCTACCATTCCATATTTTAAAAATTCTGAAATATCTCAATGGAATAAGTACCCTCATAGAGAAAATTGTACATATATGCACCAACCCCCCCCCCCCCCCGAGAGAGGGCATGCACAAACATACAAATAGATAGCTGCAACAATTGTTATTGCCACTGGAGCCATCATGATGTTGTAGTAAAACAATGTTCACATGAAGGTACCGAAAAGGCGAAAACAAAGGTCATTGAATAAATAGATGCAGAAAAAGTACAACAACTGCGGTGGTAATTAAATTTTAGGAGCATTTGGCTTTCTTTCATGAATCCGTCAGCTAAGTGGCTTACTATGTCTACTGCAAATTATCATAGGAGAGTCAATTGTCCTGAATGATACTAATCATTGCACAACCTTGGGTTTAAGTGTAACTTCTTAATAGAAGGGTCAAGTTGAAGAGTGGAACACTAGATCATTTAGGTATTATTTAATATTTTTGATGGAGGCGGATGTTTGAAGAAGATAGGAAAAATAGAGAAGTGATGGAACTTTGATGTTAGTTTAATTGGTCATTTACAGTTGCACTTCAGAACTTTTTCTTGAGATCAGGTACACAGTTCTTTAATGTTGTCGGTAATTCAAATAAATGAATATTAATTTTAAACATCAACTTTTGATTTATTCTTCATGAGAATCTTGTTTCCTTGGACAGTCAAACTAGGTTTCATGTTAGACTAATTACCCAATATTATGATGAAAAATATCATCTAGAACGCATGACCTAATTGGGTCAATACAACCTCGGCAATGCACGTATGTAGATAGTTCAAATGGATACAATAGGTAGGGTACGAGGTAAATCTTTTGAAAAAAAGATAGAGTACGTTGTACAAATAGAAAAATAAAATAATACATGTGTGTACTAATGCTCATTATTGATAGAATGAATGAAGGCTAGAACAGTTAAAATAGCACAACATATTGAATAAAATATTTTCTAGTTATATAATTTAATAGTTGCTTGAAATTTATATAATTGTAAATCATGTAAAATCAAATAAAAATTGAACCCATCATTCATAACTTTGATTTTTGACTTATTCGTCTCAAAAGAATATATAATGTCTCTGCTATGTCTAGAGTTCATTGCAACTTATAACATACATTAAAAAAGTACCAAAGTCAATAATGAAAAGGCTACTTTGAGGAAGTATCATGCAATATATATACAAGAGCACCTTACAACAATTGATAGGACATTATGTGTTCTTTTTATGTGCAGGTCGAAGGAATAAGCTAATATTGTAGATGCAAACTAACCCACCTAGACAAATCAAATAGAGGATGAATGACATGAAAGGCTTTTGGCTTCAAACAAACTCATGTAAGATGATGCAAGAAATGACAGTGTAAAAGATCATGACTAAATGTACAGTTACGATTGAAAGGATAAGAAAAACAACTGTTATTATATTGTAGAAAAAGGAAATGTTGTTGCCAATCCATTTATCCAACATTCAGTAGTAATTTTCAGTGACTATATGGGTGTGTTTGATTAGAAGTAGTTAGAACAAAAAATGCATTTAGAACATCTTGCAGAACCAACCCAAGTTGTTGGAACACTCTTCAACTTGAACTTTGTTTGCAACTTTCTTTTTATCCTATTCTGCATCTCAATTGTTTTTTGGTGTTGCAACAACATCCAACTAAATATGTATGTTTGAATTTGGATGTAGTTGAAACAATATAAGGCTCCAACTGCTTCAATACAAAGAAATCCTATATTTACTCGCTAATCGTGAATTTTTAATTGGAAAATTTCTCAGAAATTATATTCTATTGGTACTTTCGTGTTAAATTCTTTCTACACATCTATGTAAAGGAGAGGCTTGCTAAATATGCTTGCATTTAGTGATGCTCCTTGCACATAATTTTGCAGAGTTTAATACATGTTACTACATAGTTTGACTGATGCGATTAATGAGTTTGTTGGATATGGACAATATCCTCAGCTAGATGTATTTCGAACTATCTAGACATCAAACCCTAAATTATCATATCCTGGCTAGGCAAAGTATGATGTTCTTTGGCTTTTAGGGTGAACTATCTAGCTCAGCATCATGATGTTAGCTCAATTTGAACTACACCTCAAACGCAAGCACCATATGCCAAATATTGTTCATATCCTAAGCTGGATAACAAATAAGAGAGTTTGTAGTTATGTCTACATTTATTCTTAAAATGTATAGCAAGCTTTCAGTTACTATATGCTAATCCTTGTAAAATATTCTAGATCATGGCCCTCTTGGTAAGCACGATTCATTTCCTAAAGATTGTATTCTTTGTTTTCTTATGTTTTCTTAAGCAAAAATAAAATAAAAGATATCTTTTTACTAGTTTCATTGCACCCCGTGCGATGCAAGCAACTTGATTTTAAAAATGTTGTTACATTCATAAGTTTTCAAATTTATTTTAGATGTAAAAACATAGAAGAAAAATAATGCATAAAAACTGAATAGAATAATAAATAAATTTAGAGATTCTCGATTTTCATGATGTGGAAGTTATTCATTGAGTTGAGTCTATGAAAAAAACGGTTAGACATTAATTAGGGAAATTTTCTTAAGAAAATATTAATTAGGGATGTTAAAATGTTGAAGGTGTAGGAAGATGCCAAGTGGCAAAAAATGCAACCAGAGGCTCTTGTTTTAGAAATACACAAAGATTCATTGTTATTGATGAACTTCACAGAAACCAAACGGTTTCAGTGTTTACAAACAACCTTATACAAGTCTTTTTTTTTCTTCATATTTTCACCCTCTGGTAGTCTAACAAGTTTTACATGATATAGTGGCTTTGGAGCAATCTCAATTCCAGATAAACTAATCATGCACTGTGAGTTTCTATATTCTTGCCCGGCCGCCTTTCAACTATTGTAGCTTCATTCGCTCTTATGTCAATCTAACTTTTACACCAAATGAAATAGTATTTATTTCGGCTGTTAATCAAGATCTAAGATTAATTATTCTTCGTAAAAATTGTTAAAACATATAGTGAAGATAGAGGTTGTCACAATCACCCGTTCAGTTTGAGTTGAAGACTAGTTAGACCAAATGAAATAGTGAGTTTCTCAAGTTGCCAACATTCTTGGAATTGGTGATGGATTTTACATTTCGACATAGTAAATACTTCATGTCGTTACCAACTTTGCCTAGTTCTCAGAGCTCTCTATTTGGTCTAACTAGAGAAGCAAGGTTTTAAAACTCAGTGGAATTAACTCTTTGTCTCATTCATAAGATTTTAATAGGGAACAAGCAAAAACAAGGCAATAAAGAAGTATGGGTATTTATAGGCCCAAAGGACTTAATTTACATCTAGATCAAACACTTCATACGAACATAATTTCACTAAAATTCTCAAATCCAATCAATCAACAAAACGAAATAATAGAAATATGGTATTCATAGACCAAAGGATTCAATTTACATGACAAGAAAATTCCCAAACATAATTAACTAGAATTGTAAACTAAATAATTCTAAACCAACTAGTTCACTTTCATAAATAAGGCTACAAGAAATTTTCACTAAAACAAAAACTAAAATTTCGATAATAAACCCCTGAATCCTACTAATATGAAGATTTCTTCAATCCAAATCAGTCTAGAATTTCTTCAAGTCTAAGGAAACCAGAGCTTTGTCGCCAATCAAACTATAATTCTTCCAATCAAATAAGATTTAAACTAATTACTTCCAACTCTTTTAATTTCATTTTCAACACTTTACATCTAGTGAGTAATTTCTCTCGACACTAGAATGTAATGCATCAATTGAGAAGACAATGTGGATTACAAGAACATATCCACACAAGAAAAAGTTTTAATACATGAAAAATCTATACTATCCTAATTTGATTGAAACACAAATAGAAATTAGTTTTTAAGGCCAGACTTATTCAATTAACTCCCCATCTCAATATAGCTAAACTATATGAATCTAAACTATAGCTAAAGCTAAAATAATAAATAAAGTAAGCACTCGAACCTAAGCAATAGCTAAATTTTGAACATTTAAGCATTATAATTAGATAAGGTAGAGAGCGTGCGCTTAAAACAGGTTTTAATCACCTAAAAAATTGAGTTATATTTGATTTGTAAATTGTGCTTTTTAAGTTGTTGGTACAATTGAGATGACAACTAATGGAAAAAGCATGTGTTCACGGAAAACGCGACTTAGTTTATGATTAAACCATTCTCCTTCATGTAAAAAATAGGCAACCATCAAAAACCCATGAAGAAAATATGTACTAGTTTATAATTAAACCCATCCGTCTCAATAAACAATTTCTCATGCTCATATCAACAAATTCCAATTAAAAAATGTTTAATTTCAACAAAATAGCATTAAAACCCTAATCACTATTCGAAGAGAATCAACATAAACTTACATCCGTCCTTGAGATTCTCCTCCCTGAACTGCTTCGGTATGTGATCGAAATCGGTGGGGCCAATCGCCGCCTGAGCCCTCAACCTCAAGCTCGAGTTCGTTCTAGAAGGAGAAGCTGAAGAACAGGAGATGAGGAGCTTGGATCCGAAGAGAGAGGTTTTCGAGGATGAGGAGGAGGAGGAGAGGGGAGTGGCGGGGACTGAGAGGGATGAGGGGAGAGAGATCGCCATGGATTTGTGAATTGTAAAGGTTAGGGTTTTTGTTTGTTGAGCTCAGAGAATGATGGAGGAGGAGGATGAAGGTGGGGGTCTGCTGGCAAGATAGGCTTCAGAATCTAGGGCTGTAAATTGTGTAGGTGAAGTCACTGGAAAAGGAGAAGGGGCAACAAAAAAAAGTTAATTTAGATATTAGTCCCTCATATCTTCAACAATTTCTATTGTTCCCTAAAATCTCAATAATTGCTCATTAGTCCATCAAATCCTATAGGTTCTTGCAATCTGGTCCTACACTGATCAAAATACTCCTTAGTTATAATTTTACATTTAAACCTATTATCTAAATAAAAAAAGGTTATTTGCACTTTGATACTCTAAAGTTTATACATCTTTAACTTCAATTAATACCTCACAGTTTTCCGACACTTTGCACACTCTGAAGTTTGCATGTTTCTTAACTTTGATATCTTTAAGTTCTTTTTCTAACATGATACCTTTTCACTTTGTTATATTTTTGACATTTTCATACCCCAAAAATTGGGGTATCAAGTTAAAAATATATAAGCTTTGGTATGAAAGTTAAAACTTGTAGAATCTTAGGGGTATAAAGTTTAAAAACATGTAAACTTGGGGGTATCAAAAGTGTTAAAAAAAGTTTGGGGCATCAAAGTAAAAAAAAATGTAAACTTTAGGTTGTCAAAGTGTCAGGTAAAAACTTTAGAGTATTAAAAATTTAAAAGCTGTAAACTATAGAGTACCGAATTACAAATAACCCTTAAAATTTGCTACGGTATTTTGGTCATTGAGGAACCAAATTGCAATAACACTAGGATTTGAGGGACTATTGAGCAATTTCATAGATTTGAGGGACTCATATGGAACTATTGAAGAGGGGCTAATATCGAAATAACAAAAGAAACATCTTTACGAAACACACCCTCCGAAGTAGGGGTGAGCATAGTTCGGTTCAAACCGAACAAACCGATCGAACCGGCCGAAGTTTGACAGTTTGGTTCGGTTTTGACTAGAGTTCGGTTCGGGTCGGTTTGAAGTTTTTTCAACCCGAACCACCAACCGAATCAATTGTGTTACCTATTCTAATCACTATCCGCATCCACTTAAACCCGACCCGTCATAGTTCATATAGAGTTGCTTCGCAGTAGCCTAATATCTTTTTCTCTCACGCAACCTAATGGCGACGAAATACCCCAACAACGGTGTCCTCTCTAATTCTAGGGCTTCTCATCATCTCTAGTTCTCTACCTCTATATTCTCTATTCGCTTATTCTACTTTCGACCAATCCACTTTGAAGGTAAGAAACTTAAACCCTAATGTTGATTCTAACCTTTTCTTGATTTTTCTCCTCGATTGATGCACATAGTGCGAGAGAATTGTACCCAAGTGAAAACCGAACAAACCGACCCGAACCGACTTGAATCGGTTCGATTCGGTTTTGAATGATAGGTAGTTCGGTTCGGTTTGGCAAAATTTGGCCAAAATCGAACCGACCGACCGATTGCACAGCCCTACTCCGAAGCTTAGAATTTTTAAAAATATCCCTCTTATTGTTGTAATTATGGTTTTACCCTCTAAACTACATAATAAATTCAGCTCCGTCACAAAATTTGGCATTTTTAATAGGACCATATTTTCAATATGATATATTTTTTCTTTTATTTGCAATATTATGGCGTTAGTATCAAAATTAATACCAATTTGATTTTTTTCTACTACTAACTATATCAATCTACTTAGTTTTTCTATATAAAACACTTTCAAATTGATGTTAAATGTTGATATTAATACCATAATGTTGCAAAGTGAAAGAAAAAATAGCATATTGAAAATATGATCCTAGTAAAACTATCAATTAGACTAATAAATTCTCAATTCTATCCTTTGTACTTATTGAAAGCAGCCTAATTTTTTGTTTGTTCCCCTCTAAAATTGAAACTTCTGAAATTTCTGAGGAGTTCCTAGAGTTTAGGGTGTTTTTCATTATTTTTAAAGTTCATGGCGTTTTGTTCATATCAACCCATAGTTTAAAGGGTTTTTTGGAATTTTCAAAAGAAAGAAGAGGTTTTTGAAGTTAACCTAACTTCAGGGCTAGTTTGGTATTGCTGTAGCTTATAATAAATTGCTTATAAAAGTAGCTTATAAGAACAACTTATGTAAGTTCTTTGAAAATAGTTGTTTGTTAATCAAATATAGAAAATTTTTAATGTGTTTGGTACAACTATGTTTAATGATCATTGTTAAAAAAATAAAATGTATATATGGTATAAAAACTAAAAAAAAGCAGAAGCTGCTTTTAAAAAGCATCTTGAGGTTGCTTCTAAAAGCACCCCTTTAGAAGCAGAAATAGTTTCAATAAGCATGTTAAAATTTTTTCACCAAACTTATTAGCAAGTTATTGAAAAAAATAAGCAGCAACACCTTAAAAAAAACAATACCAAACTGGCCCTCAATCTATCCTCTTTGAAATCTATTCAGTGAAGGTAAATTGTAAATAACCACCCGTGATTATAGGTCAGCACATTTGACAAAGTAGTCTAACAGAGGGGCTAATTTGTAAGAACTTACAAAGTTTTGAGAACATAATAGCAATTTCAATGATATCAGGGGCCAATTACAGAACATGAAAGACATAAGGGAGTAATATCTAAAAAGCCCAAAAAAAGGAGACGTTATCCACTTCCATGTTAGTGTAGCGTGTAGATTCTCTCTCTCTCTCTCCTCTGCATGTTCACCATCTGCTTCTCTCATCGCCATCTCATCTCCCTCCATCGATGGCAGCCCTCGACCCCAAACCCCACCCGCCGTCGCCACCATCGGAGCATCCGTACAGTCCGGCCACGGGGATCCTCCCCTTCTCCCTTGAGCGATGGCGACTCCTCATCAGCTCCTGTACGTCAAAACAGTCACCCTTTTTTTTGGGATTTTTTTGGGATTTTTTCGATGATTTTGCCCTAATTGTTATTGCTTGTGTTGGCAGCTTGATTATGATGCGTCAGGGGATCTCTTAGGGTTGGATGTGGATCTTCATCCGAGGTACTGAAGAAGACTTAGCTTGATTTTGATTTATGTATGTTAAAGAAATCGATTTACATTGATACCGTGTAATTGTACGCAAAAAGATACGTTCTTTTTAACCCATATAGTTTGTAAATTTACCCTCAAATCTAGATATTTGCCGATTTATCCCGTAATTCTACCGCATTGAGTTAGAATACCCCAAGAACCTGATATTGTAAGTTTTTGTGAGGGAAGGGGAAATTTCAGCAAACTAATCACATAAAAATTAGGAATATATTGAAAATGTTCACTCTATGCGGTAGAATTAGAGAGGTAAGTAAGCGAATATCTATATTTGGAGGGTGAATTTGCAATTATGGTTGATTTGGAGGGTATATAGGTAGGAGTCATCAAAACCTTTATTAATATCATGGAGACGTTCCTTAATGCAAAGTTTGGGGTACTTTAACTCTATGTGGTATATTTGAGGGTTAAGTAGCAAATATCTATATTTGGAGGGTAAATTTGCAATTATGGTTTATTTGGGGTATATATGTAGAAAAGCCAAAATGATATCGTCAAGGGTCAATAAGTCAATCATAAATGACAAGGGAAACTTTAAATACGGTAAATACTCTTCATCTTTTTTAGTATATAACTTTACATATGGTAAAATACTTGTATCTGTACTTGTATTCTGTCAAGAGATATATTATGCCATGTGAAAACAGGTGACTTTCAGACAATGAATATATATCACACTAGCCATAGATTTGTGTCCTCTCAAAGGCGTTATGCAAACAGGGTCAGCGTTTATTTTACTCTTGTAGGATCTCCCATATATCCTATCCCCATCAAATGTCTTCATCAGTCAAGGAATTATATAAATAAAATTCTTATATCCCATAAGTTTACTCTATGGTTTCTTTGTTGGAATAGATGAAAATTTTAGGCTGAAGGAGCTATTTCCATGCAATCCAATGTTTTTTAAGTGTCATGTTGAAAATTTTGGACTGAAGGAGCTATTTCCATGCAATCCAATGTTTTTACATGTCATGTTGAACTCCTATGAATTGGATATCTTTTTGTTTTTGAGGATTGTTTAACCATACTTCAGTCTTTAGTGCTTTGTGATTAATCCTTTTATTGCTGTTAATCATGAGTTAAATCACAACTTATAATATCTCCAATCTAATGCGAATATTTTTACTTGCCACGATAGAATGCTAATCATTTAGACTTAGCTCTATCATCTCTTAGCACACTTTAATGTAATAGAGAATCTTTTATTCCAATTTATTTTGAGAAGTAGATAGACAATCATCTTGGTTAATATCACTAACCTTTCAATTGCAACTGTTTCGAGGTTACTTTCATTCCATCCTAAACTAGATCACTAGGGTGTCACTGGTACTTCCTAATATCCCAATACAAGCAGTTTTCTTAGTCAAGATGCATGATTGCAGAAACACACAATATATATCAGTGAAGATGGACATTGCATTATAATTGAAATCCAAAAAAGAACAAATAATTAACTACAATGTTATTTTCATTACAAATACATTTCTGTAGGAGAAATGCTTTCTTTACAAACCATTGTTATTCATGGCAGTATTGTTGCATAATCCGATTAGAATAATGCAAATTTATTAGTATTCAGCATTCACAAAGAATTTATCGACTTTTTTTTTTCTTTAGGAAGATCATTCCTGGCACTGCAAAACTAAGGTCCTGGTTTGGTCCAAATGGCCAATACATAAGAGAGTTACCCTGTCCTAGTTGCAGAGGCAGAGGTTATACACCATGCACAGAGTGTGGTGTTGAAAGATCAAGATCAGACTGCGCACAATGTAGTGGAAAGGTGGTTAACTTTAGTAGTTCTTTTTAATAATAATAATATTTGAGGACGAGTTTGCTATATCTCACTTTTGCATGGTGTTAAGTTAATCTCTCTCAAGGAAACAGGTTGGGAATTCTCTCATCTTTTTTTTAAACAATTACATGCCAGATTAATCATTTTATCAGAAGTTTGTTTCAGTTACATATTGTATGTTTTAAATGAAGACCAATTAGTTTCTTTTGACTTTTAACTAAGCAAATGGTTTAATAGAGCTGAACGTAGAAAATATTCAGATTTGGGATAATGACTTCGACATTATAATACTTATCTATGTAGCTACAAAGTGGATCCTGGAGTATTGTCATAACATCTGCTTGCAAGATGTGTATTGCAGCTAGAAGGCATGGTATATTAAAGCTAAAGCTTATAGAATTTAATCTCTTACCACGTAATATATAACATACATCTTATTCAAAAAAGTACATTTCAAATCTACATTTTGCCTGTCTCTTCTCTTAATATACTTCTTTGAGTTGATTTATGTATAGTAATCATATGGCTTTTGATGAAGTTTCGGGTTCCTGACCTATCAACTGGTATTGACTTGTGCAAATAGTTCTCCCCTTCTTGTACGCTATTTATATGTTTGTAAACTTTATGAATCCGGAAAGCACTAAATATTTACATCACAGCATATATATCCTGACAGCTACAATACATGAGCTTTGTGCTTGATGATTACAGGGGATAAGGACTTGTTTACAATGTTTTGGAGATCGTGTAATATGGGAAGAATCAATTGATGAGCGGCCATGGGAGAAAGCTCGATCTAGGTAAATTCTATCCTTAAAAATTGCCAAGGCATATAATACATTCTATATATAATATATTATTAATTTTGATCTCTTCATATTATATTTTTTGTGACTGCTTGATTGTACAAATTGCTATTGCAATTTTTCAGTTTTGCAGACACCTTTGTGCAGCTTAATTTTCTTGCATTAATTTTCTTGGATTTATTCTATTTTATCAAGATCAACAAAAACAACAAAGCCTTTATCCCTACTTTTTTTGGTTGCCTACTTGAAACCCGTTTTTCAATATGGGTCATCTACTCCGTTAAGTTTACTATTTTGATATCTTTCTTACCTGTTACTAATCGAGTTCTTTTAGGTCTACCCTAATCCTGTTTGCCCCTATAACTACCCCTTCTCCGAATTGGTGGCCTCCATTGTACATGACCAAACCATCGCAATTGATTCTCTCTCATTTTATCCTCAATAGTAGCACCTCCAATCTCTTGCGAATACACTCATTTCTTGTCCTAGCTTTTACTGTATATCCACAAGACCATCATAACATTCTCATTTCTGCCATGCTCGTTTATTCAATATTATCACCATATCTATCTCATATGATGTTCTGGTCTTAACAACCTCACATAATTTAGTTTATGATTTCATGCTCTACTTTATCTTCTGTAGTAAACCAATGCAATAAAATTGAAGATTGTTCCAATGTCTTTAAGCCAGACTTATCTCCAATTATTGTTCCTTTTGCAGCTCTCCACTTAAAATGAAGGAAGATGATGAAGTTGATAAGATGGAGATAAAAATTAATGTTACAAGAAAATCAAAAAGAATATACCAGTCACCTTCTCCTGAAGTTAGTCTGAAGATTAGCAGATCACTAAGAGTTAGTTGCTTACTCAAAACTTTCACTTCACAAATTTCAATATTAGTCTCTTTAGCTTATTGTGAGACTTTATCACTTATGTTTTATTGATAATTTGGCATTATGTGGCCATGGAAGAGCACTTGTCTGGTTTGTCCACATAATAGGCCTCCCATAACACCTATTGGACACTGCAGAATTCACCTGATTGCATAATCTAATCTTTAGAAGAATGTCAGTCCATCAATTTGGATGTGAATTCCATGATGTGTTACAGACTTCATCTTTTTCGAAGTAAAGAACAATAGTAACAACAGGAGCGATAAAACCCTCAGGCCTCAGCCCAAATCTTTTAGGTTGGCACGCAAACCTTTTTTTCTCCTTCTATTCTGTTAAGGGCTTTATTGGAGAAGTGTTGAATAAAATTCAGAACAGTAGGATAATTTTATATATTAACATTCCTTGGTTAAAAGAAACAAACTGGGGACATGTCTAAGAAGATAACTAGAAACTGTTCAGACCAGCCTATACTCAGAAGGAAGAACATGAAATGAACTTGCTTCATCCTCTAAGTTGTCACCCTTTCCATATTTTAGTATGTAACCTTCTCTGTTCAATTTCTGGTGCATAAAACATAAACGAATGCACATATCCCATACTACTCAGAAGGACAAGGATTATTATAACATCTTCTTTGATAATTTGATAAATCTCTCTCATAGAGGCATGAATACGACATTCCTTTAATTTTTTGATATTAATGGTTTGTTTAACAAAATATTTGCTGCATATTATTACATATTTACATCGTTTATTTTAGGATTATTTGCAATTAACACCCCAAAGTTTGCATTTTTAACATTGATACCCCAAGTTTTTTTGGCCCAAAAAATTACCTGAAAGTTGAAAATAGTTTAACTTTGATACACTAATAAAGTGACATAACTGGGGTTTCAAAGTTAAAATTATTTGAACTTTGGGATATTATTTTGGCAAAATAGATTTTAAAAAAAATAAGGGTATACAAATAATCCTTTATTTTAAACAAGCCAATATATACATTGCTTACTGTTGTTGATTAGTTTAATAATTGCAGATTCTCAATGCCAAAACAGGGTTATTTAGTAAGCGGATGAAGATCATACACCGAGACCCTGTGCTGCATGCTCAAAGAAGAGCTGCAATTAAGGTTTAAACAACT
The DNA here is from genome assembly GCA_012295165.1 of Asparagus setaceus. Lineage (NCBI taxonomy): Eukaryota > Viridiplantae > Streptophyta > Magnoliopsida > Asparagales > Asparagaceae > Asparagus > Asparagus setaceus. The sequence continues at coordinate 74,852,716 of CM022706.1, forward strand.
CTCTCATTAGAACTTAGTCTTACATGTAGCAAAGGTTTGGTCATTAATTTACTTTTCAAGTTACACCGCAGAACCTAAAAAGTTAATAACATCAATATGCCTCAAGCAGAAAGCAAAAGGCACTGATGAAGCAAGGAAGCAAGCTTCAGAGTCTATGAAAGCTTTTTTCTCTGATCCGGAGAATCGCCTTAAAAGAAGCATATCCATGAAAGGTCAGTTTCTTTCCACGTCTCATCTTATCCAAGAATAGAGAATTCTTATTGCACCAGCTAGCTATCATTGGATTATTTTCCACTGTATTATACTTTTGAGCTAGTTTACCAACTTTTGCCAATCTGAAATAACCAGTGACATGTTAAAAATAGTGACATGTTTAAAATTTTTTTTTTAATTTGAAAGAGAAGAGAGAGATAGTTGGATATGACGTCATCTTTCCTTCATCATTTTTCCTACACTCACAATTTCCTTATATGCTAGCGCTGATTTAGATATATCGCGACATCCTGTTGCTTTCTGCTAATTATCTTTTTATTTTCTCTCCAGGAGTGAAATTTTACTGCAGTCACTGCGGGGAAGAAGGGCATAGAAAGCACTATTGCTCGAAACTAAGAGAGACTTCAGGTGAGTTGCGGTTGAAATGTAGTTCCTGTGGAGAAAGAGGTCATAATCGTCGAACTTGTGAAAAGTTAAGTTCAGATGAGGAAGCCAAGAGCGGAAAGCTAAGTACTGAGTCCAGGCATTGCAGATTTTGTGGTCAAGTGGGTCATAATCGTAGGACTTGTCCTGAAATCTCCAAGGTGAGCAACCTTATTTCTCAGGGGAACATTTTGATTTCGAAGAGTAAGAAAACTTATTCATGTAGTTTGTGCTTAGTAAAGGGGCATAATGTTCGTACTTGTCCTAATAAAAATGAAAATCAATAATAGATCAACAGTTTCCTTGTTATCGGTTAAGAGAAGGTTTATCGATGGTTGTTAAATTTCCTTCAGTTCCATTGCAGTGATCTGAACAGGATTTGATCAGCTTCTGTCTATATGGGGTTGAAATTATATTCAGCACATTATAAGGGTAAATCAAAACAATACATTCCATGTATAACAACAAGCTCATAACCTCTATCTGGAAAAATTGCAGTGAACCCCAAAATATAAATACTGTTTACTGTTAGAAATTTAGAATATAAAACTATAGTCCTCAACCCTCACCACAATTTTGAAGTTTTGGTGTAATGTTGGGGTCATTTAACACGGTATCATAACACAGCGCGGAAGTGATAAACCTTGGAATCCACCAAGAGTTGTTCTCTAAATCCACAAAGAACGATCTTTGGATCCACGAAAAACTTCGAATCCATGATGAGAATATAATAAAGAGGAAATTTTATTGATGAAAAGTTATCTGATAACATGAGGTTTACAATCCTTATTCTTAAATAAAAAAACAAAGCCCATTCCTAATAAGAACTAAATTCCTAAAAGAAAGAAATAATTTAAAACTACCTAAAAGACTCCCTATAATAAAGGAAACAAATCAGTCAAAATTAAATCAAAATTGATTTTATTTTCTAATCTAAATTGACTTTAACTTTATTACTAAAAATAAACTCAAAGCTGATTCTTTTTGGATTTTAGCCAAAACTGGGTATTACTGATGAGATTTTGGAAATCTAACAATCTGGTTGGCTCCGTCTCGTCGAGATAGGCGATTTAGATATATAATATGTTAGAATCCGCCTTCCAGGTTGGAAGATATGATTTCGCAAGTTAATAATATATATGTATCCGTATTTAGCTGGTGATTGTCCCGATCCTATATGAAATTGTCCGTTAAGCGTCCTACATCAGTCTCTCCTTGTTGAAAGAAGCTTGACCCCGAGCTTATATTTGTTTGAATAGTAGCTTAATCGATAAATAATTTTCATCTTTTGCATCGATCAACATCTGCCTTGTACTTAGTATTGATTTTCTCCATCTGTTATTTTACCTCCTCGGCGAGGGTTTCTTTTGAATCAAACTTTTGAATGAATCTTTACCACACCATGTTTATGTGACTGACAGCACGTGGATCTACAGATGACTTAAAAAACTCCTTGATGCAGGACAATCGTGGACTATCCATCAAAAGATTTTAAGCTCTATTAGAATAATTTTAATGTTAGTAATATTTGATTTGATTCCATGTAATCTTTTTTTAGTTAGGATTTCTTGAGGATTTGATTTTGAAATCTCTTTCTATTTTAGCTAGGATTTTATTTAATTGCATCTTTTAGTTTTGTTAGGTTTTGATTTGATTAGGATTTTTATTTACTTCCTTAAGTGTTTAGTTATTTTCTTTTCCTATAAATAAGAGATGTAATCCTCCATGAGGAATATACATTGATGAATAAAAAATTGAGTTTGAGAATTCTCTTTTGTGCATGTGAAGTGTTCTTTGGCATGTGATTTGCCTTTTGTTTAGGGTGTGAAGCCCCTAAGTGTGAGACCTAGTTATTTATCCCTAGTATCTATTAAAATTCTCTTTTAATTATCCTTCTTGATCATCCACCACTCATTTCCCCTCCAAAAGAATCACCACCATCCAACCAAGTCAAAACAACTCCACACAAAAAAAAGAAAAAAAGTTAATGTTTATGAATGAACAGTGTCCGCCATCGCCAGCTCTCCTCTGATTGTCCTTTAATGACTTATGATCCCTCGCCGTCAAGATCTTACAACACGGCTCTGGAAAGTTATCGACGACTGAAAAATCTACCGTCTCCCCCTTTCAGATCCCGTTCAGATTCGAGCACCCACCAAAATTCACAGTATCGAGAATCTCATGATTTCCCATCGGATCCGGGTTGACGTCGAAGGCAACACATTCGGGAGCAATCTACTTTTGGATCGGAGCCCTCGTCTCGCTCCCCATCACTCCTCCAAATCTTTTCGTTGCTTTTATTATTCTTGTGCCAGAAGTTTCATCTCAATCTTGTCAAAATTATTGACACTCTTTGTTTCAAAAAAAAAAAAAAAAAAAACTCTCACACTCCATCCCCTTTGTTCTGAGCCCTCCATCAAATAAGTCACATATATCATCAATTGTCTCGCTCGCTATTATATCCTTCTCCACTGGGACAACATCAATATGTGTAATATCACTCACAATAGCTTCAGGAACTTCATGCATAATATCCATTTTCATTGACATATCACCATCAATATCAGGATTCAGGAATCTTAGTTGCAACACGGACTTGCACATAAGAGGAATCTCGATTGGGGCAGGTTCTCCTTTTTCAGTTACAATTAAGGCATAGACCTCTTCAGATTGCTTCAAGTCTTCGGCTAAAATCTTATTGTCTACCACCAAAAATTTCTTCTTTTCAGTAGTCTCTATCTTGGATGACTCTTTTTTTGGAAGAGGCATGAGTACAGTTCGACGTCTATCCTTTTTAAAGATATAAGTATTGTCTCTTTTCCTGTGGGTAGCACTAACATCAAACTATCATGGCCTACCTAAAAGCATATGACAAGAATTCATCTCGACCACATCACACAACACCTTGTCAATATAGTTACAGCCGATAGAAAAAGGTACCTAACACATCTTATCGACCTGCATGTCATCGCCCTTGCGAATCCAGTCGATCTTGTTGAGAAGTGGGTGTTTCTTTGTCTTCAAACCTAACTTATCCACTATACTCCGAGAGATAAGATTCTTGTTACTGCCACTGTCAATGATAATATCACAAATCTTCTGCATCACAGTGCATCTTGTGTGGAAGATATTGTGCTTTTGAGATGTTTCTTCTATCTTTGTTTCTTCTTTAATGCTGCTTGCAACTCCAGGGTCTTGCTTAGAGATAGATTGGGGCTGTTCAATCCTTCTATGATCATCGTTAGAGTGTGAACTCAGGTGTAGATTGAACACATAATAATAAGTAGGAATAAAATGAGCTTTCAACAATTCCTTCATCTTCGCCCATGATCAGATTTTTTTGCTTCTGCTGATGAGCGCGTTCCTCGCACAGTGATTGCCACCAAAAAGCTGCTTTACTCTTAAGTCGGTAGGAAACTCGTTTAACCTTCTGATCTTCTGCAATTCCTAAATACCTAAAAAATCTCTCCACATCAATCTAATCAAGAAAATTCTCTATGTCGAGGTTCCCGTCAAAAGATGGTAAATTAACCCTCATATTTTCAATATCATATATATCCTATCTTGAGTAGTCTCTATGGCCATGATATCAGTGCGTGGCTTCATACTTCTCGATGTCACTGTTGAATTATTCCTGTAGAGTCCTAGCACGTCTTTGGTGACCATCAATGCGATTTTGACGCTCCATTACCGATGCAAGTCGGTCTATGATAGTCTTAATCTGATTAACATCGACCTTCAACTTATCGAACTCAGTTTGGGAAATAGGGTCTTCGTTGCCTGCCATCAGACAGGAGAAACATGACTCTGCTACCAATTAACGTAGCTCGAAAGTGATAAACCTTGGATCACACCAATGATTGTTCTCTGAATCCACAAAGCACGATCTTTGAATCCACGAAGAACTTCGAATTCACAAAGAGAATATAATAAAGAGGAAATTTTATTGATGTAAAGTTATCTGATACAATGAGGTTTACAATCCTTCTTAAATAAAAAAACAAAGCCCACTCCTAATAAGAACTGAATTCCTAAAAAAAAGAAATAATTTAAAACTATCTAAAAGACTCATTATAATAAAGGAAACAAATAAGTCCAAATTAAATCAAAATTGATTTTGTTTCCTAATCTAAATTGACTCTAACTTTATTACTAAAAATAAACTCAAAACTGATTATTTTCGGATTTCAGCCAAAACTGGGTATTACTGATGAGATTTTGGAAATTTGACAATTTGGTTGGCTCCGTCTCATCGAGATAAGCGTACATATATAATTTGTCAAAATTTGCTTTCCAGGTTGGAAGATATAATCGTTTCTTTCTGGAAGTCAGTAATATATATGTATCCGCATTTAGCTTGTGATTGTCCCGATTCTCTATGAAATTGTCCGTTAAGCGTCCTACATCATATTAGAGCACCCGTGTTCAAATCTTGCTGGCCACGTATTTCTAAGCGGATTTTAAAAATTAATACCACTGCACGAATCTTGATTTCTGCCCACAAAAGTGTAATGGTTGGGTCATTTAACACGGATTAGATTATTATTTTATGCCTTCTCCTATGTTGATTGAAAGGGAAGTGAGGTCTGCTTGCTAGCTTTTAACAAAACACTGGACCTCAGGATGAACGATTTTGTACAAATGAAATTTTTTTTTTCATTGCGTGCAAGATTAACATATGTATGTTTTTTGGTTTTATAATCAGAGTAGATTGTGCTTTTGATCTTCTGTTCAAGAAGAGCTTTGAGATTTCTGCGGAACTTTAATTGGATTCTGTTCTCGGGAAAAGTTGGGATGATTGTCATTGCTTGAATCCGTTACAAACTTGATTAAACACAGCGAAATTGAGAAAAAGATTGCCTTTTATAAGGCTTACAATGAAAATCAAAAATTACAACTTTAACCCTAAACAAACACGAGGATCTCTATTTTACGGGGTCCTCGCTTGCGTGGGATTCTTTGCTGTCTTGGGGATGTATTAGTGGACCACCGCGATTCCTTTCCCAGTGTTGATCGAGCGAGATGCGGATGCGGATCTAGATCTAAAATCCCTCCTTTTTACGTGGGAATTCTTAGATCGATCGGATCGAGATCTAAGCGAATCTGGAGATTAATTCGCCAAGGAACTAATCAGCGTAGTGAGCGAGATCGACCAAGCGAACTTCGTTACTCTTCTTCGGATCAAGGCCAAGCTTGATCCAAAGGATGGTTTGTTGTTGTAGATCCGGATCCGAAAACTTTGGATCTCGAATCACAAATCTCCCGTGCAAGTCTAGATCTTGATCTCCTCTCCTTGGAAATTCTCTAACTCTAGGCACACACGAGAGTTCGTGGCTATCTCCTCTTTTTATTTCGCCGACCTCGAAAATGAAACCCTAGCCGTCCAATATATAGAGGCGCTGCGGATGCGGTAAGCTAGGCCGAAGCGTTCGGCTTAGTGTCTCGCCCGAGTAGACACCTCTGGGTGTCTCGCTCAGCGAGACACCTCTAGGTGTCTCGCTCAGCGAGACACCTCTGGGTGTCTCGCTCAGCGAGACACCTCTGGGTGTCTCGCTCAAGCCGAGACACCTCTGGTGTCTCGCTCAAGCCGAGACACCTCGGTGTCTCGCTCAAGAGACACCTCACGGTGTCTCGCTCAAGAGACACCTCACGGTGTCTCGCTTCGGGCGAGACACCTCTGGTGTCTCGCTCAGCGAGACACCTCTAGGTGTCTCGCTCAGCGAGACACCTCTAGGTGTCTCGCTCAAGCCGAGACACCTCTGGGTGTCTCGGTTTTGACCGAACGCCGCGTGGCTTCTCTCTGTTGATTTTCTGAGCTTGATTTGGTTCTGATCTGACTTGTCATCCGGGCTTAATTTGAAGCTTCAAAATCGGGTTTATCCCTTCGCTCGCACTCATGGCACATCAGTTCACCCGGTTCGAATCGGTGGCGGTTCGAGAAAGGAAGAGCTCTTTTCAAAAATTTCGGTGCCGGACCATAAGAGGCGCCCCCTTGACCCCCCGCCCGCTAACCGGCTAGCGGGACCGCCGAAAACTCTGCGTAGGGTGTCTTGAGGAGAGCGTTTGCGTTGCGTTCACTTGTTGTGTCGTCAACGGTTTGCCATTACTTCATCGGATGACTTGTCGATTATTCTCATCATCACGAGCTATGTTCGGGGACTTATAGGTAATTTTCAACGCCTACAGATTCATTTGATTGAGAAGTTGTGTTGCATTCTTAGATTTCATTGAGCGTAGGCTGGTTTCTTTATTGACTCTTATGCCATCAGACTTGAATCCCTACAGATAGCTAGGAGAAAAGGGGAAGACCAAGGAATAATTTATTAAACATTGTTGCTTGATTTATCTATAAAGACTATACTATCTATGTTATCATACATTATAAAAATTCTGAAAATGTCCTTGCATTTGAAAAATCAAAAGAAACATTTATACTTGCAAAAAACAACAGAAATGCGTTAACATTTGGAAGAATCAATGTGAATGCTTCATCCTGGCAAAAATTAACGGAAATGTCCTCATATTTTTGTGTCATGCACGTATTGCATGTAGACAGTTCGAGGGAATTGTCGTGCATCTTCTTTGGCTTCTATGTTGGTTTTCTTTGTTCATCGGTTATTGACATCTGAACCGGCAACAATGCTGCCTTGGGTATGGTGGGGCTTAAGATGGTTTAGTGTATAGTAGTTTTATAATAGGTGCTCAGTTCAGTTCATGCTGTAGGAGTACTAGTATTCAGTAATGGAACTGAGCTCTTTATGTTTAGATAAAATCAGGCTTTCTTTATATAAAGATTGTGCCGTTGTTCTTTGATGTCTGTGTTTTTATGCTGCGGTCAAGCTGAAAGCTAAAGCAAGTTAAGAAGGGATTGTAATTTTCCGGGCAGCATGAACTTGGATGCTGTTGAATTTAGTATCATAGTTTTATGCTCGGAGCAACATCCCATATAGCTGGCTTTGACAGAAAGACCCCCGAAGAAACCTAAACTTAATAATATACCCTTTCAAATTAAATTAAGAAGCAAACTATGACTCTTCCTATTTCGACTTGCCTTTTTACTATAAATTACGAAGAGGATGTGATCTTTTGGCATCTCTAATCTCTTTTAATCCAACCTTTCATTGAGCAAGGAACATCTCAAGTTCTGACCTTTCTCTCTCCTCTCTGTTTTTCCAATGTTTATGATAAGAAAAAGCATCTGAGTTTCTATTGTTTCTCAAGACTTCTGGGTTTGAAGTGATTGGGGGTATCAAAATAGCAATGGGTTTTGTAAAGTCCTTAAATAAATTTTTTTTTTGTATTTTAGATTAAATCGTGAATTTGTGATTGGTTTTGTCATCTGGGTTTCACTTGTCCATGTGACTTTTTGTATTTGTATTCTATTATGAATATGTTTGAACAAAAAAACATTCAAATTTGGCTTGAAATCCGTGTTCTTTTTTTATGAAATAATTAATAAGGCGGCAATTATTTATCTTGGCCCGCGCAAGATAAAATTTCTGGCTCCGTCACTATGCTGCGGTGAGGTAACATTATGCATCTCTTGGTAATGAATACGAATCTCCTCAGAACCGCTCACATGCGAGCGAGTGGATCTGAGTCGCACATGGGATGCCGAAGGTAACACTGTTGACCTTTGCCGGAATTGCGAAATTTCATTGGTTTGGGCCTCAAAATCACGGTCAAAGATTTTCTTTCTAGGCAGGTTTTGACCGTCCAATTTGGAGGAGCAAATGAAATTTTTTTTGGATAGAATATAATTTAGTTTTTGGCCTTTTCCCTTTTTTTGTAAAAAAATATTATTTTACCTCTTTCTTTTATTTTCGAGTCTATGAAAGACTCTTTTCTGAATGTAGGTGGATAGCTTTTGAAGAATAAAATCCTAGTTTATTGAATGCAGCCATTTTATCTGAGTTCTCTCTTTTCTTTCTGCGTCTCTTTGATTCCATCTGGTTGCAGCCCTAACAGAATTGCATCACATAGTTTTTGACTAAATTAAACATTTTCTCCAAAATTTCATATTAAATTTATTTTTCATACGACCTAAACACAAATGACAAGATGATGCATACTTATTTACCACAATCAAATATCAAAAACGATAGTAAACTTTTACTAGAGCATGCACATTTATTTCCCACTACGAAATATCATATACTGAGATAACCAAGTTATACCAGACCAAATTAACATGCTTATGATATTTTCTTCAGTTGATCAAGGAAGGCTTCCAACTGTTCTTTCAGAAAACACGCCGTCCATTACCGAACCTCTCCTTTCATCACAGGCGAACGAAGCAATAGATACACGCCAGGGTCTTCATTTATGACTAAATTTTGTGGGTACACCCCATCCATAGCCAATCTCATACATCCCCATATTTCTTAGTAGCCACTGTTATTAGAAGGAAGCGCTTGTTTCATAGTTGGTCTCATGTTTGCAGGAAGTAAAAGGGTAACGTTAGTACGAGGCTCTAGGTTCATTGTTCTTGTACGCAGTCGCCAGATCAATGCAGTTAGTATATCGAAAGTAGAGCACTTCTTACCCATTGATTTGGTCGGAAGAGAGATCTAGGATGTATTCTTTGAAACCTGTGGTTGATGATGATAGAGCTGAGTAAGCCGATGAAACTGTACGAGTGAATTGTTGGGGATCGAGGATGGATTCCCTCGACCAAATTGGTTTTATCGTTGGTTGGAGAAGACCTCGAGAGATTTCGGCAATAGCACTCATGAATTGGGCTACTCCAGTGCCATCAAAGAATGCATGATGCATGTTAATACCGACTATAAAACCACCGCATTTGAACTGTGTAACCTATACGAAAAAGAGTAAAAGTTAGAAGTATTGTTATTTTGGAAATGAATTTTCAATTAGGTCCAGTTTCTTGCACCAAAACTTCATACTTGTAGAGAGATTTGGGTGTTTATGTATACTCTAATATTTCACCATAGTTTCAATGGCTTTTTTCGTGCAAAAAAACCTAAACCAACACAACAATACATTTTTTCTTTAAAATATTTTGATCAAGGCCGGGGGTATATTGAAAATAATTTCTCTAATGTCATCTTAAAGTCCCTTTCTCTGCACTAAAACTCTAAGGTTGCGACACGGTTAAGGGTTACAGTTTTATACTCCAAGAATTAAGAGTAAATCATTTTATTGCAGGGTTTTGTGCTCAAAGAAAAGCATATGCCGAAACTTCTAGAAATAACCATACAATTAAATTGAGAAATGTTATCCGGAGCCTACTTTATTTTTCTATTGAAGCAGATATATAGTTGCAAATCTTCTTCCTTTTAACCAATAAAAATTCCTTTGTCAATATTTTTTCGTGGATTTGAAGATTGTTCTTCGTGGATTCGTAGACGATGGATTCCAATGTTTTGAGAAGTCGAAGTGATGCTTAAGGCATTTAGTTTCAGAAAAACACCTATCTTATCTTATTTAAAGCAGTTGGTCAAGAAAAGGAAAAGAGAGTATATAGATACCTGCATCAAGAAAGGCAGTTTGAGAAGCTCTACATCTGTTGGCGAACAAGGAAGAAGTTCTTCCCTAGGAATGGCATACCGCGGAGGTCCGTCATATAAGTAGCCAGAATCCTCTAGTTCACAATCCACCACCGCCTCGACGAAAAACACGCCTCCATCGTCATCATCCGAGCAGTATACTTCCTGCTGATCATCAGCTCGGTGTACCGATCTCCTCAATCTGCTGGCAACAGGATGGTAAGGAACCAGGGCTTTAGAAAGCTAGCGCCTCCTTTATGACCTTGGCAGGTTCTTGGCCGTGGCGATATACGTGCAGCATTTGCACGTAGTGGTTAAAGTAGGGCCTGTTGTCGATGACGGAGAGAGGGAGAGCACCAGAAGGGGTCGGCTCCGATGGGCGGATGAGTTCCGGTGGGTTCCTCGTCACGCGAAACCTCCTCATTGTCAAAAGAAGTGTGTGTGGTTAATTTGTGTGTAGACAACAGCATCCAGCTGTTGATCGATTTATAGGCAAGAGAAGATACGTATACAGCACTCTCTTATATGAAAATTTCTTTTTCTACTTATATTCACAGCTTACTATATATCTAATGTCTTATCTTATATTGACAGCTAACTTATATTGATAGCTAACTATGTATCTTAATATATGACTGTTGTGCTTTCTTTCCTGTAAAAATATAAACAATGTGATTTGTGCTGACTGCTTACGGTCAGTCCGTATACAGCACGATGTCGTGTGATATGCTTGTGTAGTGGACTGTTTTTCTCTCTCTCCCTTTAATTTTATTGATACTAGTGAAGAGGGCACCTGCGATGCATATGCATGTATAAAAGCTCATATAAAAAATAAAAAAGCCATTTGGCTACCACATTTACCATCTACCAAGAGATAGGGGGGACCGGTGGGCCCCATAAAACTGTGGGGCCCACATGCCCTTCTATCTCTTGGTAGATGGTAGATGTGGTAGCCAAATAACATTGTTGTATAAAAAGTTGAGGAGTTTTGTGTGTTGCAGAGAAATGAAAAACAAATGTATAATAAAAGGACATACTAGTCGTATCCATATACATGATGATGCAAAATATTATCAAGCACTCTGTACATTAGTATCTATATATGAAGTTGAGAATGTACGTGCATCAAAAAATATATGCAATGTAGTCTATTCTAGTATGGACTTAGCACGTCGAGAAAGTACATCAAAATATATACATAATGTAGTCCATTCTAGCATGGACTTAGCACATCACAACTTTAAATACCGTCAGGATATTACCTAAAAGTCAACAATTCCAAAATGGTAACTTCAAACATTGAGAGTTCCAAAATGACCACAATATACTTTATAGGAGAACCTATGTTGTTTTGTTTTCTTCAGCGTTGTCCTCTTCAAGTTCTTCTAGAACTTTGGTCACCATGTATTGTCGAATATTTGCATTTTAAGCTTTAGAGAAATTCTTCTTAAGCTGAATGTGATACTCTCTTTTCTCAACCAGTCCCCCCAAAGAAGCGACATCAATAATTCCTCTTAAAAAGATCATACACAAAATGTTCATGACTGAATATGAGTGCCCGAAACCAAGTAAATGCATAATAGTCCATATTTTAGGTTTTTTATAATCAGTTAGCAACAACCAAATGAAAGAAGGTACTGAAAATGCAAAAAGCAAAGGCATATATGAACTTATTTTCCCAGCATTCTCATTTGCAATATGTAAGGGTACAATCGAGGTATTGATTTTGAAAAATGCGAAGATTGATAATAGAGTTATCAGATTAGTGTTCTGCATGAGTTGTAAGGCAATGATTGAGAATAGCTTTTCGGCATTTCTTCCAAAGATAATAGCGGTATAGAGCCAGTGGGATTATGATGTTGTATGCTGAAACAACACCGGTAGCAGTTACTTAAAGGATTATTTTTTAAAAAAGACCTTTTTTTAAAAATAATTAGCAAAATCGATCATTTTGTGAAAATATTAGCAAAAAATCGACCTCTTTCTGGGGTCGATTTTGTAAAATATCAACTTTAAAATACATGGGATATTAGTAGTAAACAGAGCATTGGTGACGGGGTAATCCGTCACCAATGCCCTGAAATCCATCACCAATAAACATTGGTGACGCATATAGCGTCACCAATGTTTGGTGAAGGGGAAGGCCGTCGCCAAAGAGTATTGGCGAAGGGAAACATTGGCGACGAAATAATTTGTCGCCAATGAGCATAGGCGACGGAATGAATCCGTCCTCGATAAACAAGGGCGACGGGCTTCATTCCTTAGCCAATAACATTGGCGACTGCGTGGACCCATCGCCAATGTTAAATATTGGCGACGGGGATCATCCGTTGCCAATGATTATGTACATTGGTTACGGACTTCCCCGTCGCCAATGTACATATATCTATTTTTTTCCCTGCATTTGGTAGCCCCCCATTCGGGAGTACACATGTACATTATCCATACACAATATCCACCAATCCATACACATATTCAACAATATACATATCCAACAATATTCACATTCATCCACTAATCCAAACCAATCCAAATCGATCCAATCACAATACATGTCCATACTCAAACAATATTCATACATATCCATCCACAAATCAATAAAACTAGAAATCAAAAATATAATACATATAGATAAAGGCTAAATTACCATTTTGGTATATTTAGTAGCACCCTTTTACCAACAAGGTATATTTATTGGCACCGGCGACATCAAGGTATATTTAGTTTTCCAAAATTATCATTAAGGCCTATCCGGCCCGTGATAAACTTTGAATATAAAATTATAGATTTTTTACATATATATCCCTCAAATTTCTCATATTTACAAATTATCCCCCCAAATATTAATTTTGAACCCCTTCTCCCTTCCTCCCTCCCTCCCTCTCGCCCCTCTCTTCCTCCCTCCCACCGCCCTCCCCCCTTCTTCCTCCCTCCCTCACTCCCGCCCCATCCGCCACCGCTACCAAAGAGATGAAAACCTCTGCCCCGATTCGATCACCTACGTCACTGTCATCAAAAAGCTGTATGAAAACATCGGCGGCGGTGGCGGAGTGGGGCGGGAGGGAGGAAGGGAGGGAGGAAGAAGGGGGAGGGCGGCAAGAGGGAGGGAGAGAGGGGCGGGAGGGAGAGAGGGAGGGAAAAGGGGGTTCAAAAGTAAGATTTAGGGGGATGATTTATAAATATAAGAAATTTGAGGGATGTATATGTAAAAAATCTATAATTTTATATTCAAAGTTCACCGCCGGCGGTCGGATAGGCCTTAATGGCAATTTTGGGATAACTAAATATACCTTGATATCGCCGGTGCCAATAAATATACCTTGTTGGTAAAAGGGTGCTACTAAATATACCAAAATGGTAATTTAGCCTATAGATAAAATTTGAAAGTCATAACATGTTCAATAAAATCCAGAAGTCCACAAAAGTAATAACAAATCTAACTCACTACTCACTCGTCGTGGTCCCTATCATTGGTGGCGGCTGCATCAGAACGCCGTATCGTACTACTGTTCCCTACAGGAGTACCTCCTCTAGCCTGAAAAGAATATAAATCAACATGAGAATATGTTCCAAAATATTCGTAATAAGTACATATATGATATGACATATATACCTCTCTACCACTTGCATATCCATGCTCATCAAACGCTAACTTCATAATAGCCATGTATATAGGCCGCGGAAGCAACTCCTGTAAGGGCTCAGAATTGATGAGTCGCTACACAACAATCCAGGTTGTTTGTGCACCCCTTAACTCACACTTAATAGTAGGAAGAATAGTGAAAGCCAAGGGGGCTTCAACATTGTCCAACAAGTATTTTTCAATCTTACCCACGACGTATGATGTGTCACATGGTCGCGTTGAGGTCACAGACCGATCGCTAGGCTTACTGCTGGTGGTGATTGTCCTAACTCTAGCACTTGATAAGGGCACCCTCCCTTTCTTGTTGGGTTTTAAACCGTAAGCTCCATCAATGACTTCCCTCCACTGCTCTCTGGTCATGCGGATAGGCTCTACAGGACTGTCCTCTATGTCCTGAGACTGGATGACCTGGGTCAAGACAACATTTTGCGAAGCTTCTAATGACGCCTGAATATCATGTATAAAAAAAATTTAGAAACTCTAATGAGAAAGCATTAAGTATATACAAATCTGAAATTAATCTTATACTTACATGCATCTCATTAATTTTCTCCACATTTTCCTCCTTATTGTAGCCCTCGGGTGGTGAATAAGCTTTTCTAGCAAGAAGGGTCGGCGGCATAGTTAAAGCGTCCTGTGATATATTAAATTCCAAATTAATTTGAGCAATGTATGAAACTAGTCACATGGTATAAGTTTTAATAATATGATCATACTGGGTTCTCACTCAAATACTTATGCTCGATCCGTGCATAAGGAGTAGATCCCAGAAAGTGATCGTATAGCTTTGAATTGTGATTCTCCGATGCCGTCACACATTTTTCCTGCAAAATAAAGTATTTTATTAGTATGTGCGGTAATAATATCATAAATTAAAAATAACCCACCTTCTTCTCACCCTTCTACTCGATAATGAGAGTCATCCAATTATACGGAGGAACCCTCTTATCAAGCTCATAGATCATCCTCCAATCATCGGTTAGTTTTGTAAAATATTTTCTCTTGAGACCACTCCTCCATCCCTGAATAATCTTGCCCATTCTAGGCATTACATAATCCCAAGAGTCCTGGTTGTCCTCAAGACAATAATGGTCCTGCAAATTACATGCAAGAAATAAAATACACTATAAGAATAATCAAATAAATTATAAATAAAAGAAGCAATATAATAAATAATTACCATGAGCTTCTCTCAGATATTCTTTATGCCTTTAAATTCTTGCTCTTCAAAATTATGAGCAATGTTAATGGAGTTTGGGTCTCTGATTAACAGCTGATCAAGTTATTAAATCTGACAGCCCAATCCCCAATAGGAATGTTGTCCCTCCACTCCAAAATGGCATGGTATCCTTTGGGAGGTACTTTGGTCTTTTTCTCACTCCCATGCCTTTCGGGCTTCTCATAGTCATGATTCCCTACAAAGACAGAGAGAAACAAATTTTTTATTAACTTAAATAATCAAATAAGTAGGAAATTTTAAAAGTTTACACGAATTTATTACCCTTTTCCCTTATTTGATCTGCTATCGCCTTTTCGAGCCTCTGCTTTATCGCATGCTCCTTCCTTTTAATCTCATCTCTCCTTCTTTTGTAGTTCCTATCGCATTTTCATTGCAATGCATTAGCTTTTTCTGGTAGGGGGATGCGAGATATTGCTAGAGTCCATGGGCGGAGACATGCAATCTCCGACTAAGAAGATCCGGACATAGTCTCATGCTGGATCTCGTCGTCATCGGATCCACCACAAGCATCATCTATAAATATATATTAGGAATATAAAATATCATTGTAAAACAAATGTATATTAGGAATATAATATCGAAAGGATAACAATGTGAAATAATACCTAGATCTGGCGATGAGTCCCGATGATATGGTAGACCCATAAGAGATGCCTGTCCGTATGTCCCCGCAATATCTAACAAAATAATAAATACGATATGAACATATAAATTTCTCAATAGAGTTAATACAATTAAATAAATTTATACTTTCAACGGGTGAGGATCCATGTGGAGATAATGGACTCCGAGAAAGTCATGAGGATGTTCCTGCATAAATAAAAAAAAGTAAATACGATGCATATTTATATCACAAATACAATTTACTTAAACAAATTTTGAATACTTATACCAGATGATGGACCTTCTCGATCCCGGGAAGGAAATAGATGCCTAATTCTTTGGCTCATCTGACAACTTAAATTGTTAATCTAATATAATTTAAATATTTAATAAATGCATGCAAGAAAAATAAGTGATTGTTGATAATTGCATCGATAAAATCATATAAAATGGGAAGTAATTATTTTAAAATTCTACAAGCACCAAATAAATGACATTCAATCTCCTACATTACGGATGTCAAGCCGAATTTGCGAAGTATACATATTAAATCAACCCTAACCATTTCAGCAAAAAGTACACGAGACTACCATTTCAGATTAACCATAATTAGCGACCACTAATTACAAAGGACTACTAGTCCTGTATATTTTAAAGTCGATATTTTGCAAAATCAACCTCTTTTTAGCCAGTCGAGATGACGTGGTAAAAAAGAGGTCGATTTTGCTAAATATTTTTAAAAAGGTCGATTTTACTAATACTTTTTCAAAAATGGTCTTTTTAAAAAAATTCTCCTTACTTAAATGTAAGTTGTATGCTGAAACTACATTGCATATGGAATGTCAAGCCATCTTAGGTTCAATGTGACTTGTTTAAGATTATCTTTTAATTTTATGTGATACAAAAATAAGATTGATAATAGGTCTATACATAAAAGGAATTTAGCTAAATAAAGTGAATGCTTCTCAGGAATGTTCGAGCCATGCGATAAGAAAAGGCCTCTCTTTGGGGTTGGCTATAAAAAAGAACAAAAAAGAGGATATAGGACATTTTCATTGATCATGTGGAAGTTCAGAATTCGTAAGATGTGTTCAATTTACAAGAAGTAATTAGGATTTTTAACACGAAACACCTATTTCTTTCATTGCTTCTCATCAAATATATTTCTTATATTGTTTTAAAATCTTAATAAGGGAAGCAAAAATCCCTCGGATATGGGCAAAGTCGAAGTAGCAAATTCACATGATAAAATACCAATATTAGTGAAGAAACTTATATAGGGTTAGGGGCTTTCCTAGTATATATATTAAGCCAAAATTCGTAATACTTCACTTCGTGCCAGATTGTTCTTCATATATGTGTAGCAATTCTATAAATACCCCGTTGGGCCAAATTAATTAGGTTGGACAAGCTTCAGGTAAAAAAGAATACTTTAGTTTTCCAATATTCAGAAAACATTATGTACCTAACATTCATCACAACCATACAAATTCAGTTTAGCCATTCAGTTTTTGTAAATATATGAGTTGCAAATGATATACGGCACTGATAAAACAATTTCAAGTCACAGAAATATTACATATTATGTAATATTTCGGGTAAATAAAGTTGATTTGATGGGTAATTTTAAAAGTATTACATTTCATTTTCATATTGCATTGGTTGCAAACATTGATCTTTGTTATACTTTGCATTCTTTCTCTATTTGTTTGGTTGTGCTCTGCAGGCTTGTTAAGTGCCTTGCTCTCTTCTGTTTGACATTTTCTTTTATGATAAGCTTCCCTTTCTTTCTTTGTATTTCACTTCTTCTCTCCTCAAAACAAGCTACCTACCATTTTCTCCTATCTTCATTTCATTTTAATCTTATTTCTATCAGTGTCGACATCTGCATATTCTTATTCTTCTTCGAAAATAAAATTTTAAACACATATATTTTGAAGGATATTGTTGAACATTTAGCTAAACAATTATTTATAGAGCTGAAAATCAACAAGCTGTTATGGATGCATCAAATACACATGATTGAAGTCAGCATCTCGGCTCAGTCATGCTTTGGACAAGAGAATGCTATTTTGAGTTAGTGACAAGTTAATTTATGCAAGGTCCTAATTGCAAAAGGACATGGACACCTAATTAACTTGGAAATAGTCTTGATCAATTAATGATTCTAGTTGATAAGGAATCCTACATATACTAGAATTCAATTTGCTGACATAATCAATCATATGGAAATTCTATTCCCATTGTGATTCTATTTCCTTGAGAAGCTAGCAATTGGCCTTTTGGATATATATATATATATATATATATATATATATATATATGTGTGTGTGTGTGTGTGTGTGTGTGTGTGTGTGTGTGTGTGTGTGTGTGTGTGTGTGTGTGTACATACATACATACATACATACATACATACACAGGGTCATCCGAGATTAAATGTCATAAATCTACAGAGCACCAATCAAGAAAAAAGAGTTCTCTTGTGAAGCCTATTTGATATTTTTCTCTTTTGCTCCTTTATTTGATAGAGATTGTAATAGGTTATTGGGGTGTATTAGGGATTGAGTGATTGAATGATCTCCACATTTTATTCCTCATAAATTGTTAGTAAAGCTATTCTCCTTCTTCGACCGTGAACGTAGGTTATAAGCTAAATCACGTATATCCGTGTATTTTTGTGTTCTTAATATTTTTCGTACTTTCGTGTGATTGATATTAGTTTATTCTGGAGATTTGTCATAACAAATTGGTATCAGAACCCTCAGCTATTAATCGGACGAGAAGATGACGACAACCACTATGAAGTGGGATATCGAGAAGTTTGATGGTAACATCAGTTTTAGCCTTTGGCAAGTTAGGATGATCACCGTGTTGACAGAGAGTGGATTGAAGAAGGCTTTGTTCAGGAAGTCGAAGAAACCAGCTAACATGACAGAGAAAGATTGAAACGAGTTGGATGATAAATCTCTCACAGCGATCCAATCATATTTGACTATCAAATTCTTGCAAGAAGTTCTCATGGAGAAGACAGTCGCTGATTTATGGTCTAAGTTGGAGGACTTATATTTGACGAAGTCGCTCACTAATCACCTTCTTTTGAAGCAGCGTTTGTACACACTTTGGATGTCGAAAGGTATACCAATCAAATCTCATATTGGTGAGTTTAATTCTGTGATTACAGACTTGAGTAAGATTAATGTTAAGATCGATGATGTAGATCAAGCCCTATGGCCATCGTGTTCTTTGCCGCCTTCCTACAAGCACTTTAGAGATACTATGATTTACGGTCGAGATTCTATTGGCATCAAGGATGTCAAAGAGAACATGTTGAATAAGGAGAAGATCGACAAAGAGTTAACCACAAGTGAAAATAGCGATAAAGCTGATGACTTATTTGTTCGAGGAAGATAGAAGAAAAGAGTTTTAGAGGTAACATGTATAAGTGGAAGCACAGGAATCTGACCTGTAGATATTGCAAGAAGAAAGGGCACATCAAGACCGATTGTTATAGGTTGAAGAACAAGAATAAATAAGAAGAGTATGAAGATAAACTTGAGGAGGACTCCGCTGATTCGCTGAAGTTGGTATTGCTGAAGATGTGATTTTGTTGGTTACCGATGATAAAACTAGAAGCACTGAAGATTAGATTTTGGATTCGGGTTGTTCCTATGATATGTATCTTAATCGAGACTGGTTCATCACTTATGAAGGTATTGATGATGGAGTTGCTCTCATGGGGAATAACGTCTCATACAAAACTGTTGCGAAAAGGACAATTCAGATTAAGATGTATGATGGAGTCATCATGACTTTAATTGATGTTAGGCATGTTCTAGGTTTAAGGAAGAATCTCATCTCTTTGAGCACTCTTGATAGTCTTGGGTGCAATTTGTCAGGTGAAGGTGGAGTCCTTAGGGTTACAAAAGGCTCTCTTGTGGTTAAAAATAGAAAGTAGATCGACGGCTTGTTTGTTTTGCAGGGTTCAACCATTACCGATTTGGTTGCAGCCACGTCATTGATATCAAGAACAGATACTACTAGCTTATGATATATGAGACTTGGTCATATGAGTGAGCGCGGATTGACCGAGTTGAGCAAGAAGGTGGACAGAGTATAGGAAAATTAGGGTTTCGCGAGCATTGCATCTTCGAGAAGTAGAAAAGAGTCAGCTTCAGTACGATAGTGCATCAGACTAAAGGTACTTTGGATTACATCCATTTAGATATTTGGGGATCTTCTCAAGTTGCCGCGAAGGGTGATAGTTTGAGATATTTGTTGACCTTCATTGATGACTACTCCAGGAAGGTTTGAATTTACTTTTTGAGACATAAAGATGAGGTGTTTATCACTTTTAAGCAGTGAATATCTTTGATTGAGAAGCAGATTGGGAGGCTGATTAAGAGGCTTAGAACTGATAATGACCTTAAATTTTATGGATGAGAATTTAATGAGTTCTTCAAGAAGAAGGAAATCGTTAGACATCGTACAATCCCTCATACACTACAACAGAATGGGATGTCAGAACATATGAATAGAACCCTTTTGGAGAAAGCTCGTTGTATGCTATTCAATACAGGTCTAGGCAAGGAATACTGGGCAGAAGCGGTGAATATGGCTTGTTACTTAGTGAATCGGTCGCCATATACTACTATCGGTTGTAAAACTCCAGAGGAGATTTGGTCTGGTAAGCCTGTAGATTATTCTAATCTAAGAATATTTAGTTGTCCTGCATATGCGCATGTTAGTCAAGGGAAACTTGAGTCTCGAGCGAATTAGTGCATATTCCTAGGTTATGCATTGGGTGTCAAGGATTTTTAGGTTGTGGTATCCTGATCATAAGTCTCCTAAGACTATTATCAGCGGCGATCACTTTTGATGAGTCTGCTATGTTCCATAAAAAATAGTCACTGTAGGCGTTAAAAAATACTTACAAGATCCCCGAAACCAACTCGTGATGGGGAGTCGGCGAATGACAACCCATCGGATGATACGGACGTCGCACTTCTGGCGGACCTCGCCATTTGGCGAGCCTCATGTTCACTTGGCGAAGCCTCAGCTCATTTTGGCGAACCTCGTCTTCTGGCGAACCTCGCCTGTTGACGAACCTCGGTTCCTTCGGCGAACCTCGCTTTTGGCGAACCTCGGCTCATTTTGGCGAACCTGCGTCTTCGTGTTCACTTGGCGAAGCCCCAGTTCATTTTGGCGAACCTCGCCTTTTGGCGAACCTCAGCTCATTTCGGCGAACCTCGTCTTCGTGTTCACTTGGCGAAGCCTCAGTTCATTTTGGCGAACCTCGCCTGTTGACGAACCTCGCCTTCTGACGAACCTGCGCTGTTGGCGAACCTGCGCCTTTTGGCGAACCTCGCCATTTGGCGAGCCTCATGTTCACTTGGCGAAGCCTCGGCTCATTTTGGCGAACCTCGGCTCATTTTGGCGAACCTCGCTTTTGGCGAACCTCGGCTCATTTTGGCGAACCTGCGTCTTCGTGTTCACTTGGCGGCCTCGGTTCATTTTGGCGAACCTGCGCTGTTGGCGAACCTCGCTTTTGGCGAACCTCGCCATTTGGCGAGCCTGCGTGTTCACTTGGCGAAGCCTCGGCTCATTTTGGCGAACCTGCGTCTTCGTGTTCACTTGGCGAAGCCTCGGTTCATTTTGGCGAACCTGCGCTGTTGGCGAACCTCGGTTCCTTCGGCGAACCTCGCCATCGGCAAACCTCGTATTCACTTGGCGAAGCCTCGGCTCATTTTGGCGAACCTCGGCTCATTTTGGCGAACCTGCGTCTTACGGCGAACCTCGCTTTTGGCGAACCTCGCCATTTGGCGAGCCTCGTGTTCACTTGGCGAAGCCTCGGCTCATTTTGGCGAACCTGCGCGTTGGCGAACCTCGCCTTCGGCGAACCTGCGCCTTTTGGCGAACCTGCCATTTGGCGAGCCTCGTGTTCACTTGGCGAAGCCTCGGTTCATTTTGGCGAACCTGCGCTGTTGGCGAACCTGCCTTTTGGCGAACCTGCGCCATTTGGCGAGCCTCGTGTTCACTTGGCGAAGCCTCAGTTCATTTTGGCGAACCTCGTCTTCTGGCGAACCTCGTCTTCTAGCGAACCTCGCGGTGTGGCGAACCTCGGTTCCTTCTGGCGAACCTCGCCATCGGCAAACCTCGTATTCACTTGGCGAAGCCTCGGCTCATTTTGGCGAACCTCGTCTTACGGCGAACCTCGTCTTACGGCGAACCTGCGCTGTTGGCGAACCTGCGCCATTTGGCGAGCCTCGGTTCACTTGGCGAAGCCTCGGTTCATTTTGGCGAACCTCGGTTCCTTCGGCGAACCTCGTCTTACGGCGAACCTCGTCTTACGGCGAACCTGCGCCTTTTGGCGAACCTCGGCTCATTTTGGCGAACCTCGCTTTTGGCGAACCTGCCATTTGGCGAGCCTGCGTGTTCACTTGGCGAAGCCCGGTTCATTTTGGCGAACCTGCGCCATTTGGCGAGCCTGCGTGTTCACTTGGCGAAGCCCGGTTCATTTTGGCGAACCTCGGTTCCTTCGGCGAACCTGCGCCATTTGGCGAGCCTCATGTTCACTTGGCGAAGCCCGGTTCATTTTGGCGAACCTGCGCTGTTGGCGAACCTGCCATTTGGCGAGCCTCATGTTCACTTGGCGAAGCCTCGGTTCATTTTGGCGAACCTCGCTTTTGGCGAACCTCGCCTTTTGGCGAACCTCGGTTCCTTCGGCGAACCTGCGCTGTTGGCGAACCTCGGCTCATTTTGGCGAACCTCGGTTCCTTCGGCGAACCTGCGCTGTTGGCGAACCTCGCTTTTGGCGAACCTCGGTTCCTTCGGCGAACCTCGCCATTTGGCGAGCCTCGTGTTCACTTGGCGAAGCCTCGGCTCATTTTGGCGAACCTGCGTCTTACGGCGAACCTCGCCATTTGGCGAGCCTGCGTGTTCACTTGGCGAAGCCCGGTTCATTTTGGCGAACCTGCCATTTGGCGAGCCTCATGTTCACTTGGCGAAGCCCGGTTCATTTTGGCGAACCTCGCCATTTGGCGAGCCTCGTGTTCACTTGGCGAAGCCCGGTTCATTTTGGCGAACCTCGGTTCATTTTGGCGAACCTGCCATTTGGCGAGCCTCATGTTCACTTGGCGAAGCCCGGTTCATTTTGGCGAACCTCGCTTTTGGCGAACCTCGCTTTTGGCGAACCTGCGCTGTTGGCGAACCTCGTCTTACGGCGAACCTGCGCTGTTGGCGAACCTCGGTTCATTTTGGCGAACCTCGTCTTACGGCGAACCTCGTCTTACGGCGAACCTGCGCCTTTTGGCGAACCTGCGCTGTTGGCGAACCTGCCATTTGGCGAGCCTCGTGTTCACTTGGCGGCCTCGGTTCATTTTGGCGAACCTGCGTCTTCGTGTTCACTTGGCGAAGCCCGGTTCATTTTGGCGAACCTCGGTTCATTTTGGCGAACCTGCGTCTTCGTGTTCACTTGGCGAAGCCCGGTTCATTTTGGCGAACCTCGGTTCATTTTGGCGAACCTCGGTTCCTTCGGCGAACCTCGCTTTTGGCGAACCTCGGTTCCTTCGGCGAACCTGCGCCATTTGGCGAGCCTCGTGTTCACTTGGCGAAGCCCGGTTCATTTTGGCGAACCTCGCCATTTGGCGAGCCTCGGTTCATTTTGGCGAACCTCGGTTCCTTCGGCGAACCTGCGCTGTTGGCGAACCTGCGCTGTTGGCGAACCTCGCCTTTTGGCGAACCTCGGCTCATTTTGGCGAACCTCGTCTTACGGCGAACCTCGTCTTACGGCGAACCTGCGCTGTTGGCGAACCTGCGCCATTTGGCGAGCCTGCGTGTTCACTTGGCGAAGCCTCGGCTCATTTTGGCGAACCTCGCCATTTGGCGAGCCTGCGTGTTCACTTGGCGAAGCCTCGGCTCATTTTGGCGAACCTGCCATTTGGCGAGCCTCGTGTTCACTTGGCGAAGCCTCGGTTCATTTTGGCGAACCTCGGTTCATTTTGGCGAACCTCGCCATTTGGCGAGCCTGCGTGTTCACTTGGCGGCCTCGGTTCATTTTGGCGAACCTCGGTTCATTTTGGCGAACCTCGTCTTACGGCGAACCTGCGCCATTTGGCGAGCCTCGTGTTCACTTGGCGAAGCCTCGGCTCATTTTGGCGAACCTCGTCTTACGGCGAACCTGCGCCATTTGGCGAGCCTCGTGTTCACTTGGCGAAGCCCGGTTCATTTTGGCGAACCTCGCTTTTGGCGAACCTGCGTCTTCGTGTTCACTTGGCGAAGCCTCGGTTCATTTTGGCGAACCTGCGCCTTTTGGCGAACCTGCCATTTGGCGAGCCTCATGTTCACTTGGCGAAGCCCGGTTCATTTTGGCGAACCTCGGTTCCTTCGGCGAACCTCGTCTTACGGCGAACCTGCGCCTTTTGGCGAACCTGCGCTGTTGGCGAACCTGCGTCTTCGTGTTCACTTGGCGAAGCCCGGTTCATTTTGGCGAACCTCGGCTCATTTTGGCGAACCTGCCATTTGGCGAGCCTCGTGTTCACTTGGCGAAGCCCGGTTCATTTTGGCGAACCTCGCCTTTTGGCGAACCTGCGCCTTTTGGCGAACCTCGTCTTACGGCGAACCTCGTCTTACGGCGAACCTCGTCTTACGGCGAACCTGCGCCTTTTGGCGAACCTCGGCTCATTTTGGCGAACCTCGGCTCATTTTGGCGAACCTGCGTCTTACGGCGAACCTGCGCCATTTGGCGAGCCTCATGTTCACTTGGCGAAGCCTCGGCTCATTTTGGCGAACCTCGCTCATACAGAAGAAGTTGTAATTTTTGTTTCCATTGTACGCCTTAAAATAAAAGGCATTTCTTTTGAATTTTGTTGTAGGCCAAAGAAGCTGTAAACGAATTCAAGGACAATGAATAACAAGTCAACTTTCCCCGCGAACAAGCTGGCGACCACAGTGGGAGCCACCGGCCTCAGATCGGAGGTCTTAGTGCATGACATGGATTCCTATCCCGGTGGAGGAAGAGGTCGAGTTCGAATTCGACCAGGAGAAGTTCGAGGAGTACCTGTCCTCACCCTCTTCCAGATCCAGTTCCCCCCGCCGCTCCAAGAAGGTCTCCGCTGCAAGGAGAACCCGATGGGCCTTCGATGGAGAGCCCCAGGACGGCGAGTCCAACCCCGCTGCCGCAGGTAGCGAGAAATCCCCCTCGGCGTCTGAAGTCCGAACTACAACGGCGCCCGAGATGAACGCCAATGACGCGCCCGCACTCTCCAAGCGAGCCCGCCAAAGGCGACGACAAAGCATGGCGCGCAAACATGCCAAAGCCGTGCAATCCATGGATGGGGTCCTTCTGGCGGATCTAAGATCGAACTTCTGCGAGGTTCCGGCCTCAAGTGATCGGCCAGTTCATCAAGCCGTCAACTAACGAGTGGGTCCGTGTCAAGCGGAACCGCTCCACGCCGAGGCGTATCCGGAAGCGCCAGCGCCTCCTTGCGCCCGAGCGACTTTGGTACAACAAGCTCGTGAATTGAAGAAAGAGGTGGTAAAAAAGGCGCCGACATACTACCAGGTTTGGAAGCCCAAAACTAACGGTGCTCCAACCCGGTAGCCGCGACTCCAAAAGCTAAAACTGCCAACATTCCAGTTCCTGTCCCGGCACTTAAGCCGAGGGCCGCAGGCGTTGCAAATTCGGCGCCAAAATCCAAGGTGTCTGAACCGGTGGCGAAGCCAACTCCCGCCACCACCACCAAACCTACTATCAAGGATCGTCTAGGTCCTTTGAAAGAATCACGGGTCACTCCTCATGCAGGAGGTCGCACCCGCTCCAACAAGGACAAGAAGACTCCTGCAGTCCCTCCTATCGGATTGAAAATCGAAGTCCGAGAGTCCGCTGAGGCTTCACGCCCACATCGGCGAAAGTCTAGGCGAGTCACTTTCGGAAGTTTCGATGAATTGACCCGTCCTCGGAAGGAGACGTTTTCATTTGACTATGAGGACGTTATACCCGAGAGATCGTGCCAACACACTGTGGGTTACTCCGGCACTCGTGCCGATGAGTTATCTTGTGATGCTGAAGTGCGAAGAAGACTCGAAAGAGTTCTCCCAGCTCATCACAGTCATGTTTGTGCTCTAAGCTCATCGAAACGGTGCTCTCGGAATGTAAGTGTAGCCGAGAAACTCCAGAAAGGGTCTCGGTCTTCCAGAGACTTACCACCAACACGCCGAGACCTAGGTCAAGGCGACTCCGCAGAAGGATGACATCCCGAAAGGATGAATTGCGAGGTCACTAATAATATGACCAAAGAAAGAATCATCATCACGGGCTATTCCGGCGCATCATAGCGGCTAACTCGTTTGCGGTCCGGGACTATCCGACGGTCTAGATACGACAAACTTCTGAAAGGGATACCCGCGGAGGATGATACGTCGGATATCGGCTCCATGTCGCCTCGATCATCACGGTATCTAGCGAAGGAGCCCCAAAGCGCTCATGATCGATCTGAGATCAAGTGGCTAAGATGCTAGACGAAGCGTTGGCTAAACAACGGGAAAACTTCAAACTAGAGATGGATTTGGCCATGCAGACGATGAGAGAAATGCATGACCAACAGATCCAAGCCTTGACAAAACATCGAGGTGAATCGAGTCAGCGCATCGACGTCGACCAAGATGACAGCGATTCAGACTAGGAGGAAATACAAGAGGATGATAACCCTCCTGAACCACACAACGCTGGGCATAATGTAGATATGGCTGCTCATGAGAGCGAGAAGATCAAAGACCTCGAGAGCAAAATCAACTCACTGATTTCCGCTCAAGAAGTGAAGAAGACAGGTATTCCTTGCCCATACCCGAGGGAGTGGGAATCAATTCCGTACCCGTCTAAGTTTAACTTAATAAACTTCACACCGTTTGACGGGAAGGGATCCCCGACGCAGCACTTGATTTATTTCAAGTCGCACCTCGGAGTTATTCCGTGCGAGCCCACGATGGTTCGGTCATTCGTTGGCACCCTTCGTGGAGCCGCCGATTGGTACCGCCGTCTCAAGCGGGGAGCATTCCGCATTTGGGGCGACATGGAATCTAGCTTCCTCACCAATTTCTTCGGCGGCGATACGAAGTATCGATTGGGACATTGCTCGGCGAAGCGAAGGGCGGGCTGTGGATATCTTCGTCAAGCGATTCGGAACAAGGCAATGAGCTGTCGGGATCCGATAACGAGGAGTTCATCCTCGGACCTGCCATAACAACTTGTCGATAGGCGTACTAGAGCAATGGGGACCGCACCATCTATAGCGTGGAAGGATTTGAAGGTTCGTGGAAACAAGGCGAAAGATTCCTCAAGAGGAAAAAGCGGAAAAGGCCAGCCGGCAATGGAAGCCGGCGTAACTTTGTTCCACGCGGCAAAGGGAAAGAGCAGGCCAAGGCGGTTCGCGAACAAGCGTTCAACTCAACCCGGCAGCGGCGCAGCAATGGCGCCGTAGAGCACAATCGGCGTGGCAACCAGGGCGCGAAATAGAAGGCCTCGAGCCAAGATTTCGAAGTCCTATTCCTTTAGGGACGGCGAGATTCCGGTCTCTTCAAATATCTTGTCGAAAATAACAAGATCAAACTCCCTCCGATTCGAGAATCAAGAGGAAGCAATGAGGACGAACGACCCAAAATCTGCGGCGTATCCGCAGGCAATTCATCACCCACTAAATCTGTTTCACCTTAAGGACAAAATCCGGGCTTTAATTGGCGTAGGGTCATCACTATGAAGCCGTCAAAGAAAAGAAGGTCGAACAAATCACGGTGTCCATAAGCTTTGGGTCAGTGCCATTGACATGGTTTGAACCTAAACCGGTGGTCAAAGTCGCAATGAAGGCGGTGAGCGGCGACCCACATAAGCAACGCCGTAAAGGACTTGTATCATATCTGACCCCAAATGGCGAAGTCACGTGGATCCACCGGACCTTCTTGAGGATGAGCAATGGGTAGCCTCTTCTTCATCGAAGAAAAATCAAAGCGGAAGGAAAGGCATGCCATGCTACTTCGCAGTGCAGAGGAGATGGCGAATAGGTGGTAGCATTCGGTTGTCAGAAGGAGAACACGAAGCCACGCCACCGAGGCGGACACGAGTACAAATACAAGTACCGAAAGTCTCCGACCCTAATGCCAAGGCATTTGTCGGTGGGGTACCAACAATTCCCCTCACTCGCACCGAGAAAGCGCAACAGCAGGTGGCTGCCAAAGAAGTCACGACGAAACAGCCGCAAGAAGTTCAGCTCCCGAAGCAGCCTCGGTTCAATCACCCGATTAGAAGAGACAAACCGGGAAGCTCCAACTCTCCATACCGTTTTGACGTCATGGCCCAGTTGGCAAACATCCGGCGGGATAACTCTCTACGAGTTGCTCCGATTGTCAAAGGAAACCCGGGAAGCTCTACAAGAAGCTCTGGCTGACTCTGAGGTGTTTCTCACTCAGATCAAGCCGATTCCGGAAGAATCTGCCCAACAATGCAACCTTGCGGCTAAACACTTTCCCTGCATCACCTTTACAAAGGAGGATATGCAGACAAGGAATTCCAAACACGATAGGCGCTTTACTTCACGGGTATATTGGCTCTAGTGAAGTTAGCAGGATCCAAGTCGATCCGGGTTCATTTGTGAGCATCATGCCCTACGCCTCATGTATCATCTTGGAATCCCTGCCAAGAAGTTCGGCTCGAAGCGACCTCGGTTCAATCACCCGATTAGAAGAGACAAACCGAAGCTCCAACTCTCCATACCGTTTTGGCGTCATGGCCCGGTTGGCAAACATCCGGCGGGATAACTCTCTGAGTTGCTCCGATTGTCAAAGGAAACCCGAAGCTCTACAAGAAGCTCACGGTGACTCGAGGTGTTTCTCACTCGAGATCAAGCCGATTCGGAAGAATCGCCCAACAATGCAACCTTGCGGCTAAACACTTTCCTGCATCACCTTTACAAAGGAGGATATGCGGACAAGGAATTCAAACACGATAGGCGCTTTACTTCACCGTATATTGGCTCTAGTGAAGTTAGCAGGATCCAAGTCGATCCGGGTTCATTTGTGAGCATCATGCCCTACGCCTCATGTATCATCTTGGAATCCCCGCCAAGAAGTTCGGCTCGAAGCGACCTCGGTTCAATCACCCGATTAGAAGAGACAAACCGAAGCTCCAACTCTCCATACCGTTTTGGCGTCATGGCCCGGTTGGCAAACATCCGGCGGGATAACTCTCTGAGTTGCTCCGATTGTCAAAGGAAACCCGAAGCTCTACAAGAAGCTCGTCGACTCGAGGTGTTTCTCACTCGAGATCAAGCCGATTCGGAAGAATCGCCCAACAATGCAACCTTGCGGCTAAACACTTTCCTGCATCACCTTTACAAAGGAGGATATGCGGACAAGGAATTCAAACACGATAGGCGCTTTACTTCACCGTATATTGGCTCTAGTGAAGTTAGCAGGATCCAAGTCGATCCGGGTTCATTTGTGAGCATCATGCCCTACGCCTCATGTATCATCTTGGAATCCCCGCCAAGAAGTTCGGCTCGAAGCGACCTCGGTTCAATCACCCGATTAGAAGAGACAAACCGAAGCTCCAACTCTCCATACCGTTTTGGCGTCATGGCCCGGTTGGCAAACATCGGCGGGATAACTCTCTGAGTTGCTCCGATTGTCAAAGGAAACCCGAAGCTCTACAAGAAGCTCAGGCGACTCGAGGTGTTTCTCACTCGAGATCAAGCCGATTCGGAAGAATCGCCCAACAATGCAACCTTGCGGCTAAACACTTTCCTGCATCACCTTTACAAAGGAGGATATGCGGACAAGGAATTCAAACACGATAGGCGCTTTACTTCACGGGTATATTGGCTCTAGTGAAGTTAGCAGGATCCAAGTCGATCCGGGTTCATTTGTGAGCATCATGCCCTACGCCTCATGTATCATCTTGGAATCCCCGCCAAGAAGTTCGGCTCGAAGCGACCTCGGTTCAATCACCCGATTAGAAGAGACAAACCGAAGCTCCAACTCTCCATACCGTTTTGGCGTCATGGCCCGGTTGGCAAACATCCGGCGGGATAACTCTCTGAGTTGCTCCGATTGTCAAAGGAAACCCGAAGCTCTACAAGAAGCTCAGGCGACTCGAGGTGTTTCTCACTCGAGATCAAGCCGATTCGGAAGAATCGCCCAACAATGCAACCTTGCGGCTAAACACTTTCCTGCATCACCTTTACAAAGGAGGATATGCGGACAAGGAATTCAAACACGATAGGCGCTTTACTTCACGGTAATGAGTCGGCGAATCATCGGCCCAAGGCGGCGGTGAAGAAGGCGTCGAAGCGGGCTTGGTTATAGTGGTGGTTTTATTTTAAGCGATATTGTACCCCTTGTAATCAATCTTGGCGATGAAGAATCGTCGGATGAACATTGTAATTGGCAAATTGCCGATGAATCAATAAATGGCGATTTAGAGTATCCTTTGTCTTTGAATGATGTGATGACAGTTTATACAACGATCGAGTTGCACCTACCAACTTCGGTCATCTTGCTTTACACAAAAGCGGTTCGAGACTCCTTTGGGGCGGCACTCGTCATCCCGAAGATCAAGTAGTGAGAAAGACTTGGTTTACGGAAAAGGAAATCACGGTTCCAGCGAATCATTTCTTTGAAGAAGATGAAGATGATAATGGGCCTATCCTCCACACATTCAGATATAGTCCAGAAACACTGGGTATCATGAAGAAGTAGGGGTATAACTTGACCGAAGGGGAAGGTCTATGTTTTGGGCGAGGTCCTCGAGTCCCTCCCAAAGCGGCATATGTCCCAAGAGGGAAGCCGGATAACTACTATGCCTTTAGAAGGGGATTGGGATCTGAATCCTCCTCGGAAGATGAATGCTCGTGGGCGATCGATGATAATCTACCCGATGAGGGAGACGGACATTCGTCTGATTCTTCGGCTTGGGATTCCGACACCAGCCTCGGAGAAGCTTTCAAGGCTTTAATGTCAAATATGGCTACGGTCGATCCTGCTACTATTGAGGATGATGAAGATATGCCAACATGGGAAGACCCATGGATCCATCAACTCAAAGAGCAGTTTGGGGATAGATTCGAACAAAGAGAACCCCCCACTAAGGACGAGGTAGTCCAGGTTAATATGGGTGACGAAGAGCATCCTAAGCTCATAAACATTAGCAATACTCTTCCCTCGGAAGAGAATGAAGAGTTGATCGCCCTAATCAGGGAGTATATCGATGTATTCGCCTGGAGCTACGAGGACATGCCAGGACTCGACCCTAATGTGGCGACACATCGCCTCAACATCGAGGTGGATGTCAAACCTGTCAAGCAACCGCAGAGACGGTTTCGTCCACAAATCTTGCAAGCAATCGTTGACGAAGTGAAGAAACTCATAGAATCGGGATTCATCAAAGAAATTCAACATCCGGATTGGGTGGCGAATATAGTCCCGGTCATGAAGAAGAATGGTTCGATTAGGATGCAGTAGCGACTCTGAGACCTCAGCGGCTGCTTGCCCAAAGACGACTTTCCTCTTCCAATCACTGATGTCATAGTCGACAATACGTGCGGATTTGAAAGAATGTCATTCATGGATGGTTCCTCGGGTTA
Organism: Asparagus setaceus; assembly: GCA_012295165.1. NCBI lineage: Eukaryota > Viridiplantae > Streptophyta > Magnoliopsida > Asparagales > Asparagaceae > Asparagus > Asparagus setaceus. Next base: position 74,883,973 of record CM022706.1, read on the forward strand.
CAATCAGATCAAGATGCACCCCGATGACGCCAAGCACACGGCGTTCAGAACGCCCATCGGTATATATTGCTATACGGTCATGCCGTTCGGCCTCAAAAATGCCGGCGCCACATACCAGCGAGTGATGACTAAAATTTTCCAGGATCATCTCCGGAAAACGGTCGAATGCTACGTTGACGACTTGGTTGTGAAAAGCCGTGACAAAGGAGATCACATCAAAGATCTTAGAACGGTATTCGAGCTCATGCGAACCCATCAGTTAAAGATGAATCCTGCCAAATCCTTCCTTGGGATGTCCAGTGGCAAGTTCCTTGGCTTCGTCGTCACCAACAAAGGAATCCATGTCGATCGATAAAGTAAAGGCGATTCAAGAATTGCAACCCCGAAATCGAGAGAACTTCGAGGGATTACAAGAGGCGATTGGCGTACATCCGGCGGTTTATATCAAACACATGCAGGAAGTGCCAACCGTTCTCCAAGTTGAACAAGAAGGCGTGTCATTTATTTGGGACGACACCGCCGTAAGGCATTCAAGAGATCAAATCGTATCTCGCTAAACCTCTGTTCTTGTTGCACGCGATGCGGAAAACCGTTTACGATCTACGTCAAGGCAGCGGATCACTTTCGTTAAGTGCCTTACTCGCGGGGCGATGGCGGTCCGCGAGCGGTAGTGTATTACGAGCGAACATTAGTGGTGAGTCTCGATATCAATGGTGAAGCGGTGCCTTGCATTAGTGTTCGCGATTGAAAATGCGGCACTATTTAGTCGGACGGATGATTTATGTTATCTCTAGCGTAAATCCGGTCCGAATATTTATATTGACCGGCCTCAATGAGTTGGCGTTTGGCGAAATGGGCCTTGCTCTTGTCCCAATATGACTTGCACTTCAAGCGGCAAAAGTCGGTCAAAGGACAAGCGATTTGCGATCTCTTGGTACGCCAACCCGACAACGGCCTTGATTGAACTATATGATGATCTTCGGATGAAGTCCACGAAGTTAACACTACATCGCACCAACAAATATGGCGTACTTTGTGAACTTCTCGAGCTACCAGCGTGGCAAGTGCCCGGATGTTCAAGATCTCATTTGGAGTCGGAGTTGTCTTGATTTCCGGGAATCATGTCATGCCCGTGCTTATTCACTCACGAACCTTGTTCCAATAGCGTAGCGAATACAATCGCTACTTATTGGACTTAGTTCAAGAGGTTGGGGTCGAGTATCTCGAAGCATCTGGCGATTCGCAATTGATAGTTAAGCAGATTCGTGGTGACTATGAAGTTAGGAACCCTGATCTGGTCCCCTATCATCAGATAGCCGTTGAAATGGCAGACTCATTTGAAGAATTCTTCATCGAATATATCCGCCTTGAGCGGCTCATGCGGATGCATTGGCGCGTTAGCATATTTGTGACCTTAGAACCGAGCAACTAGTTACGGTCAGGACTCATCAGCTTTTTGTACCGATATATGATGAGGTACAAGAAAACGAAGGGGTAGTTACCAAAGAAGTGCATACAACCCAAACTAAGTTGGAGCCCCGAGATTGGCGCTTTCCTATCATCGATTACGTCTTACATGGTATTCTGCCAGAAGACGTGAAGGAAAGAGAGTCAATCCGGCGAAGAGCTCCAAGATTCTTCTACGACACAGAGACCCAGATGTTATATCGCCGGGGGTACGATGGCCTTTTACTCCGATGCCTCTCAAACAAAGAGGCAGAAGAGGTCCTTCGGGAAGCACATGAAGGTGAATGTGGCGCACGATCGGTCCCAAACTCTGATCGAATCGGAGAATGGGCTACTTTTGGCCAACAATGATTAATGGCGATGCGTATGCTCGGAGATGCCAGCGTGTCAAATTCCGCGAATTATATGCATCGACCTCGGCGGTTGCATCCTTCGGCCACATCACGGCCATTGAGACATGGGGAATGGGCGTTGTAGGTCCCATTTTCCTCCGTCGGTCAAAGCGTCGGTTTATTCTAGCGATCACCGACTACTTCTCCAAGTGGCGAAGCAATCCGCTAAAAGAAGTAAAGGCGAGTACCATCGTCAAATTTATCAAACACCATGTCATCTACGACCACGGTGTTCCAAGGCGGATCGTGCATGACAGCGGTCCCCAATTCATCGGCAATTCCTTCATCGGGTTTTGCGAGAAGTTTAAGATACAAGGCGTCTGCGTCGGCGGCCTATAATCCGGTACAAATGGATTAGGCGTTCAACAAGACAATCATCAAAATTACGTGAAGCTTGTGAAAAATAACAAAGCGAGATTGGGATGATAAGCTTCGGAGAAGCACTACGGGCATATCGCATAAATGCGCCGCATGGCTGGAGCAACCCGTATTCTACGGTCTACGGATGTGAAGCGGTTCTCCCATTGGAAATCAAATTCCGTCGCCATAGCCCTTTCAGCGAGATGGCGGCCAGAAGAACAACATCAAAAACGTCTCGAAGAGCTTGAGATGTTGGATGAGAAGCGCCTGGAAGCTCAACAATGCATTGAGTTTTACCAAGCTAGGATGTCGAGAGCTTTCAACAAGAAAGTACGACAACGGAGCTTCAAAGAAGGAGATTTGGTCCTCGCTGCTCGACGACCAATAATCCTCACTTCCAAAAAGAAAGGTAAATTCGAACCTAAATGGGAGGGACCGTTTGTAATAGAGACGGTCTACTCTAACGGTGCGTATCGCCTAATTACCCAAAATGGTGACCGGCAATTAATCTTAGATAAATGGGAAGTTCACGAAGAAATACTACCCTAGTATCTTGGGATAACCCGTTTCGACGGGAAGTTCCTCGTGGGATGTTTCACCCACCTTCCTCGAGGATAACCCTAGATTTATCCTCCATCATAATTTCCCTCACCGATCAAATTCCTTGACGGTGGGCCTACAAATTTTCTGGTACATTACCAAAATCCCCTCTTGATTCCTTCTATGAACAAGAGGCCCACTCAAAATTCCTTTCACGCCGGAGATAGAATATAAAATTCTTCCTCTCCAAGTGTAAGATCCCTTTCGTGATAAACGGAAGAGTTCTATCCATCTTTCATCTTAGGTAGCGCCGGTGAAGGTATCTTGTAGGGATTTTCGGACCGGGTTGTCCGTGAAGGTCGCTGAGTCTTTTCGGTTCTCGAGTGGAGATCCCACTTTTAGTTCCATCTTTCATCTTAGGTAGCGCCGGTGAAGGTATCTTGTAGGGATTTTCGAACCGGGTTGTCCGGTGAAGGTCGCTGAGTCTTTTCGGTTCTCGAAGTGGAGATCCCACTTTTAGTTCCATCTCTTATCTTAGGTAGCGCCGGTGAAGGTATCTTGGGATTTTCGAGACCGGGTTGTCCGGTGAAGGTCGCTGAGTCTTCGGTTCTCGAAGTGGAGATCCCACTTTTAGTTCCATCTTTCATCTTAGGTAGCGCCGTGAAGGTATCGCCGGGATTTTCAGAACCGGGTTGTCCGTGAAGGTCGCTGAGTCTTCGGTTCTCGGTGGAGATCCCACTTTTAGTTCCAATCTTTCATCTTAGGTAGCCGTGAAGGTATCGTAGGGATTTTCGAACCGGGTTGTCCGGTGAAGGTCGCTGAGTCTTTTCGGTTCTCGAGTGGAGATCCCACTTTTAGTTCCATCTTTCATCTTAGGTAGCCCGGTGAAGGTATCTTGTAGGGATTTTCGGACCGGGTTGTCCGTGAAGGTCACTGAGTCTCTTCGGTTCTCGAGTGGAGATCCCACTCTTAGTTCCACCTCTTATCTTAGGTAGCGCCGGTGAAGGTATCGCCGGGATTTTCAGACCAGGTTGTCCGATCAAGGTCGCCTCGAAGTCTTTTCGTTCTCGGCGGAGATCCCACTTTTAGTTCCATCTTTCATCTTAGGTAGCGCCGGTGAAGGTATCGCCGGGATTTTCAGACCGGGTTGTCCGGTGAAGGTCGCTGAGTCTTTTCGGTTCTCGAGTGGAGATCCCACTTTTAGTTCCATCTTTCATCTTAGGTAGCCGATCAAGGTATGCGCCGATTTTCGCATCGTGTTGTCCGATCAAGGTCGCCTCGAAGTCTTTTCGGTTCTCGAGTGGAGATCCCACTTTTAGTTCCATCTCTTATCTTAGGTAGCCCGGTGAAGGTATCGCCGGGATTTTCGGACCGGGTTGTCCGTGAAGGTCACGAGTCTTTTCGGTTCTCGAGTGGAGATCCCACTTTTAGTTCCATCTTTCATCTTAGGTAGCCGTGAAGGTATCTTGTAGGGATTTTCGAACCGGGTTGTCCGTGAAGGTCACGAGTTTCTTCGGTTCTCGGTGGAGATCCCACTTTTAGTTCCAATCTTTCATCTTAGGTAGCCGGTGAAGGTATCGTAGGGATTTTCGAACCGGGTTGTCCGTGAAGGTCACGAGTTTCTTCGGTTCTCGGTGGAGATCCACTTTTAGTTCCAATCTTTCATCTTAGGTAGCGCCGGTGAAGGTATCGCCGGGATTTTCAGACCGGGTTGTCCGGTGAAGGTCGCTGAGTCTTCGGTTCTCGAGTGGAGATCCCACTTTTAGTTCCATCTCTTATCTTAGGTAGCCGTGAAGGTATCTTGTAGGGATTTTCGAACCGGGTTGTCGCTGAAGGTCACGAGTCTCTTCGGTTCTCGGTGGAGATCCCTCTTAGTTCCATCTTTCATCTTAGGTAGCCGGTGAAGGTATCTTGTAGGGATTTTCGAACCGGGTTGTCGCTGAAGGTCACGAGTTTCTTCGGTTCTCGAAGTGGAGATCCACTTTTAGTTCCATCTTTCATCTTAGGTAGCGCCGGTGAAGGTATCGCCGGGATTTTCAGACCGGGTTGTCCGGTGAAGGTCGCTGAGTCTTTTCGGTTCTCGAGTGGAGATCCCACTTTTAGTTCCATCTCTTATCTTAGGTAGCCGGTGAAGGTATCGCCGGGATTTTCAGACCGGGTTGTCCGTGAAGGTCGCTGAGTCTTCGGTTCTCAGTGGAGATCCCACTTTTAGTTCCATCTTTCATCTTAGGTAGCGCCCGTGAAGGTATCTTGTAGGGATTTTCGAGACGGGTTGTCCGGTGAAGGTCACGAGTCTCTTCGGTTCTCGGCGGAGATCCCACTTTTAGTTCCATCTCTTATCTTAGGTAGCGCCGTGAAGGTATCTTGTGGGATTTTCAGACCAGGTTGTCCGACTGAAGGTCACCTGAGTCTTTTCGATTCCTACGGCAAGGAATCTGCTGTTAGCCTCATCCCGGGAAATAGAACACATTCTTCCTTTCCCACCTCAATCAATCTTATGCCGGTTCAGTCATTCTCCGGTCAAAAGAAGACACCAAGATTCATCTTGGGGCATTTTATCCCGAAGCCTAAGAAGGGATAAAGCCAACGCCTCACAGCGTTGCGGTTTAGTCTTTCTCGATTGAAGAAGACACGAGTTCGATTAAGGGTATTTTATCCGAAGCCTAAGAAGGGATAGAGCCAGCGTCTAACACCGTTGCGGTTTAGTCTTTCGATTGAAGAAGACACGAGTTGATTAAGGGCATTTTATCCGGCCTAAGAAGGGATAAAGCCAACGCCTCACACGCGTTGCCGGTTTAGTCTTTCTCCGATTGAAGAAGACACCAGAGTTAGATTCTGGGGCATTTTATCCCGAAGCCTAAGAAGGGATAAAGCCAACGTCTAACACGCGTTGCCGGTTTAGTCTTCTCCGATTGAAGAAGACACGAGTTCGATTAAGGGTATTTTATCCGAAGCCTAAGAAGGGATAAAGCCAACGCCTCACCACGCGTTGCGGGTAGTCTATTCCCGTGATAAAAGATGAAGCCTACGTATTCAACATCGTAGCATTAAGTCTAGAAGAGTTTCATTCTTTTAGCACAACGTCGTGTGTAGAACGGATTTAGAAAATCTACATGCTAGCCCAACTCAAACGGTAGTTGGTAAAGGCTCATCAAACCCGTTGAAGGCTGGGGGTTGGCCAATAACCCTAAAGTCGACGCCTAACACGCGTTGCCGGTTTAGTCTTTTTCCGATTGAAGAAGACACCAGAGTTCGATTCTGGGGTATTTTATCCCGAAGCCTAAGAAGGGATAGAGCCAACGTCTAACACACGTTGCCGGTTTAGTCTTTCCCCGATTGAAGAAGACACCAGAGTTCGATTCTGGGGCATTTTATCCCGAAGCCTAAGAAGGGATAAAGCCAACGCCTCACCGCAGCGTTGCGGTTTAGTCTTTCTCGATTGAAGAAGACACGAGTTGATTAAGGGTATTTTATCCGAAGCCTAAGAAGGGATAAAGCCAGCGTCTAACACCGTTGCGGTTTAGTCTTTTCGATTCTCGGCGGAGATCCCACTTTTAGTTCCATCTCTTATCTTAGGTAGCGCCGTGAAGGTATCTTGTAGGGATTTTCGGACCGGGTTGTCCGTGAAGGTCGCTGAGTCTTTTCGATTCTCGGCGGAGATCCCACTTTTAGTTCCAATCTTTCATCTTAGGTAGCCGGTGAAGGTATCGTAGGGATTTTCGAACCGGGTTGTCCGGTGAAGGTCGCTGAGTCTTTTCGATTGAAGAAGACACCAAGATTCATCTTGGGGCATTTTATCCGGCCTAAGAAGGGATAGAGCCAGCGTCTAACACCGCGTTGCGGTTTAGTCTTTCCCGATTGAAGAAGACACGAGTTCGATTACGGGGTATTTTATCGAAGCCTAAGAAGGGATAGAGCCAGCGTCTAACACCGTTGCGGTTTAGTCTTTCCCCAATTGAAGAAGACACGAGTTGATTAAGGGCATTTTATCCGGCCTAAGAAGGGATAAAGCCAACGCCTCACACGCGTTGCCGGTTTAGTCTTTCTCCGATTGAAGAAGACACCAGAGTTAGATTCTGGGGCATTTTATCCCGAAGCCTAAGAAGGGATAAAGCCAACGTCTAACACCGTTGCGGTTTAGTCTTTCCCGATTGAAGAAGACACCAGAGATCGATTCTGGGGCATTTTATCCCGAAGCCTAAGAAGGGATAAAGCCAACGCCTACCACGCATTGCCGGGTAGTCTATTCCCGTGATAAAAGATGAAGCCTACGTATTCAACATCGTAGCATTAAGTCTAGAAGAGTTTCATTCTTTTAGCACAACGTCGTGTGTAGAACGGATTTAGAAAATCTACATGCTAGCCCAACTCAAACGGTAGTTGGTAAAGGCTCATCAAACCCGTTGAAGGTGGGGTTGGCCAATAACCCTAAAGTCGATGCCTAACAGCGTTGCGGTTTAGTCTTTTAGATTGAAGAAGACACGAGTTCGATTACGGGGTATTTTATCCGAAGCCTAAGAAGGGATAGAGCCAGCGTCTAACACACGTTGCGGTTTAGTCTTTCCCGATTGAAGAAGACACCGAGATCGATTCGGGCATTTTATCCGAAGCCTAAGAAGGGATAAAGCCAGCGCCTCACCGCAGCGTTGCGGGTAGTCTATTCTCGTGATAAAAGGCGAAGCCTCATTATTCAACATCGTAGCATTAAGTCTAGAAGAGTTTCATTCTTTTAGCACAGCGTCGTGTGTAGAGCGGTTTAGAAAATCTACATGCTAGCCCAACTCAAGCGGTAGTTGGTAAAGGCTCATCAAACCCGTTGAAGGTGGGGTTGGCCAATAACCCTAAAGTCGATGCCTAACAGCGTTGCGGTTTAGTCTTTTCGATTGAAGAAGACACGAGAGATCGATTAAGGGTATTTTATCCGAAGCCTAAGAAGGGATAGAGCCAGCGTCTAACACCGCGTTGCGGTTTAGTCTTTCCCGATTGAAGAAGACACGAGATCGATTAAGGGCATTTTATCGAAGCCTAAGAAGGATAAAGCCAACGCCTCACAGCGTTGCGGGTAGTCTATTCTCGTGATAAAAGATGAAGCCTACGTATTCAACATCGTAGCATTAAGTCTAGAAGAGTTTCATTCTTTTAGCACAGCGTCGTGTGTAGAGCGGTTTAGAAAATCTACATGCTAGCCCAACTCAAGCGGTGGTTGGTAAAGGCTCATCAAACCCGTTGAAGGTGGGGTTGGCCAATAACCCTAAAGTCGACGCCTAACACGCTGCTGTCGGGTTTAGTCTTTTCGATTGAAGAAGACACGAGAGATCGATTACGGGGTATTTTATCCGAAGCCTAAGAAGGGATAGAGCCAGCGTCTAACACCGCGTTGCGGTTTAGTCTTTCCCGATTGAAGAAGACACGAGATCGATTAAGGGCATTTTATCGAAGCCTAAGAAGGATAAAGCCAACGCCTACCACGCATTGCCGTAGTCTATTCCGTGATAAAAGATGAAGCCTACGTATTCAACATCGTAGCATTAAGTCTAGAAGAGTTTCATTCTTTTAGCACAGCGTCGTGTGTAGAGCGGTTTAGAAAATCTACATGCTAGCCCAACTCAAGCGGTGGTTGGTAAAGGCTCATCAAACCCGCTGAAGGTCGGGTTGGCCAATAACCCTAAAGTCGGCGCTAACTGCAGCGTTCTTTGGTTTAGTCTTTTAGATTGAAGAAGACACGAGTTCGATTACGGGGTATTTTATCCGAAACCTAAGAAGGGATAAAGCCAGCGTCTAACACCGCGTTGCGGTTTAGTCTTTTAGATTGAAGAAGACACGAGTTCGATTACGGGGTATTTTATCCGGCCTAAGAAGGGATAGAGCCAGCGTCTAACACCGTTGCGGTTTAGTCTTTCCCGATTGAAGAAGACACGAGATCGATTAAGGGTATTTTATCGAAACCTAAGAAGGGATGAAGTCGACGCCTAACACGCATTGCCGGTTTAGTCTTTTAGATTGAAGAAGACACCGAGATCGATTCGGGGTATTTTATCCGAAGCCTAAGAAGGGATGAAGTCGACGCCTAACACGCGTTGCCGGTTTAGTCTTTTTCCGATTGAAGAAGACACCAGAGATCGATTCTGGGGTATTTTATCCCGAAACCTAAGAAGGGATAAAGTCGACGCCTAACACGCATTGCCGGTTTAGTCTTTTAGATTGAAGAAGACACCGAGATCGATTCGGGTATTTTATCCGAAGCCTAAGAAGGGATGAAGTCGACGCCTAACACGCATTGCCGGTTTAGTCTTTCCCCGATTGAAGAAGACACCAGAGATCGATTCTGGGGTATTTTATCCCGAAGCCTAAGAAGGGATAAAGTCGACGCCTAACACGCGTTGCCGGTTTAGTCTTTTTCCGATTGAAGAAGACACCAGAGATCGATTCTGGGGTATTTTATCCCGAAGCCTAAGAAGGGATAAAGTCGACGCCTAACACGCGTTGCCGGTTTAGTCTTTTAGATTGAAGAAGACACCGAGATCGATTCGGGTATTTTATCCGAAGCCTAAGAAGGGATAAAGTCGACGCCTAACACGCATTGCCGGTTTAGTCTTTTCGATTGAAGAAGACACCGAGATCGATTCGGGTATTTTATCCGAAACCTAAGAAGGGATAAAGTCGACGCCTAACACGCATTGCCGGTTTAGTCTTTTCGATTGAAGAAGACACCGAGATCGATTCGGGTATTTTATCCCAAACCTAAGAAGGGATAAAGTCGACGCCTAACACGCATTGCCGGTTTAGTCTTTTAGATTGAAGAAGACACCGAGATCGATTCGGGTATTTTATCCCGGCCTAAGAAGGGATAAAGTCGACGCCTAACACGCATTGCCGGTTTAGTCTTTTTCCGATTGAAGAAGACACCGAGATCGATTCGGGGTATTTTATCCGAAGCCTAAGAAGGGATGAAGTCGACGCCTAACACGCATTGCCGGTTTAGTCTTTTCGATTGAAGAAGACACCGAGATCGATTCGGGTATTTTATCCCAAACCTAAGAAGGGATAAAGTCGACGCCTAACACGCATTGCCGGTTTAGTCTTTCCCGATTGAAGAAGACACCGAGATCGATTCGGGGTATTTTATCCCGGCCTAAGAAGGGATGAAGTCGACGCCTAACACGCATTGCCGGTTTAGTCTTTTCGATTGAAGAAGACACCGAGATCGATTCGGGTATTTTATCCGAAACCTAAGAAGGGATAAAGTCGACGCCTAACACGCATTGCCGGTTTAGTCTTTCCCGATTGAAGAAGACACCGAGATCGATTCGGGGTATTTTATCCGAAGCCTAAGAAGGGATGAAGTCGACGCCTAACACGCATTGCCGGTTTAGTCTTTCCCGATTGAAGAAGACACCGAGATCGATTCGGGTATTTTATCCGAAACCTAAGAAGGGATAAAGTCGACGCCTAACACGCATTGCCGGTTTAGTCTTTTCGATTGAAGAAGACACCGAGATCGATTCGGGGTATTTTATCCCGGCCTAAGAAGGGATGAAGTCGACGCCTAACACGCATTGCCGGTTTAGTCTTTCCCGATTGAAGAAGACACCGAGATCGATTCGGGTATTTTATCCGAAGCCTAAGAAGGGATAGAGCCAGCGTCTAACACCGTTACGGTTTAGTCTTTCCCGATTGAAGAAGACACCGAGATCGATTCGGGTATTTTATCCGAAACCTAAGAAGGGATGAAGTCGACGCCTAACACGCATTGCCGGTTTAGTCTTTTAGATTGAAGAAGACACCGAGATCGATTCGGGTATTTTATCCCGGCCTAAGAAGGGATGAAGTCGACGCCTAACACGCATTGCCGGTTTAGTCTTTCCCGATTGAAGAAGACACCGAGATCGATTCGGGTATTTTATCCCAAACCTAAGAAGGGATGAAGTCGACGCCTAACACGCATTGCCGGTTTAGTCTTTTAGATTGAAGAAGACACCGAGATCGATTCGGGTATTTTATCCGAAGCCTAAGAAGGGATGAAGTCGACGCCTAACACGCATTGCCGGTTTAGTCTTTTCGATTGAAGAAGACACCGAGATCGATTCGGGGTATTTTATCCCGGCCTAAGAAGGGATGAAGTCGACGCCTAACACGCATTGCCGGTTTAGTCTTTCCCGATTGAAGAAGACACCGAGATCGATTCGGGTATTTTATCCGAAACCTAAGAAGGGATGAAGTCGACGCCTAACACGCATTGCCGGTTTAGTCTTTCCCGATTGAAGAAGACACCGAGATCGATTCGGGGTATTTTATCCCGGCCTAAGAAGGGATAAAGTCGACGCCTAACACGCATTGCCGGTTTAGTCTTTTAGATTGAAGAAGACACCGAGATCGATTCGGGTATTTTATCCGAAGCCTAAGAAGGGATAAAGTCGACGCCTAACACGCATTGCCGGTTTAGTCTTTTCGATTGAAGAAGACACCGAGATCGATTCGGGGTATTTTATCCGAAGCCTAAGAAGGGATGAAGTCGACGCCTAACACGCATTGCCGGTTTAGTCTTTTCGATTGAAGAAGACACCGAGATCGATTCGGGTATTTTATCCGAAGCCTAAGAAGGGATAAAGTCGACGCCTAACACGCATTGCCGGTTTAGTCTTTTCGATTGAAGAAGACACCGAGATCGATTCGGGTATTTTATCCCGGCCTAAGAAGGGATAAAGTCGACGCCTAACACGCATTGCCGGTTTAGTCTTTTCGATTGAAGAAGACACCGAGATCGATTCGGGTATTTTATCCCGGCCTTTGCAAGTAGCTCATATGAGTTTGCGAAAATAACCTCTTGCTCGATATTCTCCTCTCGCGAAATGCTGCTCACGAAGTTTGATCCGAGCCTCGCCGATGAGTCGCCTCACCTCATTGCATGAATCAAAAAAGGCTAAACTCTCCACACGATACGCAAGAGTTAGCCAGCTGGTGAGCCTTTGCTCACAACGGTTAGCCAGCTGAGGGCCACCGACATGCTGAATTTCCCCCAAGCTACTCAATATGAATGGGTAGAAGACCATAAAGGTCGCCCATCTAACCTCGATAATAGAGATCGCCTGTTTCAAACCATTCTCCAACAGCTGAAGGAGACCCATCCAGGCTGGAATCGAGCAGTGATTTTTGGCCCGGGGCAATCTCGGCGATAGGTTGAATCCGTGGAAGTGGTCCGTCAAGATTAACCTGAGGCCTCCACCCGCGCCCTATACTCGAAGGGTTGGGAAACCCTGATTTCGACTGAGGCTGTAAGGAAGGCAGCGGATCGGACGATGGAGGTGATCCCTCAGACTCATCATCCGAAATTATGATAGTAGGCTCAGGCTTCGCTGGTTTCCTCCTGCGGGTGTGTGCCTCGCTGCGGTTCGCTTCCTCAGTGGAAAGAGGTATTCTTCCCGATGACCTTAAGAATCGAGACTTGACATTTGGAGCCTTCGAAATAGACGGATAATCATCGAAGCATCCGCCTACCACAAGAGAACAAAGGGTTAACAGATCATTTAGGAGGAATATCTTGAAAAAGGAAACAGCATAAGGCGTAGAACTCTTCTCAGAAACCCATGAGATTGAGTCCGCGACCTTATAGCAGTGCAACGATTTCATCCGTATCGAATACGGGAGAGCGATAAATATAGTCAGCGTAAACAAAGCGGCAATATATTTCGCTCTACGAGCAAAGGTACGGTATGAAATCGCTCCCGTTAAAGATATCGAGACGGGTGATCTTTGAAGCCCCAATCCTCACGAAGGAAGATTTGGCTCTTCCCAATCGCCTCACAAAGGAGGGCGAAGCGGGGTCGTAACAAGGATACACAATCTGCGGCGTCGATCCCCACAAAGGAGGATTCGGCTCTTCCCAATCGCCTCACAAAGGAGGACGGCGGGTCGTAACAAGTGTACACAATCTGCGGCGTCGATCCCCACAAAGGAGGATTTGGCTCTTCCCAATCGCCTCACAAAGGAGGACGGCGGGTCGTAACAAGTGTACACAATCTGCGGCGTCGATCCCCACAAAGGAGGATTTCGCTCTTCCCAATCGCCACAAAGGAGGATTTCGCTCTTCCCAATCGCCACAAAGGAGGATTTCGCTCTTCCCAATCGCCACAAAGGAGGATTTCGCTCTTCCCAATCGCCACAAAGGAGGATTTCGCTCTTCCCAATCGCCACAAAGGAGGATTTCGCTCTTCCCAATCGCCACAAAGGAGGATTTCGCTCTTCCCAATCGCCACAAAGGAGGATTTCGCTCTTCCCAATCGCCACAAAGGAGGATTTCGCTCTTCCCAATCGCCACAAAGGAGGATTTCGCTCTTCCCAATCGCCACAAAGGAGGATTTCGCTCTTCCCAATCGCCACAAAGGAGGATTTCGCTCTTCCCAATCGCCACAAAGGAGGATTTCGCTCTTCCCAATCGCCACAAAGGAGGATTTCGCTCTTCCCAATCGCCACAAAGGAGGATTTCGCTCTTCCCAATCGCCACAAAGGAGGATTTCGCTCTTCCCAATCGCCACAAAGGAGGATTTCGCTCTTCCCAATCGCCACAAAGGAGGATTTCGCTCTTCCCAATCGCCACAAAGGAGGATTTCGCTCTTCCCAATCGCCACAAAGGAGGATTTCGCTCTTCCCAATCGCCACAAAGGAGGATTTCGCTCTTCCCAATCGCCACAAAGGAGGATTTCGCTCTTCCCAATCGCCACAAAGGAGGATTTCGCTCTTCCCAATCGCCACAAAGGAGGATTTCGCTCTTCCCAATCGCCACAAAGGAGGATTTCGCTCTTCCCAATCGCCACAAAGGAGGATTTCGCTCTTCCCAATCGCCACAAAGGAGGATTTCGCTCTTCCCAATCGCCACAAAGGAGGATTTCGCTCTTCCCAATCGCCACAAAGGAGGATTTCGCTCTTCCCAATCGCCACAAAGGAGGATTTCGCTCTTCCCAATCGCCACAAAGGAGGATTTCGCTCTTCCCAATCGCCACAAAGGAGGATTTCGCTCTTCCCAATCGCCACAAAGGAGGATTTCGCTCTTCCCAATCGCCACAAAGGAGGATTTCGCTCTTCCCAATCGCCACAAAGGAGGATTTCGCTCTTCCCAATCGCCACAAAGGAGGATTTCGCTCTTCCCAATCGCCACAAAGGAGGATTTCGCTCTTCCCAATCGCCACAAAGGAGGATTTCGCTCTTCCCAATCGCCACAAAGGAGGATTTCGCTCTTCCCAATCGCCACAAAGGAGGATTTCGCTCTTCCCAATCGCCACAAAGGAGGATTTCGCTCTTCCCAATCGCCACAAAGGAGGATTTCGCTCTTCCCAATCGCCACAAAGGAGGATTTCGCTCTTCCCAATCGCCACAAAGGAGGATTTCGCTCTTCCCAATCGCCACAAAGGAGGATTTCGCTCTTCCCAATCGCCACAAAGGAGGATTTCGCTCTTCCCAATCGCCACAAAGGAGGATTTCGCTCTTCCCAATCGCCACAAAGGAGGATTTCGCTCTTCCCAATCGCCACAAAGGAGGATTTCGCTCTTCCCAATCGCCACAAAGGAGGATTTCGCTCTTCCCAATCGCCACAAAGGAGGATTTCGCTCTTCCCAATCGCCACAAAGGAGGATTTCGCTCTTCCCAATCGCCACAAAGGAGGATTTCGCTCTTCCCAATCGCCACAAAGGAGGATTTCGCTCTTCCCAATCGCCACAAAGGAGGATTTCGCTCTTCCCAATCGCCACAAAGGAGGATTTCGCTCTTCCCAATCGCCACAAAGGAGGATTTCGCTCTTCCCAATCGCCACAAAGGAGGATTTCGCTCTTCCCAATCGCCACAAAGGAGGATTTCGCTCTTCCCAATCGCCACAAAGGAGGATTTCGCTCTTCCCAATCGCCACAAAGGAGGATTTCGCTCTTCCCAATCGCCACAAAGGAGGATTTCGCTCTTCCCAATCGCCACAAAGGAGGATTTCGCTCTTCCCAATCGCCACAAAGGAGGATTTCGCTCTTCCCAATCGCCACAAAGGAGGATTTCGCTCTTCCCAATCGCCACAAAGGAGGATTTCGCTCTTCCCAATCGCCACAAAGGAGGATTTCGCTCTTCCCAATCGCCACAAAGGAGGATTTCGCTCTTCCCAATCGCCACAAAGGAGGATTTCGCTCTTCCCAATCGCCACAAAGGAGGATTTCGCTCTTCCCAATCGCCACAAAGGAGGATTTCGCTCTTCCCAATCGCCACAAAGGAGGATTTCGCTCTTCCCAATCGCCACAAAGGAGGATTTCGCTCTTCCCAATCGCCACAAAGGAGGATTTCGCTCTTCCCAATCGCCACAAAGGAGGATTTCGCTCTTCCCAATCGCCACAAAGGAGGATTTCGCTCTTCCCAATCGCCACAAAGGAGGATTTCGCTCTTCCCAATCGCCACAAAGGAGGATTTCGCTCTTCCCAATCGCCACAAAGGAGGATTTCGCTCTTCCCAATCGCCACAAAGGAGGATTTCGCTCTTCCCAATCGCCACAAAGGAGGATTTCGCTCTTCCCAATCGCCACAAAGGAGGATTTCGCTCTTCCCAATCGCCACAAAGGAGGATTTCGCTCTTCCCAATCGCCACAAAGGAGGATTTCGCTCTTCCCAATCGCCACAAAGGAGGATTTCGCTCTTCCCAATCGCCACAAAGGAGGATTTCGCTCTTCCCAATCGCCACAAAGGAGGATTTCGCTCTTCCCAATCGCCACAAAGGAGGATTTCGCTCTTCCCAATCGCCACAAAGGAGGATTTCGCTCTTCCCAATCGCCACAAAGGAGGATTTCGCTCTTCCCAATCGCCACAAAGGAGGATTTCGCTCTTCCCAATCGCCACAAAGGAGGATTTCGCTCTTCCCAATCGCCACAAAGGAGGATTTCGCTCTTCCCAATCGCCACAAAGGAGGATTTCGCTCTTCCCAATCGCCACAAAGGAGGATTTCGCTCTTCCCAATCGCCACAAAGGAGGATTTCGCTCTTCCCAATCGCCACAAAGGAGGATTTCGCTCTTCCCAATTTGTCGAGAAGTTCCGCAAGAATATTTTCACAAAAAATATTCTTAGGGATAACTTCGATCATGTGGATTGCATCGGCGCCGATCAGCGTTGCCCAATCCTACTCCAACTAGGATTACGGTATAAAGCTGTTTCCCAATTTGTCGAGAGTTCCGCAAGAATATTTTCACAAAAAATATTCTTAGGGATAACTTCGATCATGTGGATTGCATCGGCGCCGATCAGCGCGTTGCCCAATCCTACTCCAACTAGGATTACGGTATAAAGCTGTTCCCTAATTTGTCGAGAAGTTCAGGAAGAATGTTTTCAAAAATATTCTTAGGGATAACTTCGATCATGTGGATTGCATCGGCGCCGATCAGCGCGTTGCCCAATCCTACTCCAACTAGGATTACAGTATAAAGCTGTTTCCAAATTTTCAGCGAGGAGTTCTGGAGAATAAACCCATATTCTTAAGGATAACTTCGATAACCCTTAATTTCCTCCTACCATAATATCCAAGAGAGGAACAACGGCGAGGCATGTAAGTCGTGTTGACAGGACAACGTGTCTAGTCGGAGGAACTTCTCCCACTATGAATAATCATATCCCAACAGAGGCCAAAGCGTCGCACTCGCCGACTGAAGGCCAGCACGATGGTTGAAAGCCAAATGGTCTCTTGTTTCGACAAGGAATCCTTGGAGGATATCTCCATGAAAAGGTTAGTCCTCCCGCTGTGGTTAAACCAACAACACACGTGATGATGGAAGAAATAGCCGACTGAGGGTTATGAAATTCCATGTATTCGACACAACCAACGTGTCGCCAACAAGGAGTTCGCCGACATACGGATAAGTCCAAAAGTCTGATGGTTAATCAAACAACAACCAACCGACACGAGTTACAAACAAAACTCACCCACTAGCTTCAAATCAAGATTTTAACAAGCGGTCAGACAATAAATGCAGCACCGTGATCTTATCAGAAATCCTACAAAGAACTGGATGATCTGAAAGAATCGAAGACTTGAAGCTAACTTTTGGGACCCTCTGTCGACTGAAGGCCGGGAACCATCATGTCCAAAGTATTCCAGGCTCGCCTATAAAAAAACGAGACTGAAACACTTTGGAGGGGGTATCTGTAGGCGTTAAAAAATACTTACAAGATCCCCGAAACCAACTCGTGATGGGGAGTCGGCGAATGACAACCCATCGGATGATACGGACGTCGCACTTCTGGCGGACCTCGCCATTTGGTGAGCCTCGTGTTCACTTGGCGAAGCCTCAGCTCATTTCGGCGAACCTCGTCTTCTGGCGAACCTCGCCTGTTGACGAACCTCGCCTTCTGACGAACCTCGCCTTTTGGCGAACCTCGCCAATTGGCGAGCCTCGTGTTCACTTGGCGAAGCCCAGTTCATTTTGGCGAACCTCGCCTTTTGGCGAACCTCAGCTCATTTCGGCGGACCTCGGCCTACGGCGAACCTGCGCCTTTTGACGAACCTCGCCTTCTGACGAACCTCGCCTTTTGGCGAACCTCGCCAATTGGCGAGCCTCGTGTTCACTTGGCGAAGCCCCAGTTCATTTTGGCGAACCTCGCCTTTTGGCGAACCTCAGCTCATTTCGGCGAACCTCGTCTTCGTGTTCACTTGGCGAAGCCTCAGTTCATTTTGGCGAACCTCGCCTATTGACGAACCTCGCCTTCTGACGAACCTCGCCATTTGGCGAGCCTCGTGTTCACTTGGCGAAGCCTCAGTTCATTTTGACGAACCTCGCCTTTTTGACGAACCTCGCCTTTTGGCGAACCTCGCTATTTGGCGAGCCTCGTGTTCACTTGGCGAAGCCTCAGTTCATTTTGGCGAACCTCGTCTTCTGGCGAACCTCGCGGTGTGGCGAACCTCGGTTCCTTCTGGCGAACCTCGCCATCTGGCAAACCTCGTATTCACTTGGGCAAAATAGCGGCTGGCCAAAACTCGGACGCCGAAGAAGTGTCCGGGCTTGGCCGGACACCATTTGGTGTCCGGCCATAGCCCGGACACCAAAAGGTGTCCGGCCGGCCAAACCCCCCCCCTCTCCTTTGAGCATTTGCCTATAAATAGGCTGAGGGGTGTTCAGTTCTAAAGGTTGGATTTTCTGAGATCTGAGAGAGAGCTCGCGAGATCTACGAGCAGTCGACGCACGGTTCCGAGCACCGGCGAGCACAAGTCCCGTCGACGTCAGATCTACAAATCGCGAGGTAAGCAAATTCGGGTCGGCTTGGTCGGTAGCGATGATTTCTCCTAGTAGATCTCACCGCTCGTGATCCTCTCCTTCGTGAGTGTGATCCCCGAAGGCGATCCTCTCCTTCGTGAGTGTGATCCCCTTAGGCGCTTCGTTTCCTTCGTGAAACGAGCCCCTTCACGTCTGTAGCTCCAGAACCCGGGTCTCTACCTGGATCGGAATTGCGCGGTGGTCCACGGATGATTCAAGTCCCCGGCACAGGCAAAGAACCCACGCAAGCGAGGATCCTGATATAACAGAGATCCTCGTGTTTGTTCATACAGGAAGAAGTAGTAATTTTTGTTTCTATTGTACGCCTTAAAATAAAAGGCATTTCTTTTGAATTTTGTTGTAGGCCAAAGAAGCTGTAAACGAATTCAAGGACAATGAATAACAAGTCAACTTTCCCCGCGAACAGTCACTAGTTTCAGTTGATGAAGGAGCGCACTACAGGAAAAAAAGTAGAGTTAGAAATTCGTGATTTAGCTCTTCAGTAGGATAAGACTATGGGAGTTTAGCAGCTAGATCCCGTTCAAATAGATGAAGCACCTTAGCAGCTATAGGAAGAGCGGGAATACACTAATGCCAGAGATCGGTCTAGACGAGATGTTTGACTACTGATGGTAAATAAATGATTACCTCCTTAGTTGCAAGTATACAACCTTGATCAAGTTATAGTATAAAAGATTATCGATCCCACGAGGAACGGGAAGTAGGAAGAGTTTTATTCAAGTTTTGGTTCTCAAATTATGCGCATGACAATTAGGAGTTATTCAAATAAAATGAAAGTGAGAAAATGGTGAAAGTGGTGGTGAAGAGGCTAGAGAGAGTGGTTGTGGATTATGTGCAAAAGAGGAGAAAATGAAGTTGAGAATGTGGTTGTGGTTATATGCACATAATAACAAAACTAGGTTTGAGATTATATGCACATGGAGGGAATATGAGATTGAGAGAGAAGTAAAATTAATGAAATCAAGAATCAAGAATAAAGAAAAATAACAAATAAAATGAAAAGCAAGGATAAGAGAAAAATAAAGAAGGTAAAGTATGGAGGATTAATTAAAAATATGAGGAATCTAGAGTAGATCCACTTAGCTTATCTCAATCTCACAAGAATGAGTTGGATTTGTTAGCTAGTTTCAAACAATCTCTAGGGATCCCACAAATATTAGCTCCACACTTAGAAAAGGGTAATTCCCTAGAGGGTTCTAGCCTCAAGGTGAATTAAAGAAAAGAAAAATCTATTCTAGAAAGTAAATACAAGAATTAAATACATTGCATAAAAGTAAATTGCATGAAATTAAATTGCATGAAAGTAAATCTAAGCTACAAAGCAATTAAATGAACAAGAAAGAAAATGAAAAAGAAATAAAATAGAAACCAACAACTCTCGATCTTAATCTAATCCTCCTTTTGGTCCTTGGATTAGAAGAAGAGAAAGGAAATTGAAGGGTGAAACATTTCATTTATTGTGTAACAAAAGTTATAATTTTGGAAGGTCTTCTCAATGAAGAGTGACCCTCCTCTCCAAATGGAGTTTTACAAAATATTTCACCCTCAAAACACTCGACCTTCACCCTATTTATAGCCCAACGGAGTTGATGTGAACCATTGGATCAAACCTAGCCAAAAGGAAGAGAAATCCACCATTAATCGGAATCTGTTGGGAACCGTCGGTTGGCCGTCGGTTAATAACCGTTAGCCAACCGGTTGGCCAACCGATTGGTTCCCAACCTAATTTGTCTTTTCTTGATTTTTCTTCACGAATTTCTCTTGGATCAATTTGGTATCTTGGGCCTTGGTTTGTCTTGATTTGGGCTTCAAATATTGGTAGAAATTGAGAGAATTTGAGTCATTTGGGCTTTTATTCATTATTTCTTTATTAGCACGCAAAATAAGATAAAAATGATTATTAGTAATATCGTTATTCATATAACATGAAAG
Organism: Asparagus setaceus; assembly: GCA_012295165.1. Lineage (NCBI taxonomy): Eukaryota > Viridiplantae > Streptophyta > Magnoliopsida > Asparagales > Asparagaceae > Asparagus > Asparagus setaceus. The sequence goes on from CM022706.1 coordinate 74,903,945, forward strand.
TGAGAAAATGGTGAAAGTGGTGGTGAAGAGGCTAGAGAGAGTGGTTGTGGATTATGTGCAAAAGAGGAGAAAATGAAGTTGAGAATGTGGTTGTGGTTATATGCACATAATAACAAAACTAGGTTTGAGATTATATGCACATGGAGGGAATATGAGATTGAGAGAGAAGTAAAATTAATGAAATCAAGAATCAAGAATAAAGAAAAATAACAAATAAATGAAAAGCAAGGATAAGAGAAAAATAAAGAAGGTAAAGTATGGAGGATTAATTAAAAATATGAGGAATCTAGAGTAGATCCACTTAGCTTATCTCAATCTCACAAGAATGAGTTGGATTTGTTAGCTAGTTTCAAACAATCTCTAGGGATCCCACAAATATTAGCTCCACACTTAGAAAAGGGTAATTCCCTAGAGGGTTCTAGCCTCAAGGTGAATTAAAGAAAAGAAAATCTATTCTAGAAAGTAAATACAAGAATTAAATACATTGCATAAAAGTAAATTGCATGAAATTAAATTGCATGAAAGTAAATCTAAGCTACAAAGCAATTAAATGAACAAGAAAGAAAATGAAAAAGAAATAAAATAGAAACCAACAACTCCTGATCTTAATCTAATCCTCCTTTTGGTCCTTGGATTAGAAGAAGAGAAAGGAAATTGAAGGGGTGAAACATTTCATTTATTGTGTAACAAAAGTTATAATTTTGGAAGGTCTTCTCAATGAAGAGTGACCCTCCTCTCCAAATGGAGTTTTTACAAAATATTTCACCCTCAAAACACTCAGCCTTCACCCCTATTTATAGCCCAACGGAGTTGATGTGAACCATTGGATCAAACCTAGCCAAAAAGGAAGAGAAATCCACCATTAATCTGGAATCTGTTGGGAACCGATCGGTTGGCCGATCGGTTAGCCAACCGGTTAGCCAACCGGTTGGCCAACCGATTGGTTCCCAACCGAATTTGTCTTTTCTTGATTTTTCTTCACGAATTTCTCTTGGATCAATTTGGTATCTTGGGCCTTGGTTTGTCTTCAGATTTGGGCTTCAAATATTGGTAGAAATTCAGAGAATTTGAGTCATTTGGGCTTTTATTCATTATTTCTTTATTAGCCTGCAAAATAAGATAAAAATGATTATTAGTAATATCGTTATTCATATAACATAGGTAATAAGGGTATAAAAATATAATTAAAATGTGATAATCAAATACCCCCACACCTAAACTTTTGCTAGTCCTCTAGCAAAGAAAATAAAAAGAAAACCTAACTCACTTTCGCAGGAATCGCGGTTGTATTTAGCACATACAACAAGCCTTTAAACCCCTAGGTTACCCTAATGGACGAGTTGTAGTCTCGTGAGGGTTTGCAGTGAATATACCCACAAAATTCAGTCAACTTGCCAATTTAAAGAAGTTAATAAAATAATTAATTCATTTGATATCTTCAAACATTCCAATTGAAGTTGGTTAATACTCAAGAAAACGTTTTTATCATAACTCCAATGTAATTTTCTTAAGAAAATCCTTTCATTATAGTTATACAAAACCAAGTTTAACTTAAAAATTTAATTTGAAAGTTTTGAAAAGAACATGCTAACTCTTTGTTTTAAACAAACTTCAAGTCTTTAAATCCATTTAATTTTTCAAGAACATATACAAATATAACTATATATAAAAACATGATTAGTACATTATTATTATTATTATTTTTTAACGCTTTATTCCTTGGTGGTTTTGTTCTTTTAATCGGCTTTCTAAGTGACCATTTAGCGAGTTTTGGGCCAATGAATCCAAACCCAATTGGGCTTAGGTCATTAAGCATAGAAATACTCCTCGGGCTTAATTACTCAGTCAACTTAGGCTTAGTAAAATAGAACCACCAATGATTTTAAGAGAAATTTTTCTTCTTTTATTAAGTTAGTATAATATATATATGTGTATATGTATATATATTCTGAACAATATTTGGATCAAGACAACTTGAAAATTATTTTCAACTCTAAGTTAGGCATGCAAAAATTTCATTACTTTAATTAAAAATCTAAGTTAAAACTTAAGTAAAGTATACTACTTGAAAATTATTTCTTAAGAAATTTATTTGGAGTTGTCATAAAAGGTAAACTTGAGTATAGAACTAACTAAGGATTAGAAGACTTAAATTCTATCAATTTGATCAATTATTAATCAACTCTATTAAGTTGGCAAGTGACTATTATTTTTATTTTTTTTTATGATGAAAAGAAAAAAATGACATAAAAAATGGTAAGAAAATAACTAAGATAAAGATAAAAATGACTAATCCCCACCCCCACACCTAAATTTTGCATTGTCCTCAATGCAAATTCTATTATGCACAAAGTAAAACAGATAAGAATGGAGGCACTTACATTTGTTCGATCGACTTCGAACAATGATAAAAATTCTGTAATTATCTTTGGTATGAGAAGGTGAAGTCAAAAATTTATTCTTTTTTTTTTCATATGTATATTTTTCTCTTTTTTTTTTTTTTGAAAAGAAGAACAACAAGAAACTCTCACATGAGAGCAGAATAAATTCTTGTTATTATTATGAGACAAAAAATGTAGAATAAAAGATGAAACATGAGAAGCTCACATTCTACATTAAATCCTACCTTATTGCTGAAAATTCTACCCCGAAATTTAAAGAATTTCAAAATGATATAATCACTGATGTGCTTAAATTCCAAGAATTTCAGGGTTTTTAGTGATGTTCGCAGCAATGGAAGGTAGGTATTAATGGTTGTATGATTTTTGAACTTAGATTCGTTATTAACAAAAATTTCATCAAAAATAAAACCTTGTTGTTTTCTATTTTCCAAAAATCTAAGTTCATTGACAAAGGGTTCTTCAACTGTTGGCTTCAAGATGCATGTATTCAACATAATTCTCTGGATTCGAAGGACTTGATTATTAACACAGTTGCATTTGTTGTGAATGGATTGCATTCACTTGATCTTGAAAAGTTGAACTTGACCCCGCGTTCCTTAGATTGGTCACGGGTTGACTCGGAAATGATCCTTTCTCTCTCTCACTTATAGCGCCAACTAGTTGACCAAGCTGTGTTTCTAATCTAGCTATGGCTTGAGTGTTGGAGTTGAGAATTTGTCCTGTTGATTGCATAAAGGAGTTCATCGTGTTAGATGTTTGAGTCAACAAGTTAGGTGAGTGCGTGTAGAGGTTTTAATCAAGGCTTCCAAACCCCTTTCCAAAACATTAAGACGTTTCTTAACATTTGAAGGAATATGATTTGTAGATTGATGATGAGGAAACTGATTTGTAAATGACTGATTTGATTGTGGAAAATTGGTTTGAGAACTGAAAGAAACTGCGTTGCCCTAGGGAATTGTTGGTTTGAAGAGGAGTGAAATTTTGATTTCAGAAATTACCACGATTCCATGCAAAATGGATGATTTCTCCAACTGGATTATAGGTTGGAGAAAATGGATCATGTCGGATCTTTGGAATCGGCATTCATCATTCTAGAGATTGAGTATTTCCTAAGAGTGGACATTGCTCAAGCATGGGTCAGAAAGATAGTTATGACAACCCGAGGCGTAAACTTGATTGATTTGAGCCGAGCTCGTTCTTTGGTTTCTAAAGTTTCTAACTGCGTAGAATTGTAGCCATCTTAGCTTCAGAGGCTATGTTTGACTCTAAGGAAGGACCTCTAGAACTGGATTGGGTAATCGATGAATCACGTTGTTCCCATCGCATAGTTTTCTGATAAATTCTCTAAAAGTCCCAAGCTTCATCGGCATTTTTCTTCATGAAATCCCCTTGACACATTGACTCTAAGGAAGTTTTGAAGAATAATCCAATCCTTCATAAATGATTTGGCATAATCGCCACTTTCAAGACCATGGTGAGGACATTGGATAAGAAGATCTTTGAATTTATCAAAATACTTCCAAAAGGTTCTCCGGGACAATTTTAAAATTTTGAATCTTTGTTTCTAAGCTTGACCGTTTTGTGGATAGGAAAGAATTTTTCAGAAAAACTTTTACAAATTCACCCCAAGTTGAGATGGAATCTGTGGGCAAGCTATACAGCCATTTTTTGGCTTTGTCCTTAAGGGCAAATGGAATAAATCGGAGTTTGATCGCATCTTCAGTTAAGTCCCTCATCTTAATCATGAGGCAAACTTCTTCAAATTCGGAGATAAAGATGTATGCGTCTTCGGTTTCGACTCCTAAGAATTTGGGAAGCATGTTTATGAAATGCGGTCGAAGTTCAAAATTGGTTCCATTTACCTCGGGAGTTTTATGCAAGAGGGATTGCATTTCTAGTGGGGTAACAAACATCTTGAAGAACAGTGGGTTGGTATTAGCCATTTCGTTTGGTTCAAGAGATGAATCAAAGCGAATTAAGCGATTAGTATTATCCCTAACCCAAGTTTGCATACACCAAAATCAAAATTTTTTATTTGAAAAGGATAAGAGAAAAAGTTAAGAAGATGATGAGAAAAAAATAAGGAAAAACTAACTAAAATAAATCAAGGCAATCACTTTCCAATCACCCTAACTCTAGGGTTAAGCCTAAAGTTGACTTAGACCACTCCTAACCAAAAATTCCCTTAGTGAAAAGATCAAAGTTTACTTGGGTAATTAGCCGTAAGGATAGTACTAGAGGGAGATCAAAGATCAATTAAGTACCTCTTTCCTTTCTGAGCTTCACGCAACCCCTAAACCTTGCCTTAGACACCAATTAATCCAAGTAAACTTGGACCGTTCACTTAAGAAATTATTGTTCCTTAATGAGCTCGAATCCTTAGGGGCCAACGCCTAATCAAATTTTAAGAGGCTTGGGTAAGTGTAGTGAGGAATTAGTGATTTTGGGCTAAGGAAAGGGTGATGAAATCCCTCACCTTATCTTGATTAGTGGGTTTTGCCCTTAAAATATTTTCAAGTGTGTGCCAAATCAAGATGCTCAAATCAATTTGGTGAATTCCTACTATTATATGAAATGCAACCCTAGAAATTAAAAGCAACTAAAAAGGATGCAAAAATAAAAAAAAATCTTTTTATTTTTTTATTATGGTCGACAATCAAAGAAATGAAGTTTATTAGGGTCGACAAGGAAAAAAAAATCCTTTTATTTTTTTATTTTTATATTTTTTTTATTTTTATTTTTTATCCTAATTGTCTCTAATGTATATGAACTATCTAAAGGGTGGAATTGAAAATACTAGATAGAGAAGTTACCCACGCAAAAGCAACGCAAAGCCTCGTTGGAGGCAATTCTTCAATCTTGAATCTTCAACTCTTGATCTTCAAGCTCCAAGTTCCTACACAAAAGAAAACACACAAAATAAAAACCAAACTTAATGAAAATCCTACTTATGCACCGTTCCCCGGCAACGGCGCCAAAAACTTGATGGTAAATAAATGATTACCTCCTTAGTTGCAAGTATACAACCTTGATCAAGTTATAGTATAAAAGATTATCGATCCCACGAGGAACGGGAAGTAGGAAGAGTTTTATTCAAGTTTTGGTTCTCAAATTATGCGCATGACAATTAGGAGTTATTCAAATAAAATGAAAGTGAGAAAATGGTGAAAGTGGTGGTGAAGAGGCTAGAGAGAGTGGTTGTGGATTATGTGCAAAAGAGGAGAAAATGAAGTTGAGAATGTGGTTGTGGTTATATGCACATAATAACAAAACTAGGTTTGAGATTATATGCACATGGAGGGAATATGAGATTGAGAGAGAAGTAAAAATTAATGAAGTCAAGAATCAAGAATAAAGGAAAATAACAAATAAATGAAAAGCAAGGATAAGAGAAAAATAAAGAAGGTAAAGTATGGAGGATTAATTAAAATATGAGGAATCTAGAGTAGATCCACTTAGCTTATCTCAATCTCACAAGAATGAGTTGGATTTGTTAGCTAGTTTCAAACAATCTCTAGGGATCCCACAAATATTAGCTCCACACTTAGAAAAGGGTAATTCCCTAGAGGGTTCTAGCCTCAAGGTGAATTAAAGAAAAGAAAAATCTATTCTAGAAAGTAAATACAAGAATTAAATACATTGCATGAAAGTAAATTGCATGAAATTAAATTGCATGAAAGTAAATCTAAGCTACAAAGCAATTACATGAACAAGAAAGAAAATGAAAAAGAAATAAAATAGAAACCAACAACTCCTGATCTTAATTTAATCCTCCTTTTGGTCCTTGGATTAGAAGAAGAGAAAGGAAATTGAAGGTGAAACATTTCATTTATTGTGTAACAAAGTTACAATTTTGGAAGGTCTTCTCAATGAAGAGTGACCCTCCTCTCCAAATGGAGTTTTACAAAATATTTCACCCTCAAAACACTCACCTTCACCCTATTTATAGCCCAACGGAGTTGATATGAACCATTGGATCAAACCTAGCCAAAATGAAGAGAAATCCACCATTAACTGAATTGTTGGGAACCGATCGGTTGGCCGATCGGTTAATAACCGGTTAATAACCGGTTGGCCAACCGATTGGTTCCCAACCGAATTTGTCTTTTCTTGATTTTTCTTCACGAATTTCTCTTGGATCAATTTGGTATCTTGGGCCTTGGTTTGTCTTCAGATTTGGGCTTCAAATATTGGTAGAAATTCAGAGAATTTGAGTCATTTGGGCTTTTATTCATTATTTCTTTATTAGCCTGCAAAATAAGATAAAAATGATTATTAGTAATATCGTTATTCATATAACATAGGTAATAAGGGTATAAAAATGTAATTAAAATGTGATAATCAACTACCGCGAAGATATGAAGATATAATATCCTATGCATTGTCAGTAGATAATTTTATGCCCTTTAGCTATTCAAGAGCTTCTTCAGTTGATGAATTCACTAAGAGTTATGGTCATTGTGCGGACAATTCAGTAGATTTATTGAAGAGGCCTCTTTCAGTTGGCAAGTTCAAGCCAGGCTTGGACTTAATCGATATGTGGCGCACTTGATGCCCTACGGGACTGTTGGAGAAGGTGAAGTAAATTAGCTTTTGGAGTGAGGAATTATTGGTGTATTTGAGTCAAGGTGGAGATTTGTTATGGATGCCTCAAATACACACGATCGAAGTCGGCATCTCGACTCAGTCATGCTTTGGCCGAGAGAATTCTATTTTTGAGTTGGTGACAAATTGGTTTATGCAAGGTCCTAATTGCAAAAGGACGTGGACACCTAATTAGTTTGGAAATAATCTTGATCAATTAAAGATTCTAATTGATTAGGAATCCCACATATACTAGAATTCAATTTGCTGACATAATCAATCATATGAAAATTCTATTCCCACTGTGATTCTATTTCCTTGAGAAGCAAGCAATTGTTCTTTTGGATCTATATGTATACAGGGTCATCCGAGATTAAATTATCATCCATCTACGGAGTACCAATCAAGAAGAGAGAGTTCTCTTATGAAGCCTATTTGATATTTTTCTCTTTTATTCCTTTATTTGAGAGAGGTTGTATTAGGCTTTTGGGATGTATTAGGATTGAGTGATTGAAATATCTCCATATTGTATTTCTCATAAATTGTTAGTAAAACTATTCTCCTTCTTCGCCCATGGACGTAGGATACAAGCCGAACCACGTATATCCGTGTATTTTTGTGTTCTTGATATTTTTCGTGTGATTGATATTAGTTTATCCAGGGAATTTGTCATAACACAAGCAAATAACATCATGTAAACTTTTAAAAATAAAGAGTCAATATAGGCAATAAAAAGCATATAAATTTAGTTGAAGACAAATAGATAAAACATGAAGCACAATGCAATTATTATTAAAGACTTAGCACACACCAACCTAGCACCCGCAATATAAACTCGTGTAGAAGTTCCAACACGCCTGATTACATGGGAAAAACTCCAATGAAAAAAAAATTTTATTAAAACTTATAGACTAGAGTATAGGAATAATGCAATGGAACAATTCACTAAACGAGTGACTGAGCACAATGAAAATAGAAAAGCAAACTGTTAGAACGTTGTTCGTACAATATCTCTTGTTTGATTAATAACAAACTTTCAATGCTACTGATATATTTTGTGAGATGATATATTTTAGGTATAAATAGGTACGAGCAAGATGCAATTCGAAACGATGCAAAAATGAACACGAATGTTGATTTCAGCCTTTGAACCATCGATGGTTATAAGGATCAATAAGAGAAAAACAAAAACTAGAATCAGAATCATCAATGGTCTACAGTGCACCATCGATGGTCACAGGAAACCATCGATAGTTACAGGTTACTAGAAGTTAGAATCAAGTTTGGAAGTGTATAAAGCAAGATAATAATTTAATCACAGCTGATTCTAAAAAAAATCAAGAGTAAAACTCTATTTTGAGCATATGGGAGTGTCCATCTCGTTGTTACGAATCTACATAAACAAACGGAACTTAGTTCGGAGATATATAGCTCGAGATATGAGTGTTTTAGATAGATAATGTTGAAATAGCCAGCAGCAGATATGAAACATATACCGAGGCTGAAATTTGCACGAGCCATAACTTTTGACTCGGTTATTGGATTTGGTATTATAATAGTTTTTTGGAAAGCTCTCGATCTGATCTATCTAATAATTGATGTTATGTTGACCCCATCGATGGCTACAGTGAATCATCGATGGATTGCAGGAACCAATTGATAATTTTTCTGAGAGATGAACAATATCCATAGATGGTTTACAGTAAACCATCGATTGGTGAACGGTACCATTGATGGTTGGGTTTGCCCATCGATGGTGACTACGTCTTTTAGCAGATTTAATATTTAATCTCAGTCGTTCGTCGTTCTTTTGATCTCCAACTTCTACCAAGTCTAGGATATCTCAGTCCTGATCTATTGTAGGCTCTATATAAGAGAAAGAAATAGAAAGAAGAGATCATTGATTGGAGGTGATCTAGAGTTTGAGTTTTGAGAACGAGGAGAGCTTTTTATCCCGCAGAGCCTCATCAATCGCATCCTCGACGTCGTTCTTCATCATCTGATCATCAACCTTCGAGGAGTGCTGCCCTTGAACTTCATCATCATCATTGTTCTTCCAAATCTACACTTCAATCATTAGGAGAATGGTTTACTAATCAAGAGGGTTGTAAGATTGTTCTTTTTATGCTTTAATTATTTTGATTGGTTGTATTCAAACTTGTAAGTTTGACGGCGTATACAAGCCGGGGTATTGAAGATTGGCGTACTCAAGCCAGAATAATTGAGGGTTTCACTAGCTAGGGCTAGATTTCTTTTGATCATTGTGAAGAGTCAGGTTAGACAACTGGTTTTGGGTAGATTCCAGGGTGCGGTCTTTGAAGCCTACTGAATGGAGTTGTCATTCAGGTGAACTCTGGTCATAGTGAGGATGACCCTTTGCGAGAAGGACGAGTGGACGTAGGATTTTGATCCGTACCACTATAAAAATCTCGTATGTTCTTATATTGGTTTGCTTTTAGTTTTTCGCTTATTATATTTTTGCTGCTTATTCTGAGTTAGTCAAAAAATTACAACAATCCTTCACAGCCCTCTAGACTTGCATCCCAGTTCCAACACAAACAACATCGACTTCAAGAAAAAAAAATCCTAAGAGACCTTTTTATGCAGCATGAACTATGATTATCACATTTTAATTATAAATTTATACCCTCATTACCTATTTTATATGAATAAATATCCTGCTAATAATTATTTTTATCTTAAATTATAGGTTAATGGAATATTAATGAATAAGAGCCCAAATGACTTAAATCCTCTGAATTTCTACCTATTTTTGAAGCCCAAATCTGAAGACAAATGAAGGCTCAAGACACCCAAGGAATCTAAGAAGAATTCGTGCAAAAATATCAATAAAAGACAAATTCGGTTGAAAACCAATCGGTTGACCAATCGGTTGGCCAACCGGTTGGCTAACCGATCGGCCAACCGATCGGTTTGCAACAGATCCGAATTTAAAGGCTGATTTCTCTTCCTTGGTGGCCAAGTTTGATCCAATGGTTCATATCAACTCCGTTGGGCTATAAATAGAGGGGTAGATGGAGAGGTTTGAGTGTGAAATATTTTATAAAAACTCCATTTGGAGAGGAGGGTTACTCTTAATTGAGAAGACCTTTCAAAAATTATAACTTTGTTACACAATAAATGAAATTTTTCACCCCTTCAATTTCCTTTCTCTTCTTCTTATCCAAGGACCAAAAGGAGGATGAGATGAAGATCAGGAGTTGTTGGTTTATCTTTTATTTTTTTTTCATTTCTTATTTATTTAATTGCTTTGTAGTTTAGATTTACTTTCATGCAATTTACTTTCATGCAATGTCTTTAATTCTTATATTTACTTTCTAGTATAGATTTTTCTTTTCTTTAATTCACCTTGAGGCTAGAACCCTCTAGGAAATTACCCTTTTCTAAGTGTGGAGCTAATATTTATGGGATCCCTAGAGATTGTTTGAAACTAGCCAACAAATCCAACTTATTTCCATAAGATTGAGATAAGCTAAGTAGATCTACTCTAGATTCCTCATATCTTTAATTAATCTTTCATACTTTACCTTCTTTATTTTCCTCTTATCCTTGCTTTTCATTTGTTTGTTATTTTCTTTTATTCTTGATTCTTGATTTCATTGATTTTTACTTCTCTCTAACAATATCATATTCCCTCCATGTGCATATAATCTCAAACCTAGTTTTGTTATTATGTGCATATAACCACAATCCACTCTCTAATCTCATCATGACCACTTTCACCATGTACATAAACTCCTAATTATCGCGCATAATTTGAGAACCAAAACTTGAACAAACTCTTTCTACTTCCCGTTCCTCGTGGGATCGATAATCTTATATACTATAACTTGATAAGGTTGTATACTTGCAACTAAGGAGGTAATCATTTATTTCCCATCAAGTTTTTGGAAACTATCCAAATTTCAAACTAGAAGCTGCAAAGACAAAGATAAAAGTCATATTTTATCATCTAATGTCAAGTGCTATTCATCAATCAGTAAATAAAAAGATTAATCGAAGTCACATTCATGTTCTATATGTTAGTCCGTACAATATCTCTTGTTTGAGTAATAATAACCTCCCATTTGATACTAATAAATATTTGAGATGATATAGTACATGTGAATACATGTGTAAGAAGTGCACAAGGCCAAATGATGTGAAAATCAGCTCGAAAGCTGATTTCAGCCATCGAACCATCGATGGTCAGCAGAGACTCATTGATGGTTGATGATGTCAGTAAATGTTATAGGAACCAATTGATGAAATTTTAGGGATAGGATTTTACATCATTGATGAATCGCAAGAACTCATTGATGGTGCCTCGATACCATCGATGGTTGACATGAACCCATTGATGGCAAAGTCGGTTGATTGCATATTTTAAGTTTTAATCTTAGACGTTCGTCGTTCCTTTGATTTCCAAACTCTACCATGTTTAGGATATCTCCACTGGAGACTATATATCATTGAAAGAGATAGAGTGAAGGGAGAGTTATATGGTTTTAATTTGAGAAGAGATTATATTGAAGGTTTTGACCCTCGGAGCCTCGAAAAACTCTTTCTTGTCACGCACAATATCTCCAGATCATTTCAGTAAGGAGAATTACCCTTAGATTCATCATCTACACTTTTCTTCATCGTGCTACTCTTAGATTTATCGAAGGACTGTTTGTTTATTAAAAGAGCTCTAAGATCTTTCATATTTGTTGTGCTTAATTGTAATTGTTTGGTTTTAATTTAAACTTGTTTTTACGGCATACTCAAGCCAGTTGGAATTGAGGGTCAGGACTTGCTAGGATTAGATGTTACTCATTGTGGAGAGTTAGGTTTGACGATTGGTTTTGGATAGATTCCAGGGTGCGGTCTTTTAAGCCTACTGAATCGGGTTTGTGATTTAGGAAAACTCTTGGCATAGTGAGGAATCTCATTCGTGAGAAGGAAGAGTGGACATAGAATTGTTATTCAAACCACTATAAAATCTTACGTGTCCTTGGTTGGTTATTATTTATGGTTATTTATCGTTGATCACTTTTGTTTTATCTATTCCGCTACATATTCTGTGTTTTTAGTGAAAAATAGTAGCAACCATATTAACCTCCCTTTAGGTTGCATCTCATGTCCAACCCTATGAGGGTGTTTGGGGAGGCTTATTTTTTGGTCAAACTAGCTTTTAAGCTAGCTTTTTTATTTCTATCTGTTTGGTAAAATGCCTAATAAGTTAGCTTATAAGTCCCATTTTAAAAAGCTGGTATACCTAGCCAGTGGCGGAGCCAGGACCCGAGGGGTTGGGGGGGGGGCAAAAAAATATAAATAAATAAAATACAATATTCATAAATTTAGTAATATAAGTTTATTAATAAATTTCAATATCAAAAGAAAAAGATGCTTATAATTGTCCTCGACGAGTTTTCATATTTTGAAATCTTTGTATAATCAACTCATTATCAATCGTATCAAATACATCTTTCTCAATAAAAGTAACCAGACTATCATTCATCCAACTATCTCCCATTTTATTGCGCAATCGAGTCTTCACGAATTTCATAGCTGAAAATGCTTTTTCTACAGTACCTGTAGCAACAGGTAAAAGTAATGCTAACTTGACAATCAAATATACTAATGGATATGTAAGATTTCTCCGCGTTTTCACCAACTTCTTTGCAAGGTCAACAATACCTCTCAAATTTGAAAAGTCACTACTAGTGCGTATGTCAACAATATTAGTCTAGAGTTGATTATCAAGTGCTATAAGCTCACTGGAGGAAAACTCTGTAGGATAAAATTGAGCAAGTCGATTCAACTTTTGCTTGTCAAAAGCCACAAAACCATTATCTGGATTCAAGCATGCCACACAAAGATGTAATTCAGTATTCACTTCATTGAATCGATCATTGAGCTCCTTTAGTTGCATATTGATAACGGTATAGAATAGCTCAACACGATAATGATGCAAATTAGTGATCTCTTGAATTTTACGCCGTGACCGCCCCTTTCCTGCAAATAATTTGCGCATGTTGGGAATTTCAATGTCGTAACTATTGCAAAAAATTGAGACTTCATGTAATAATTCTTCCCATCTATCATTTGTCATCCTTTGCAGCCGCTCTTTGGAAACATTAACTAACTTCATGGCAATCATGATATCTTGGTTTTTCTTTGCAATGCAAGTGACAGTTCATTTGTAATCCCCAAAATATTCTTCATTAAATGCATAGTGAATACAAAATCATAGGAATGCATCGAATCCAAAAGCCCACTAGCTTCTGCCCTTTGCTCTAAATTTGCACTGTCCTCCAGAATCTGCTCAAGTACATCAATCACAGAAGAGAACATATGAATTAAGTTCAATAAAGTATCACAATGTGAGCTCCATCTGGTGTCACAAGGTCGTTTGAGGCTAGTTTCTTAATTTAATAAATTTTCCACTTTCTAATGCTTCTTTAACTCTAGCAATTTGCTTCTACCGGAGCATATCGTGACGTTTATATGACCCACCAACAACATTCAATAGACTAGCAATTAAATTGAACAATGATGCAACTTGAATATGATTTTTTGCAACAACAACAAGTATAAGTTGGAGCTGATGAGTGAAACAATGAACATAAAAAGCAGAGGGATTCTCCCATAAAATTAAACTTCTAAACCCATTAAATTCACCTCTCGTATTACTTACACCATCATAGCCTTGACCATGTCTCTTGAAATGCTCAAATTGTATTTGCATAACAATGATTCTATTGTAGCCTTGAGTGACAAAGCAGTGGTATCACATGTACAATCCCAAGAAAACATTCAATAACACTTCCCTTTTTATCTACATAACGCAAAACAATAACCATTTGCTCCTTATGTGATGCGTCACGTGATTCATCAACTAAAATGGCAAACAATTCATCTCCGACGTCGTAAATTATTGCATTAGTAGTCTCAACTGCAGCAGCATTCATAATATCCTTTTGAATATCAGGAGCAGTCAATTGATTATTCTCAGGAGCATTTTGTAAAACAACATTCTTGATTGTCTCATTGTGATCAGCAAGAAAGTTTAGGATTTTAAGAAAATTACCACGACTAGAAGAACTTTCAGCCTCATTATGAGCACGAAAAGGCAAACCTTGCTTCAAAAGGAATCGAACACAATCAATTGATGCAGACAAACGAGTTCGGTAAATATTGCGAGACTGCTCTGATTGTTTGAATAAAGTAATTTGAATATGTTGATTCTAATTCATCAGATCTTGACATTTCTTCCAGGCTTGATTATGCATACTATTAGGGCCTCCAACATGAATTGTAGGTCTTTCCTTCTTATTCCAATTTCTAAATCTTTCATTAACAAATGCATCTCCACCTCCTTGCATTCCATAGTCAGGCTTAAAGAGGTAACAACATAAGCAAAATGAGGCATCTTTTTGTATACTATATTCCAACCAATTTTCGAACTCATTAAATCAGGAAGTACAAAATTTCCTTGAGACCTTTCCAATTTTTATTTGTGGAAAAGTATGGTTGCGAGGTTGACAAGATCCCTTTTACAAATATTCTCTACGTATCATATCTCGATCACTTGGATGGTAAGACGATATTCTTTTTTTATTTTCCAGGATCACTTGGAAGTTCACTTAAATTTATCTCAACTCGCTGTTGCTTCAAAGAACTCTCGATATTGCCTTGTTGGTTGTATTTTCTGGAAGTAGATGATTCCCCCTTCTCTTGCACTTGTCCTTGTTAAGGCCGATTTTCTTTTTAAAAATTTATCCATAGCCCCTATTTAGGAAATATACAACCCAATGATTTTGTGTAAAATTAAAATTAAATAAGCTATTACTACAAATCAAGATAAATAAATGTAAATATGAAAAATAAAAATATCCCTAAATCAGGTTATTATGATAATTACAAGATTAGTTTAACAAGAAAAACAAACAATTATTTACTAATTAATAGCTATTGACTCAAGTATGAAGTATGATTATAGATAATAAGAATAAATAAATAACAAGTTATGAAATATAAAGTCGAAATTCTAATTTGAAAATAATTTCTTTTTCATCTTAAAACCCTAGACTTTAATATCTCTTTAAAATTTTCTCAAACACACATCTTATGCAATTTTTTTAATGTAATGTTATACAAAAATAACTTGTACTTATAAATTTAAGAAATTAGAGAGGATTTACCTATTTTTTCTCCAAAATATTGATTCTCCCTTCCCTCGATCCTCTCCAAATCGCAGCAACTAGCAAGCCTCAGTCGCTGCTTTTTTTTGGTACAAGATGAGAGATCGATAATTATTAATTAGATATGATTCTAAGTTTACGTAGGGATAGGATAACTATTGGGCTTAGAATTTAGCAATCGATGTTGGGGTTTAGTAATGAACATCGGGTTTAATAATGGATATGGGGCTTTAGTAATGTTTGTTGGGCTCAATGAACTGGGCTTTAGTGGGGGCAAATAATTACCGCAAGTCAAAAGAAAATATAGCACTACATATTGTATATATTGCTAATATAACAATTCCAGTGGGGCCAATTGTCCACACTGGTGCCTTAGTGGCTCCGCCACTGACCACAACTTTTAAAAAACTCATTTAAAAAAGCTACGTTTGACCAAACAAATTACTATTCTACCCAAACAATTTTTATAACATTTTTATCAAAAAAACCAAAAGCCAATAAATATTAGCATAACTTAAAAGCTTAAAAAAATAAGACTTCCCAAACAGCCTCTATATACTTCTCAAAATAATAAGAAAATTAACAGAACAACTATGGATTGAATACGTACGTATCATCAAACGCCTGACTTGAGGACTAATATCATACCAACTCTTTGTCGAAAAGAAATGGGCCCGGCCCAAATGCAGCCTGGTCCGCGGATTCGGGTCCAAATGAATCATCAAGCCCGTTAGCTTTCTTGCAGAAGAAGACTACTATATATATCTAGATCTTCAAAAATCCCAATCTTGAACTCAAAATCCAAAGTCTCGAAGAGTGAAACTGACCCTCGAAATCTAGGGTTTTGCTCAAAGCTTCGCATCAATGGCGATGCAAACGGGTCTCGGCCTCTCCAGGATCCTACTCATAGTAGGAGCAGGTGCATTTTCTTTTTCCCGCTCTTCTTTTTCCCTAATTTTTTGACGATAAATTCTGATTTTTTGCTTTTTTTTTGAAGGCTATACTGGTAAGA
The DNA here is from genome assembly GCA_012295165.1 of Asparagus setaceus. Classification (NCBI taxonomy): domain Eukaryota; kingdom Viridiplantae; phylum Streptophyta; class Magnoliopsida; order Asparagales; family Asparagaceae; genus Asparagus; species Asparagus setaceus. Next base: position 74,920,132 of record CM022706.1, read on the forward strand.
TTGTTGTAAGAAACGGAAAGCTCTCTGAGATCTTGGCCGAGCTGCAGGTCTCACTCTCTACGTAGATTTTATAGGCTAATTTTGATAAAAAGTTTGATTTTTTATGTGATTTTTGTAATTTAGGCTATTTTGAATGAGAAATCAGGAGAAAACCCGGGTTCTGATGCTGATCATAGTGAGGCAATTGCCTCCCAGGTAAAAAGCTTGCATTTTTTGTTGGGGGTTTTGAAGAGTTTGATAGTTGGATGTTATTGTAGTAGTAAATGAGAGAACTGTTAATCTTATTGAAGATTATGGTTAATGGTACATGTTCTAGGTGCGGCGATTGGCCATGGAGGTCCGGAAACTTGCTGTTACAAGGCCGGTAACTGTTGTGGATGGAAGTTCAGGTATCTATGGACTATATGCAATGACCATAGCCATAAACAAATGTTAAGACTGCTTGATGTATTTGATCTTAGTTGAAAAATATATGTTAGGTGAAAGTAAGTCGACATTGATGCCATAGAATTAGGATCCTTTTATATTGTTTTAGTGGGATCCTTCGGAAGACAAATAGCCCAATTCTTTGTTGAGGAAACTATGCATAAGGAGTCGGTGCAGCTTAATCTCTCGTTAGAATTTTTCTCAATAATTTATGCTCATGTAAGAATTCCCATAGGATAGGATAAAATGAAAATAACATAAATTTATTCTAGAGAATCGCCATATTTATGCAACATAGATGAAATAATAAAATAGAATCACATGCAAAATTTTAGCAAGTAAACATTACTTCTTAAAAATATTTCCTTGTGTTGTTGGAGTTTCTTTTCACCTCTTGTCGAGTTCTGCATCCAGATCTTCTTCCCTTAGATCACTCTGGGCAGTGTATATCTGCTTGGATCAAGAACTTGTAACTGTTCTTTTGTCGAATGAATTGTCCAGGTCTTATTTATTTAGTTATTTTAACTATTTATTGCCTGTACACCTTCATGCTAGTTTCAAATTTTCAGATATTGACAACTCTCAGCTGATATGCCAGGAAACATGACATCACTGATTGTGACAGCTGCAGCAACATTCGGGGCGTTATTAGGTTATGGATACATGTGGTGGAATGTATGTTTATGTGTCGTATTTCTTCTCTTGACTGATGCATTCCTGTTTGCACTAAGAGGGTTTCTCCCCTCTTACTACTAGTTCTTTGTGCACATTAAACTGTGTAGGATATATTCACAGTCTTCTCTTTGATGTGCCAATTTGATTTCAATTAACTTAACAGAACAATGAAGGATATTTTGTCACCAAAATCTAATTTTCCAGTGGTTTTGTTAAGATGATTAATAGGGTAATTATTATGAAACCCCCTTCAAGTTCGACAGTCTATTATGAAACCCCGTAATGATATTTTTTTTCATTACAACAGCCCTTGCAGTTAAAGAAACTGTTAGAGCCCATTTAATTTCTCATTTTTCTCTAAAATACCCCTAAATAAAGTTGCTCTTCTTCCTCAAACTATTGCAAAATTCATCTCTTCTCTCTTCACATCAAATCCAAATAACTAGGACCATTGACAAAGAGAAAATTAATAGAACATCAAGTAATCTCTTCAACCATTTGTTTTTAGCATTATTTTGGTGTAACTTTCATTTTCAAATCTGTGTCTTGCTTTTGGGAGAAAGAAAAAGTATATTAAGAGGAAGAAGAAGAGGGTGGTTTTGGAATATGAATAGGTTTTAACGGTTTTATTTAACATTAGGATTTTGTAATGAAAAATAATGTTAGGCGGTTTCCTAGTAATGTCAAACCTGAAGGGGGCTTCATGATAATTATCCTGATTATTAATATCCCTCAAATTTTTTTATTTAATCAGCCTTTACACGGTTATTTTGGGTTTGGTGTTTCTGTCGGTCGATTCATGGTAACTGATGATTTCTGTTCATTGTTTAGGGAAACTCCTTGTCTGATCTCATGTATGTCACCAAGAAAATAATGGATAATGCTGTTGCAAGCATGACTGAAGGACTGGAACAAATTTCTTCTGCTCTTGCTGTAAGTGCTTAACTGTTATGTCTTTCAATTGTTGACTCCATGATAATTATAGCATGTCAGAGTGCCAAGGGCGCTGCATTGTTTTTTCCATACCTTGGAAGGTTATACATCTAGGCTTTAGATGATTGGCAGATGAAGTGATATTTATCCTTATTTGCATTCATGCTAAGTATTGCTGCTTTCTTTTGGTCATAGATAATGATTAAAAGGGTTGCTAATCATAAATTGAATAGACAAAAAACTTCTCGTGTTTACAATATTTAAAATCGTTCTCTTTGAAAGACCCCCCTGCATATTCTCTGATTCTTTTGCAGTTTCTGAGTATAACAGACAGAGGCTTATAGAAACCGTTTATGTCCTGGCAAGCATGCAACCCTGCATCGTTGACAAGAGTGTAAAGCATTTATTTAAGCACTGAGCCTACTAAAGATGTTGAACATGCTTATATACATAAGAACACTTCTGATTAAAATGCAAGTATAGTAGGACTTTATTGTTTTTAACTTGCGTCCTCATTAGCAGTGGTCCTGCTGTTTGTGTACCACTTGGCACTTTTCTTGATACTACGAATGGGTTTCCCCCATGAATATATTTATATTGAAATATGTTTTCTTACTAAAATTTTTTCTCTATTGTCATAATATATCTGATATCTCTTGTTTAACTTTTCTTCAGGCTACTAAAAGACATTTGACGGAACGAATTAAAAATGTAGAGGGAGAATTGGATGAACAAAAGAAGATATCCAAAGAAGTAAAAGGCGAGGTAACTAATAAACGATCACCTTTCCATTGTCCCATTTGTAACTGGAGTGTGAAAAGTTTTTTTTTAAATGATGAAATACAACCTGTCTTCCTTGGTGTCCAAATTTTAAGTTGTCTTTTTTTCATCTTACCTTTAAAAGATAAGGCCATTTGGAATCACAGATAAGATATTAAAACCTGTATTTGCATCATACAGGTAAAATGTAGTGTTTATCTGCATTTGCACTTCTAAACTATACTTTGATTTGAAGGAAGTTTCTGGCTTACGGTCAAGAATGCAAAGCATGTGAACATTGTTCTGTATGACATATGACATCGAGCACTGTGACTCATTTTACACATTATTAGAACAATATTTGTTTCGACATTGTCGACTTTTCTAGCATGTTGATGAAGCAGACATCCTTATTTACAATGGTCATGTCTCGGAAGAGAACATTTTATCACTTATGTTCCTCTAATCAGGTTGTTGATGCTTGTAGTAAAATCTCGAAAATTGGTTCTGAATTAAAGTCACTTCAACAGCTGGTTAGCAGTGTGGTGAGTATCATGAAACTATTTGCAAATCGAATGTAAAAATATTTTTGATTTTCATCTTATAACCATATGAACGATAATCTGTTGCTTTGCAGGACACAAAAATCAATGCAATTGAAGACAAGCAGGTAACTTGCTATTTACAGTTCATGGAAGATGGTTTCTGATAAAATACAATACTACCCATCATCTAGCGTACAATCCACCATCTAACTGTAAATGGGATAATATGAACTAGAATAAAGACATCAGAGAGCTTAACAGTTTTAGGATTGGAATATCTGTTGTGTTGGGTATTATCATGTCCAGGCTGATCAAAATTTTTGGAAATTGTATAAAGGGAAGAGATGTTTTTATTTCTAAGATAAAAGTCACTCCCATGCATAGAGAGATGAAACAGGCAGTTCCACTTTGGAGCATATTCTCATTCTCTCTGCGCCTTAATTTGTGCCTTTCTACTATAATTTAGATCTCCTGATCACGTTGATTCACAAAATTATGCCCTAAACTGTGCCAACTAATAAAAAAAGGTACTGGAAATCATCTGTTCCAACACGTTGTGTGAATTCTGATGGACGAGAAGGATTAGAACATGTAATTATGAGATTTCTGCAACGATAATATTACAGCTTGAAAAGATATGTTCCTTTTTCTGACGTCACTAGTAGAAAAATGAGCAATCTAGACGGAAAAAACCGTCTAGTTTGTTCAAATTTCCGTCTAGTTTGACCAAACTAGACGGAATTCCGTCTAGAAAATTCCGTTTAGAATATTTCTGTCTAGATTGAGTCAAACTAGACGGAAATTCCGTTTAAATTGATCAAACGAGACGGAAACCTACCTAGACGGTTTATTTTTCCGTCTAGGTTGCAACCTAGACGGAAAAACCGTCTAGGTAGGCAACCTAGACGGCATTTCCGTCTAGGTTGCAACCTAGACGGAAAAGCCGTCTAGGTAGGCAACCTAGACGGTTTATTTTTCCGTCTAGGTTGCAACCTAGACGGTTTTTCCGTCTAGGTTGCTATTATAGCAGCCTAGACGGATTTTCCGTCTAGGTTAGTCAACCTAGACGGCCTTTCCGTCTAGGTTGTTATTATTTCAGAAAAAAAAAATTTGCTGCAATGTGGTTTATTCTGCATTTTACATTTACCTGATATACAAATCAATATATATTTACAGTCGAAACAAAATGTAATACACATCCAACTATATTCCAATCCAATCCAATAATACGCATCCAACAATCCAATCCAATCCAATAATATGCATCCAACATTCCAATAAACTGTTTCAACAACCCAATCCACTCCCACAACCACAACCAACAATCCAATAAACTGTTTCAACAACCCAATCCACTCCCACAACCACAACCAACAATCCAATGCACACATTCAGGAATCATTTAATTACAACAAATATACAAAGAATCCTGAGTACAAATAACATAAAGTATTCTTGCAAATAAATATTGTTTAGTGTATAAAATTCCAAAAAAAATCCAAACCTCACAACTTGTCACTAGACGGAAAAAACCGTCTAGTTTGTTCTGCAATAAGCTGGTAGACCATTTAGTGATGTAATTTAGGACTGCTCATAGTTGGAATTGATGAATCCTGGTGATCTGCAATAAGCAAAATGTATTGTAAATTAGGAAATGGAAGGCTGAAAAAATTGAAAATTTTTCAATGTAGAAGTTTCCTTGCATATGATTAGAAAATTCTGATGGAAGTGCTCATAGTACAACAGTTGGAGCATTGAATATGCATGGTACTAGTTCCTTTTGGACATAGGAAAAGCAAGGGACATATTTTGGATTTAGACCGTTTTCATGATTTAATTACAAAAAACGACCGGTTTTGTATTTATTTTTAAAATCCAACCTGGTTTCAGCCAACTGCCGAAACCAGGTCGGATTTTGCAAATAAATCTTCACGGGAAATGATTTCCCGTGAAGACTAGTGGTGATTAGCAAAGTAATTAGCCAATGTTAAGATTAGAAAGGTGATTAGCAAGGTAATTAGCCACTAAACTTCACGGGAAATGATTTCCCGTGAAGTTGGCTAACTTTTTTCGACGATTTCGACCTAGTTTCTGCCACGCGGCAGAAACTAGGTCGAAATCGGCAATTAAGTTCGAAATAGGTCTTTTTTTGGAATTAAAGTTCAAAAAGGGGCTATTTCGAAAATTTGTCCAAAAGCAAGTGAGGCAGTATATAGGTTAGCTAACGTGAGAAAGTGTCACATTCTTATTGGTGCCTTATTGTTATTCACGATAAGATTTGAAATTGCTATTTCTTGTCTCGAAGCTGGCTGAATACTTGCTTATCTATCATTCTGTATAAATTTGTGTTAGGGAACATACTTTTCTTTATAGACATTCTGATAAAGAATTTATATGCTTTTCCTATTTCCTGACAACCTGTAATAACAGCGAGTTACTTGCGAGGGCGTGACGTATCTTTGTCAATTTGTTCACGAGAACGGTGGAGGAATGCCTGAATTTATGCAGGTTTTGCTTTGTTGTTTATGTTTTCTAACTTTTCACTTTAATTATACTTGTGTCATTATCCATTAGTAGCGTAATACTGTTTTGTCATGATTCAATATGATTCACAACTCACAATGCCATTGAAGCCTGGCTCAGTGGTGAAAGCAGTACGCTTATATTATGGAAAGCTCCGGGTTCAAGTCCAGGTATGGCTTCGTGGTAAAAGCAGTGGAGGAAGGCCTTATTTTCTGCGGGTTTGTCATAGTTGTTTATGACTTATTACTTTTCCATTTAATTATACTTGTGTCATTATCCAGTAGTAGCATTATATACTGTTTGGTCATTATTCAATATATGATTCACAACTCACAATGGCATTCAAGCTTGGCTCAATGGTAAAAGTTGTAGGGTTATGCGTGGAAAGTTCCGGGTTCAAGTACAGGGCATGGTCTTTTTTCAAAAAAACTTACAGACTTTTTGAGGATTAGTGATTAGGTTATTCTTTGGAGCAATTGCCCTGTAGCTGTTTAACCTGTAGCTTTCTGCACGTAAATATAAGTTATATGTCAAGTTATCAAGGAAAATGACTCATGAGTGCTAGCTTTGAAGCAAGGTCCAATGTGCTATTAAAGTTGCAGATAGTTTCTTTAATAAGAAAAAATTATGGTGTTTTTGTGCAAAAAAACCCAAAAGGACATGGTAGTTTGGTGAAATTTGCCCTCTTAATGTCAACCAATAAACTGGTTTTATGTCACCAACTGGAGACAACCACTTCCTCTTGACGAGAATATTGTTTTCTGAATTAGCTTGACATGATTTTATTTGATGCATGTGACATGGTTCTTCCATGTTATCAATTTACTTGTTGACATCCATATCACATTTTCTATCTTTTTCGTGTGAAAAGAAGCTGCTTTCTCTGGCTAACCATTTTCTGCCATACATCACAGGATGCACCTAAACTTACTGGCAAGCCCCGTTATTCAGGATCCACAGACTCCATCGTGAAGGTCTTACCGTTCTTTTTTTCCGTTCCAGATGCACATTTGGATACTGTTTTCAAAACTCTACCTTTTTCTCTTGCTTAATGTGTATTAGAGCTTTGTTATATAGTCCAATTCTTTCATGGTAGTTTTCTGTCAATGCTTTATTGTAGTCATAACTTCATATGATGTCAACAAATTTATGACGCAGTTATGTCCTATATGGAAATATTACAGTATATTACTATGCCAAGACCTAATATAGTACATGTTTCTTATCCATCCAAATTAAAACATTTTGATTTTTTATGATCTTTTGGAGCTTAGCCTGAGAATTACTTGTTTGTCTTTGTTTCTGCTAGGGTGTAGCTTTGGCCATAGAATCGTGGAATTTTGATGAACCTGAGGAACCTGTGACGGAAGGGTTATCTGGGGTATAAGCTACTGAAGAAATGCTTTTTTCAGGTATGTTTTCCACTCAATTGGCGCAGATCAAACATTAAAAAAGTAGGGATGCAAAACGGATACAGATGTTTGCTGTGGATATATCTGCATCCAATAGGATATGAATATGGATACTAAATATCTATATGCAATAGGATACAGATGCAAATACGGATATAAGTAAAATTTCCGGGTCCATATCTTAATATCCAAGTATATACACAATTGAAATTACTTTGACCTTTAGATTAATGGATTGTGCTCGATTTTGATGATCCAGAGTCTTTTTCAGATATGTTAAGATGGACTCTTATTTAAGAAACTTATTATATTTAAACATTTTTCTATCACATTAGCTGTATATTCTTATTTGCTTTTATTATGCCTGTTTCATATCCGTATACATTTCTGCATATCTGATTCATATCGTATTCGATTTTGGCGGATGTGGACTATGAGTTGTACTTACCCAATCCTATCCGTATTCGTATCTGTATCCGTAATTAGTAAGTGGATACGAATGTGATAAGTATCACATCCGATTTGTTTCCAGTCAGTTTGCATCTCTATTAAGAAATATGTCTATGTCATATGGAGTGACGAAGAGTGAGGAAAAAAAGCAATAGAGATAAACCAAACACAACTTTCTTTTAGTTCCTGCTGGCGGTAAAGGAAAATCTCTCTTTCCTTTTCAAGTTTTTTTTACTCCCTTTTCTACAATATCTTGCTCCTGCACCTGCTATGTTTACGCATGGCTGGTTGTTATCGTAAATGGCCATTTCATGATTAGTTTAGGACTCTAGTTTTATGATCCATGTCCATCAATTATTCATGAATCATGATGAAGCTTGACATTCAACTAACAGTTGGTCTCTATGTGAAGTGAATTGGTTCCTTAGAGCCCGTGTTTTTTCAGTGAAATACATAATGAATAGGTCATCAGATGACAGTTGATCTGGTTATAGAAAACAAAGTTGTTCTTCAGAACTTTTCTTCCTGATTGGATATCAACTCAAATTCATTCAGCCGTAACATTTTTTTTTGTTTGATTTTTGCAGGATGGCTTCTACCAGGTGCTGATCTGAATTCTGGTAGAGATGATCTTCTCTCCAGGTAGTGATGAAAGAGAAAGGCTCTTTTGTGTGGACATTCAGTTTTTCTGACATACATAATTTTACTGAAGATGGAAAATTAAGTAGTAGCATAGAAAAATTAGCTGGATTTATGGTGCTAGTTTCTCAATCCCCTCCACCGTAAAATACCAGGGCTGCATTTTTTGATTGAATTGACTGTGAGTGCTTGATATTCTGTATGTTAGAATTTCTGAAGTAGATTTGAAATGACTGGAGTTTGTTGAAGTCTCTCTATTTGTAAGAAACTGCATAATGAATCTTACCTCTGTCAATATAAGATGAAAAAATTTCTGACTGCTGAATGTTGCTTTCAGGTAGATTTATATTGGCTGCTATGCAGAACAATCAAGCGTTTCTATAGAAACTTGACTAATAGGGCTTCAATCGAATTAAATACTGAGATATTCATATTTGAAGTCATCTATAACACTTGAATTGGAATTCAAATTCAATTCTAATTCAAATAATCCAAGTTGAATTCAAATAATTTTTCGATGCTATGCCCATATTTGATTAATTAATTTAATATGTGAATATGTTACAGAAGGCGCTAGGCGGACTAGGCGTTTAAGCCAGTGCCTAAGCATACAAGCGCCATACAAGTACCCTGTTGGCTATTTTTTAATTATTTAATTATAATAATTGATAAAAATATGTATTAAATTCATATAAATTTGTAAAAAAATAAAATAGATAGCAATCTTAGATCCACAATAAACCATGCATACTTAAATACTAAATAGCCAAAATAATAACTTACAAGTTTATAGAAAGCGCTAGGAGGCCTAGACGTTGGACCCGACACCTAAAGCCTAGGAGGTTTTTTTTTAAATTTTTTTAATTACAATAATTAATAGTAAATATCAACGTTATAGAAAGTTTAGGTGCCTGACTGGTGTTTAGGCGGTTCTTTATTTAAGTGGTGGTCAAGGAGGTTTTACTAAAGGTCGGAGGAGATAGTGGAGGTGTTCATATTTGGAGGTTAAAGAAGTTTGAAGGAGGTTGGAAGATATTCAACACAAAATCACGATCAAGGCCTAAAGTGTGCAGTCCACGTAAGCAGACAATGCTCCCTTAAATACTCCCAAAACCTAGATGGGCAGCCTAGGTACCGCCTAGGCGCTAGGCGGCAGCTAGGCGGTCTAGGTACCGCCTAGGCCTAAGCGTACGCCTAGGCGGACTAGGCGGAGGCTTTTTAAAACAGTGTGAATACCAAAAAATATTTGGTTTCTCTAAGTGGCCTTTAGAATCGAATTTGGACGAGTAATTAGATGAACTATCAGTAAAATGAGCAAGAACATAACTATAGTCCACTATAAGGTTATTGATACTGGAGCTCAGTCAAAAAAAATAGTAGATGGTACAAAGTTGGAGGTAGAGGCATTTGAGGAGAAGATGAAACAAAGTTGTGGAGATGGTTTGGAGTTGCAAGAGAGATCACTGAGTGCACAGCAGGAGTAAGGGAAGGCTGTTCTTAGATGAAACTATTATTGCGTAAATGACCCTTAAATCTTAATTGAGTTGAATGGATGACAAAGTTTCATGTAGCTAGTTTTGGAAAATTGGGAATGAGTTTTTCGTTTTCAAAGAAGAAACTTCAAATTCACATATAACAGCAGAAACAATAAGAGGCATATTTTGCTGGTTGTAAGATGTAGTCAATGTTGCTATGAATGCTAGTATGAAGGGTTTAATTATGACAAATTTTCTTGTTTTAAAAACATGTTTTGGGGGAGTGGGTGCATAATTCGAGGTGGCGTCTCTAGCCTCTGATGTTTTTGTGATCTTATCTGATAGGGTACGTAAATGGTGCTCAAATTGTTTTCATTATTCAAATTATGACATATAACACTGATGCCAACTATATCAGCCTTCTCTTATTTATTCATAGTACATGATGCTAAACTTCCAGGATACAGACTCTGCTTTTTATTCACCAGTCAGTCCTAAAGAGATATGTTAACCGCTTAGAACTCCAAGTACAGAGTTACTTACAGACACAAGAGTGTTTGAAGCTTCAACTCTTTCAAAACTCTCTTTCTCCATTGCCTTCTCTATTTCACAACTCTCTCCCACAAGGACTCCATCTCCCAGTAGCTCCTACTGGATTCCCACAACACCATTCCAAATCCCGTGCGCACTCCTTTCGTAGTATAGATTACCTTCATCATCATCTGGCACAGTGGAGTTCTTCTCCACGAGCTGCTGAAACATGGAAGACTTTAGTAAGAGACTGAGCGCAGTTGGAGATGGCTTGTTAGGGAGGGTTTGGTATGTCAAGTATTCCTGTTTGCAAGGTATCGGGGCTTCTTCGTTGTTGGTTTGGAAGAGATTGGTTGTTTGCTGGAGAGGTTGAAGTTGGCAAGTGTTTGTCTGTGCTTCTTGGGGCCTGAGCCATCTGATGTATGTACTCAGGTCGAAGTTGGTAACTGCATTGATCCCTCGATAGTCTATGGCTGCAATGTCATAAGCATGCGCAGCCTCTTCCTGAGTGTCTGATATCAATTCACGAGTTTTCAACATGTTTAGAAAGTCAGTTTACATCCAATTTAATGATTATTTTCATATGCACCTTCTAATTATTTAAGTGTACGTAAGTACTTATCGTCTCTGTTCTATTTTACTAGCACATGCATCACCTGGTCCATGTGATAGACTAATTTTCCTGTTAGTTTTCAAACTCATCTGGGAATCTCATGAGGATGTTCTTCGCAAATGTATAACTCTATCATAATATGATCCCCATGGAAGCTTAAAGCTGATAGGAAAAACGCGCCATCAAGGCCCAAGGGGATGTGTGCTAATAAAATAGAACAAGGGTTATGAACAGCTACACCCTCTATAGTACTAGGCATGTATATGAAAATAACCCTATATTTTAGGTATTGTTTTAAAAAGTGGTCTGGGCGCCCGCCTGGGCCTAATCGATACATAGGCCACCCGCTTAATTCTGGAGAGTGCCTAGGCGAAGTGTCAGAAAGAGGTTTATTGTCTACTTAAGGAGGGAAAAGAACTGATGAAGGGAACGGATCAGGTCAAAATGAATTAACAAGATCCAAGTTCATCTATAAGATAAAATGGTGAGGACGGAATTTTGAATCTTTGAAGAAAAAAAAACGTCCTTGGAGAAAAAAAAAATGTTCTCTGTGTTGAAAAAAAGCCTACTTGCGCTTATGCCTATCGCGCTAGAAATAGAAGCGCCTAGCGGTTTCTAAAACATTGATGTTAGGTAGCTAGCATACTTACTATATGTTCCAAGATAGAGATATTTGTTTCCGAAAACTCTTCCAATCCTTGCTTCCCATCTTCCATTGTGATGATGTCTGTACATAAACCAAGTCATATCAATCTTAAATTTATGTTCAAGTTTGCCCTTAGCAGTAGTTTGAAATATTTCATGAACAAGTACATGCCTTGCAACTCCTCTGTATTTAGATACACCTCTTGAGAAGCCACTGCTCTTCCTGTGACCAAACAGTAATACTTCAGTTCAACTAACAATCTTAATTCATAGGATGAATAATGTGAGAGAATTCTAACTATATACCTCCTTAAAGAGGCTAGGTACTCTTCTCTGGTAACATTCTGCATTATTTGTATCTCCTTCTCATAGTCAGTCACCTGAAATTGTTTCAGATTGATTGTCACTTATACTTGTTATGCCTATATTATTTAAATTAGTTGTGTTAAGAGTGAAATTCTATTAACATACGGGGAAGTTTGTGATGGTGGCAGGACCCCAGTATTTGAGAGCAGCAAGATCATAAGCTCTAGCAGCTGGTTCTTCCTCATCATATGCACCAAGGTAAACTGAACAGAATTCATCGGTAAATTTAGTGCTAACCACTAACATGTCTGTTGCGTAATAGAAGAGTATATCAAATTTATAGATAACTACCTTGTTTTCCCTTCTTCCTTTGTGTTGCATTCCATGATCCTTTATCCCATAGATGAGCCTCATATCGTCCAGTCCATCGATGCCTGATACAAAACTGTTAACCATCTCCGGGACATTGTATTGTATGATTACAATCTAGTATTGAAGTATGAGTGCTGTCCTTCTTCATTTATAACTAATAACTTAGACAAAGTCTTGCAACCACAAATTGAAAAGGGAAAATGAACCATATCTTTACCTACGCAGTGATACAAGGTGCAGGAAAAGCTATCATCAGTAATTCATTTGAATCATACCATGATCTTTACTCGAAATTGATTTAAAAACAAAGAATTATCATAATATTAGCCATTTAGGCTCAGACATTTCTATTCTATCCTTTCTCCAGAAAACAATGGTTGATTGATTGTCCACAATGCAATTCATGAATTTAAGTGATAATTATATTATGGTTGAGCCAAAAGTTTTATGTACCATGATACAAGAACAATACATTTCCTATACATTTTCAGTGTATTTTCCCTTCATTATCCAGTAATTTTTACCTGCTAACGCCGCGAAATCTTGAGCTCCTCCTGATGGTATTACCCGTTTGGGTTTTCTGTACATTCATCTCTCCATTGTCATTTTTTGCGACTTGTGCCAATGCTGGCCTTCTCTTTCTCCTCTTAATGCATTTACCTCCACTACTATTCTCTGCTGAGCCTGCATCTACACTGAGGGCTCTCCTTTTGTTATAATCGTCAATCTCGCTCTTAATCATCATTATATCCATTTCTTAATTATGCTTAAGCTCACAAGGAATATGATTAGAGTCTTAATGTGTTTATATATTGTTCTTATGATTTGTAGTCTTGCTGTGTGTAGACAAGAGGGAACAAATTTAGCCGATAATTCCCAAGTGATTGTGGACTAATGATTTTGTCTTGGATATAAAAGTATTTGTGAGAGTACAATGTATGTTTCCTGTGAAATCTGAAAGAAATTGCAGGCATAAGTTAAAATTGGTTGTTTTTTGGATTATTTGGGTGTAATTGCAAAGTGATGATACCAATGTGATCAGTTTGATGTCCTTTGTCAGTTATTCCTTAAAGGAAAATGTACATGTCTCATACTTTTATGTCGATAACTCCAGGTGATGAAAAGTGTGAGCTTGGTTTTGGATTATTTGGGTATAATTGGTAAGTGATAACACCAATGACAGTTTGATGTCTTTTATTTCCTAAAGGATTATGTACAGGTCTCATACTTCTTATGTCAATAAATACAGTGATGATTGCTTGATTTTAAGGTAATACTTTTCAAATTTTACATATTGTTTTAAGGTAATGCTGATATCACAATTAACAATTAATATCTACACTTTGGGTAGTTATCTGAAAAGCAAGCTTTAGCTTAATGAAAAGTATGATGAAAATATTTTATCTCTTCATAAAACTTGGGTTTTCGGTTTCAAGAAATTAATGGACTTCAAAGAGTGAAAATATGACTTTTGTTAATTAATTTTTAATATCTCTATGAGTTAGTACAATCATGAATTGCTCATATCATAGGCTCATACAATGACACATCTCCTAACAACAACAATCCTCCGGCGAACTGGCATCTATAATAGAACAATCATCCACTGATATTATTGTCGTTAAATTGGAAATCATCCAAGATAATCTCATTTAAATTCAATTTCAACTTGACTTATTACAAAATAAAGACAAACAAATGAGAATGGATCCAAAAGCTTCACTAAACTCCAATGACAACTCTAGGCTTAAGACATAGAATGATGCCTATTATGCTGAAAAAAATTGTTTGTAGGTGTAGATATTTGTCTTTGTGAGATAACAAATCAAAACCAAGATTACAAGCGCATGTCGTTACAAAATATAGTCATCGGTTTATTCACTTTTGTTTTGCAATTATTATTGTTATTATTATTAGGAGAAATTTTTAAAATAGACCATTTCATAAAAGTATTTATCAATTTCAACCAACTCCGAAAGTAATTACCAATTTCAACCTAATTTCGGCCACGTCAGCTAAAACTAGATCGATAATTAAAAAATCATCCAAGAACTCTACGGCATTGGCAATCTCATAGAGTTTAATGACTGAATTAAACTATATGGGATTGTGAATCCCATGTACATTAACTCAAATAAACTCCATGGGATTGCCAATCTCGTGGAACTTATTTATGTTGTAAACTTCTGCGAGATTGGCAATCCTGTAGAGATTATTCTTTTACAAAACTATACGAGATTGACAATCTCATAGAGATATACTTAGCCCCAACCACAACTTTCCAGCCTGAGGCTTCACCCTATTACATAATACATTTTATTGGCACTGAAAGCTAGATCACAATCCATAATATCATCAAAAATTACACAATACAAGAATATACACAATTATAATACCAGTATCTCTTTTATATCAATCCAACCACAAATCAGAAACATACAATCCAACATATATAGTTCAATATCTCATATCATACATAATCCAAATATGAAAAAAATTCACTTACATCCAAGCATGCCTCCCCTCCTTCCTCTCACTCCCTTACCATACCCTGTCCCGAAGGCCGTCCCCGACGTCTATCATGAACCTCAATGATCTCACTATCTGGCTGTGTATGTAGTTGTGTAGGTGGTGATTGTGTATGTGGATCCTCCTCCCCATATTAAGCATGGTGAGAAGTGCCAGGTCCAACATCAATCGCACGGTGAGAAGTGTCGGCTCCATCATTACTTGCGGTAGATGATCTCGACCTACATCTTCTTTGCTCATACACCGCCATGTGTTGATATGTTCTCTCCTCATGCCCTTCATGTTCGTCGACATGATTCCTATGGAAGACAATGATAGTTGTTCGTCTAAACTTGTCAAACACCGATTATGATTTTGGATAATTAATCTCAGCAATACTCTCATTTATATGCTCCTCAATCTCATCAAATGTTGATATCTGCATTTTGGACAAAAGATAGATAACTTATCAGATGAGTAACATGAAATAAAAATTATAAAAAAAATAGCAATTGAGTTTAAAAACTTACATAATCTCTCGATTATTCCTCTGGGCACGTAACTCTGCGGTGGTGGGCATGGTGTGGTTTTAGCTGTTAGGTGAGGGTCAGGTAATATCCATTTGCATGTGATATCCCAATACCAATGCATATACTCTACATACATTATCCAAATATGAAATCTTACTGTTTAAGTTTTTCGTATCGAAGATTTTAGGTAATTTGACACCTACCCAAATAATCAGTAAATTGATGTGATGCATCTTAGATTTCATTTCAAGCTTCTCACTTCTGAGTTGACTGAATAGTACAATAAGCTTATTGTGCATTTCACAAGCATATAAAATGTATTTGAATTGCCTATTCACATTTTTCAAAAAATTGCTAAAATCACCACTGGTATTAACAATAGAAGCTGCAGCAACATAACAGCTATAATAACAAGCTACCATAGAAAACCCTGTAATACTTGCACGAAAAGATACTTGAACTAAACAGCTCAATCACCTCTCCAAAAACAAAAAGAGGAAAAGAAAATAAAAGCAACCTAGAAATCCTAAAGCATGAAAAGTATTAGTAAATTTAATTCTTTTGTAGAATGGCATAAGTTAGTAACAAGCTCAACAGTGAAAAATAATATGCCCTTCCAGAAAATCCTTCATCTATCATAGGCTATCATCCTGTTGGAGGGAACTTAGTCACATTAGGAGCAAATATTACATGCTCGATAAAATAGAGAAGCTAAGGCTCGTGTCATAGCGCTGAAACTCTTTGTAGAGAATGTTCTGCAAAAGCTGGGTTTGCAATCTCAACTTCTTCCCACCTCTATTGCGATAATAACACAGCAATTAACAATGCGCACAGTTACATTCAGCAAACCAAATTATATCAAGATTGACCTTAACTTTATTTGAGAAAGACGTGATATGAGAGAACTATGCCCACGATATTCTTCGTCTAGTAAATAACTTGATTAAGTGTTTATAAAAGGCATTCATGGACCAAGATTTTGAGCTTTGTTGGGTAGCCAGTCATGATTGACATGAATATTCAGCTTGAGGGGTACCATATAGATGTTTATGCCATAAAGAGGGAGAAACAGTCAACTGTAGGCTTGTATACCAAATAAAAATTGCTGCCTTGCCACCTTGGTTTAACTTCTTCAGACTCATTCTCTTATGCTGCTGCTATTATAAAGTCATGTATAAATATAATATAGACTCAACAACTTGCCATTGGCAAAGTACTCTGTTTGACTTTACAAAATTTAAATACATTGTCATCTAAAAAAAATTATAGTCAAGGATTGGCATGGCTAATTCAGACATAAATAGATAGAATACATGTATCTCTATAATAACAAAGTTAATAAATGCTGTCTTACTCATCGACATAAATATCTTGTAAGTTAAAAGAATACTGAAACAATTAAAATGAACAATGGGAGGACATCAATGTACCCACTTGGCCAACTGGACAATTTTTCTCTCCACCATAAGCGGATTTGGAAAGTTAAATTTAAAGAAATCCCAAATAAATGAACGGGCCATAAAAGTTTACCTATGACATTGAACCCTTGTAAACATAACATGTATAACAAATTTTTTGCGGATGGATAAGCTGTCTTACTCATCGACGTATATATGGGGGGAATAATTCAGCAAGTTGAGCTGTCCATCAACCATTTCCAACATTACTTGCATTTTAAAAAGCATATGGGTTGATAAGGAAATGACTGTTTGAGCTAATGAATTGTATCTTGTTCCTTGCAACAGAAAGAACCATAAGCTTTACAGGCTATAAATATGCGACTCTGACAAGCTATGTATTATCTGCCTTCAAACACTAAAAAGGACAAGGCAAAAATATTCATCAGAAGAAGGATAAGGAGATGGCTCGCAGCACATACCTCATTCTTTCCCTGTTCATACTTTCGAGCTTCATCATCCCACTGGTGAATGGAAGCGAAAATGGAGGACTCACTCACCTAATTCATGAAAGTAAGCACTGCCATCAATTCAAAACATTGTTGAGCTAATTATTTTATAAGGGAAAATATTTCCAAAAGCAGACAAAAAAGCCGCATAATTTTATTACATGTAATAGAACTTGTAATAGAAAACCCACCTTATGTACCACAAACATAGCTGAAGTTTTATACAATTTGTCTTATGACTAAAGCTGCATATAATTGACATTCAAGGCTTTCTGAGATCCTTGTAGGAGCTCTCACAGAAGATGGGCGTGCATATTCAGAAAACTCAAGGAAACTGCGTGGAGGCTATGTCCGCAGAAGAAGATGTAATCCTAATCTTGAATACTGTTAATTAGAAGTGTTAAAAAAAAGCCTATGGACAGGCTTACAATGGATCTACATGAATTTGTAATAAGTTCTTTCCACTGTATGTTCCTCATGTGCTCGGTGTCATTTGCATCTATTTGTAAATAAAAACATCTTGCTCTAGAAGCAAGTTTGAAGCCAAACTATCTTCTGTTGGAATCTACCATATAAGTTATATGAAATTTCTGTTTCCCTTGGGATCCATTTGAATTTATGGTTTCATACCATGATCCAGTCTGTATGTAAAAATTTGTGTGTGTGTATTTGTGTGCGCGTGAGTTTTCTTTAACTAAGACAAATTTATGTGGTCAATTTCCAATCTGGTTCACCTAATAGCAATCCAATAAATGGGTGAAAGAATTACTCAGTAACTGATTCAAAAAGTCTTTTGCTGTATCTAACACTATTATTAGTGTTTCCTTAATAAATATAATATAACAACACATAGGGTATAGCTTTAAAGTTTAGTGTTCTTCTAGAACTTTGACTGTGTTAGAATTATGATTATGTCATTTAGTTAAATTATTTTTGCTCTCTTTACATGTCTTCCTACGAATAAGTACATCTTTCCTTATTTGCATACATTCCGTTCAGAGTTGTCAAGATCCACTATCAGCATCTCTAGTATCCCATTCATGCGATAATCGCTGAAAATAATCACAAGTTGAATCTCGAACAGTCCACCATTCGAGAGCTCTAAAGGAGTTGCCCAATACAACACAATAACTTTTGCCAACAGGCTTCAAACACTCAGACAGTCATTTGCCAAGCCTCAACAGTCGGCAACTGCTGATGGTATGAGAGCTCTGCAGAAAAGGGAAAATAGAAGTTATTAACTTTTGGACAACAGACAGCAACCTCCAGCGGTCGTGAGGATCAAACCATTTCTTCTGACTCTTTTTCAAATTCGATAAATGTTGGTTGATCGTATATTTCATTATAGTTATATGATTCAGAGTATCATTTCCTATTTGATCCCTTTGAATTCCATATTCAAAGTTCTGTAACGCTTTTACAGATTGCGACTCCTACCTGTACCTGAATGTCACCGGGGTTTTGGGGGAACTTTGTATATGGGTTTAACTCTATATCTAAGACATTAACATTGGTCTAGGGCATAGAAATTTCTGGAGAATCCATAGATCTATCTGAGTGAGTGGTTTCTATAGATGGTTTTGAGATCAAAGATCTCTTATGCAATCTATAATCTGTCTTCTGAATAGTGAAAGATTATCTGTTGTTGTCATAGCTCTGAACCACATTAAATATTGTGTGTTTGCAATTGTTCAATCCAATATTTGTTTAGCGTGCGCGTGTGATTTTTTGAGATCTTTGGTTTCTGGCGCTTCCGCAATTAACCATAACCCTTTCAATGATTATTAAAACTGTCGCGTACTATGATTTAATATATCGAACCATTAAAACTTATCTTTTTGAACATTAAAATGTGTAACATAATACCTATCTGATTTTCAAATAAGTTCCTAACAAAAAATTTGGACCCAGCTTAAATGTAAGTCTTTGGAATGATTAGTTAAAGTCCTAGGTTCAAATCTTGGCTTTGTCTTCAATTATTTTCCTTCTTTTTCCATCTTGCCAATTCATAATGAGCTTCCTTCTGTTATATCTTTCCTGACATACCAATAGACAATAAGATATAAAAAAACATATTATATTCTATTCTCGATTATTTTAGATAACTAAACTACAATAATGTGTAAATTTTAGTATTGTATAGATGAAGAGTAAAAATAAATCATATTTGACTCTAAATACTAGTTCAGATTACTTGCTAAAACTATGTATGATGTACTTAATCTTCAACTTGAGGGGTAGTACAAATGTTTGTCACATGCTAGAAGTTTGAGGGTAGATTTAGAACTGTTATTTGAGAAAATATGATATATAAGAGGGAAAACCAGTCAGCTGTAGAGTGACATACCAAACAAAACTGGCGGCTTTTGTTTAACTTCTTCAGACTCATCCCCTTGTACCGCTGCTATTACAAAGTCAAATATAAATATAAAATAGACTCAACAACTTGCCATTGCCAAAATATTCTGTTTGACTTTACAATATTTAAATACATTGTCATCTAAATAAAAATAGATAACAATGTATTTAAATAGATAGAATACATGTATCTTTATAACAATGTTAATAAATGCTTCCAGAAACCAATATTCTAAGTTAAAAGAATACTGAAGCAATTGAAATGAACAATGCGAGGACATTAATGCACCCACATGGCAACTGGACAATTTTTCTTTCCGTGCACCATAGACAGATTTAGGAAGTCAAATTTAAAGAAATCCCAAATAAATGAATGGGTCATAAAAGTTTACCTATGAGATTGAAGCAATATCAACAAAACATGTATAATAAATTTTTTCTGATGGATAGGCTGTCTGCTCTCATAGACGCGTATATGTGAGAAATAATTCAGCCAGTTGAGCTGTCTATCAACTTCCCCAACATTACTTGCATAAAAAGATATGGGTTGATTAGGGGTGGAATTGAACCAAATAATTAATAAATAGTTCGATAATTGTTCGAGTAACTATTCGGTCGTATTCGATTCGGTAATTCATTTACCACTAAACAAATATTTTTAGTATTCGTGTTTACTAACGAATAGAATTTAACCAGATGTATATTCAATTCGTTTGTCTATTAAATATTCGTTTAAAATTTGATCACTTATTATTTGTATTATTGCATATATGATGTCATATTTTAACCCACTTACCATTTCTATTTAAGTTTTATGTACTAATTTTAAGACTTAAACAATCTTAAATTTATTTTCTAATGGAAATTTTGATTTAAATATATATACATCATATATTATAAAGGAATTTTTATATTTATGAATTTAAATACTATTTAAAAATCAAATTCTTTAGCGGAATAAATATACTTTGATATTCGATAATTATTCGTGAATATTCATGAATATTTATCAAATACTAAGTATTCGAGTTCAATTTGAAAACTCCATATATGAATATTAGAGTCCGCATTGAATTCAATTATTCTAAACAAATATAAACACGAACACCTTAGTATTCGATTCGATTCGATCGTTTACCACCCCTAGGGTTGATAAAGAAAGGACTGTTCGAGCTAATGACTTGTATCTTGTTCCTTGCAATAGAAAGAAGCATAAGCTTTATAGGCTATCAATATGTGACTCTGACAAGCTATTCTACAATCTACCTTCAAACACTGGCTAAATCGCACTTAAATACCCTATTGTTTCACCACGTTTACACTTAAATACCCTAAGTTGTAAAAAAGTAGCACTTTAATATCCTAAGTTGTAAAAAAAATGGCATGTTAGCACCTTCTATTAATTGTCAAGGGAATATTTATAGGAATATGTCCTGACAACTAACAGAATGTATTCAAGTGCTACTTTCTTACAACTTAGAATATTAAAGTGCTACTTTCTTATAACTTAGGTATTAAAGTGCTACTTTTACAATTAGAATATTTAAGTGTAATGGTTATGAAATAATAGGGTATTTAAGTGCCATTTTCTTACAACTTAGGGTATTAAAGTGCTACTTTTTTACAACTTAGGGTATCAAAGTGCTACTTTTTACAATTTAGAGTATTTAAGTGTAAAAGTGGTGAAACAATAGGGCATTTAAGTGCCATTTAGCCTTCAAACACTAAAAGGAAAAGGCAAAAATATGGCAAACAAGTAAGCTGTTTTTCTTTTTACTTATTTATTTCCTCTATATAAATTATACTATATTGACCTTCTTAAAGTTGCTATTAGCATATGTGAAAGCGTTTTGAGCATACAAGAAACACAGACATAGAATTTAACTGCTTCAAGTCAAGTAAATAGTAAAATTCAATAAGGTAATGTTTCCTTGACTGAGTCACAATTTGAAAATTCAATGAAAGTGATGTATGAGACATCACTATATAATAACAGGAAGAGCTACATACCTTCCAGCAAGGAGCATCCAGTCCAGAAACACAGAGTCATATTTTGCAGAAGGACAGGCAAAAAGATGGCATCCAAGACATTTCTCATCCTAGCAATGCTTCTGCTTTCAAGTTTCTTCTCATTCTCCAATTTCATCTTTTGAGGAATAAATGCTTTTAGACAGCTGTTTTGAATTGGATTTAGAAAATGCAGAACTACATGAAAGTATTTGAACTAGAAGAAAAAAAAAATTCATGTATGTACATTTTATGATAACCCTGTAGTACACAAAATTAGATTAAAAAATTATAAATAGACTCCTGCAGATTATTGAAATTGCAGGTATGCCTCCTTACAAGTCAGAAATTACAAAATAGCCCTTGCAGGATCAGAAATTACAGAAAAGCCCTGTAGTTTCAGAAATTACAGAAAAGTCCCTACAGTTTTTAAACCAAGAAGCATTTATTTGTCACATATAATAGAACTTATAATAGAAATCCCAACTTATATCTCAAACATAGATGAAGTTCTTTTCAATTTGTCTAATGAGTGAAGTTGCAAATAATTGACAGTCAAGACTTTCTGTGATCTTTGCAGAAATTCTGACAGAAGATGGACCTACATATTCGGAGAACTCAAGAAAGCTGCGTGGAGGTTATGTCCGCAAGAGAAGATGTAATCCATATCTTGAATATTGTTAGAAGTGTTAACAGGCTTACAATTGGTCTATATGAATTTGTAATAAGTTCTTGCTGCTGTATGTTCCTCGTGTGCTCAGTGTCATTTGTCTCTATTTGTAAACAAAAACCTTTTTCTGTAAAAGCAAGATCGAAGTAAAATTATCTTATCTTTAATAGCGTGTTTAAGCTGCATATAAGGAAGGAGGGTTCCTATAAAACTATATACTTAAGATTCTTTATAGAATGTAAGCATCAAATTGTAAGACATTTGACAGTCTCCACATAATGCAAATGTCCAAACATATCCAATGCAGTAATCAATTTGAGAAAAAGCACTAACATGTACTGCTCCTATGGCTGGAAACGTAAAGAATTGAATTGAATAATGAGATGTTCATACTTATATTCGTTTAAAAATTTTCTAATTCGTATATCCTTCTGTAAATTTCTCCAAATCTAAATTCAAACGTAAATATTCACAGAATACTGATCAAATGTTAATATATACTTTATAAACATTCTATAGTTGGTGAATATTGAACCATTTAATTAAGAAGATATTTTTATTTGGTTAAAGAGATATTTTTCATTTTCTAAAGAATTTGATTTTTTTAAATAGCATTTGAATTCATAATAGGAAATATTCTTTATTATAATTATGATGAGTAATTGTGTAATTTGAATATTTGGTTAACAAAATCAATATGGAACTCTCAACTCTCTCAAAATTAATATAAAACCTAAAGTAGAAAATGTATGGTCAAAACATAACATCATGTGTCATGAGGGATCAAATTTTAACAATAAAAGTTATAAGGGATCAAATTTTAACAATCTTCAGACTCATCCCTTCTACCGCCGCTATTACAAAGTCAAATATAAATATAATATAGACTCAACAACTTGCCATTGCCAAAGTATTCTGTTTGACTTTACAATATTTAAATGCATCGTCATCTAAATAAAAATAGATGACAATGTATTTAAATAGATAGAATACATGTATCTTT
Organism: Asparagus setaceus; assembly: GCA_012295165.1. Classification (NCBI taxonomy): domain Eukaryota; kingdom Viridiplantae; phylum Streptophyta; class Magnoliopsida; order Asparagales; family Asparagaceae; genus Asparagus; species Asparagus setaceus. Next base: position 74,943,418 of record CM022706.1, read on the forward strand.
ATAACATGTATAATAAAATTTTTCTGATGGATAGGCTGTCTGCTCTCATAGACGCATATATGTGAGAGATAATTCAGCAAGTTGAGCTGTCTATCAACTTCCCAAAATTACTTGCATAAAAGATATGGGTTGATAAAGAAAGGACTGCTTCAACTAATGAATTGTGTCCTGTTCCTTGCAATAGAAAGAAGCATAAGCTTTATAGGCTATAAATATGTGACTCTGACAAGCTATTCTATAATCTACCTTCAAACACTGGCTAAATGGCACTTAAATACCCTATTGTTTCACACATTTATACTTAAATACCCTAAGTTGTAAAATAGCACTTTAATATCATAAGTTGTAAAAAATTGGCACGTTAGTACCTTCTATTAATTATCATGCGAATATTTATAGGAATATATCCTGACAACTAACAGAAGGTATTAAAGTGCTACTTTCTTACGACTTAGGGTATTAAAGTGCTACTTTCTTATAACTTAGGGTATTAAAGTGTTACTTTCTTTAATTACAATATTTAAGTGTAAAGGTGATGAAACAATAGGGTATTTAAGTGTCATTTTCTTACAACTTAGGTATTAAAGTGCAACTTTTTACAACTTAGGGCATCAAAGTGCTACTTTTACAATTAAGGGTATTTATGTGTAAAAGTGGTGAAACAATAGGGTATTTAAGTGTCATTTAGCCTTTAAATTACACTAAAAGGAAAAGGCAAAATATGCCTAACAAGCAAGCTGTTTTTGTTTTTTCCTATTTATTTCCTCTATATAAATTACTTGCATAACAAGATATGGGTTGATAAAGAAAGGACTGTTTGAGCTAATGAATTGTATCTTGTTCCTTGCAATAGAAAGAAGCATAAGCTTTATAGGCTATAAATATGTGACTCTGACAAGCTATTTTATAATCTACCTTCAAACACGGCTAAATGGCACTTAAATACCCTATTGTTTAACCACATTTACATTTAAATACTCTAAGTTGTAAAAGTAGCACTTTAATATCATAAGTTGTAAAAAAATTGGCACGTTAGTACCTTCTATTAATTGTCATGGGAATATTTATAGGAATATATCGACAACTAACAGAAGGTATTAAAGTGCTACTTTTTACAACTTAGGGCATCAAAGTGCTACTTTTTACAACTTAGGGCATCAAAGTGCTACTTTTACAATTAAGGGTATTTATGTGTAAAAGTGGTGAAACAATAGGGTATTTAAGTGCCATTTTCTTACAACTTACGGTATTAAAGTGCTACTTTTTACAACTTAGGGCATCAAAGTGCTACTTTTACAATTTAGGGTATTTATGTGTAAAAGTGGTGAAACAATAGGGTATTTAAGTGCCGTTTAGCCTTCAAATTACACTAAAAGGAAAAGGCAAAATATGGCTAACAAGTAAGCTGTTTTTGTTTTGTCCTATTTATTTCCTCTATATAAATTATACTATATTGACCTTCTTAAAGTTGTTATTTGCATATGTGAAAGCGTTTTTGCTCTTTAGATTTTTAGCCCCACACTCCAAAACTTATTTAATTTGATATAAGCCCTTAATTATAAGTGCTTTGATACTTTTATTCAGAAACTTTGTAAGCTGCTTGAATGAGTTTATTGAGTTAATAATTATTACATGAAACTATATAAAACTAACAAGCTTCGAATTGTAACCAAAATATTAAAGGTCTATCCAATCGGAATAAGTAACAAAATTATTCTAATTATAATTACTTATATCGACAGATATACGAAGAAAACAAGTGCAAATATCCAAATAATATTATTTTGAAACTATAGGGCAATGCAAACAACGCCATTATTCGAATGAGAAGTTTACAGGAAAATTTACCCTGAGCTTAGAACTTATGTGCACTCAGCTTACATTTTTCATTTGACCTAGAGAATAAAAAACTACCCAATACCTACTGAAACTAGGGGGTGTTTGTTAGTTATAAGTATAATGATAACCGCAGCAGAATGCAGATGAGATATTTTACAAAGCTGAAGAACGAACATTAAAGATGAACAAAAATGACAATAAGTACACTGTAATGTAACTGGACATTGTTGACATACACAAGAATGTCCCAAGAATTTTACAACAATCATAAGAAACTTTTTTTTTTTTGGCTAATTGCACCTTTAAAGGCTGTGGTATTACTACATTAGTTAATTTCTAAAGTTTGACCAAACAATGCAGCTACCAAACTGAACAAGGTGTCATCAAAGTTGTTGGCTTGTAAAGAGCTTCAGAATTGAATCACTCAGAAAAAAAACTCAATCTTACAGCAGCACGGCTTTAAAAAGTCGAGCATTTTAAGCATAAAAGAAAAACAGATATAAAATTCAAGTGCTTCTAGTCAAGTAATCGGTGAAATTTAATAAGGTAGCGCTTCCTTGACTGAGTTACAATTTCAAAATTCAATGAATGTGATGCGTGAGACATCGCTATATAATAACATTGAGAGCTACATACCTTCCAGCAAGCAACATCCAGTACAGAAACACGGAGTCATATTTGCAGAAGGATAGGCAATAAAGATGGCATCCAAGACACTTCTCATCGTAGCAATGCTTCTGCTTTCAAGTTTCATCATTCCCCCGCCAATGGCTGAAGCGAAAACCGACAGAGTCCACGGTGGTCACCAAAGTAAGTATCTCCTTTCATTCTCCAATTTCATTTTTTGAGGAATAAATGCTTTTAGACAGTTGTTTTGAATTGGATTTAGAAATACAGAACTACATGAAACAATTTGAACTAGAAAAAAATCATGTACAGGTTCAACTTCGAACTCAGTCACTATGAAACTTCATGAACTAAAGTTTATGGATTTAGTCAAAACCCGTTCTTTTGGTTGGTTTAGAATGGGACAATTCGGATTACATTGTGAATCGTAAATCGTTATTTTTCTAATTAAAAATGGTAAATTTTCAATCTTCCAAAAGCAAGTGAATTCAAATTCACAAAAACTATAAATATACATGTTGCTAACAGGTATTTTTGTGGTTCTTGCAGAATGGATGGAGGAAAATGTGCAAATTCACTTAGCAGGACCAAGGAAGATGCTGCAACAAAGTTATTACTATCGAACAAGATCGTGTAATCCTAGTATTCAATATTGCTAAAAGACAAATGTCAAACCACATTTGAAGCCTTGCGACAAACCCAAGCTGAAGAATTTGATGAAACTATCGTGATAGAAAAATCAGTTATGTAATTTATTATTGTATACATGCATGTCATCAATAAAGGTGAAATTTTATATAAATTAATTTGTCTCCATAAATTTCTAGTAAAGGCATATAGATGTATGACACAAATATGTTGCTGATTTCCATCAGGTGCACAACCTAACATAGCAGGTGAACAGATAGATTGCTGTAAATTTGCATCCAAAAGAGTTTTAAGTTATGAAACCAATTCCTTGCTCAAACATGATATAAATTTGCGTAAATTTCAAAAGACCCTCTGAACTTTAAGGGGTTTTCCACAGAACCCTCAACTTTGTAAATTCGGCAAGACCTGCTGAACTTTGTAAAATCATTATTAATGTAGACAAAAAAATGTAAGTCTTAGACAGCAAATTCTCATCCAAAGGGGAAGAAAGGGACATGTGTCCCTTGGCTAATTGGAGGAGCTGTCCAGGGTTATTTAAACCCTCTCCGCCTTCGTCCTCTCCCTGTTTTTAAATTATTCAAGGTAAAGTATTCAATTTGATCTTAAAACTAGATAGTTGTTTAATTCTCTTAAATGTTATTTGAACTTGTTTGGATTTACAATCCATGTAATTTGATATTAAGTCAGCTACAGTATGAGGAGACAATAATGGGAGGGGAAGGAAATTGCTTTCGGGCCATTTGAGTAATTACTTTTAAGCCCAATTTTTACCAAACAGTTTATGGAATCAAAAGGTAATGATGAAAGAATTTATGTTCGGACCTGAAATACTATGGATATTTTATGACAACCCTGTAGTACACAAAATTAAATAAAAACAAAAATTATAAATAGACTCCTGTAGATTACTAAAATTACAGGTATGCCCCCCTCCAAGTCAGAAATTACAAAATAGCCATTACAGGATCAGAAATTACAGAAAAGCCCTGTAGTTTCAGAAATTACAGAAAAGTCCCTAAAGTTTTTTTAAACCAAGAAGCATTTATTTGTCACATATAATAGAACTTATAATAGAAATCCCAACTCATATCTCAAACATACATGAAGTTCTTTACAATTTGTCTAATGAGTGAAGTTGCAAATAATTGACAGTCAAGACTTTCTGTGATCTTTGCAGAAATTCTGACAGAAGATGGACCTACATATTCGGAGAACTCAAGAAAGCTGCGTGGAGGTTATGTCCGCAAGAGAAGATGTAATCCATATCTTGAATATTTTTAGAAGTATTAACAGGCTTACAATTGGTCTATATGAATTTGTAGTAAGTTCTTGCTGCTGTATGTTCCTCATTTGCTCAGTGTCATTTTTGTCTATTTGTAAATACAAACCTTTTTCTATAAAAGCAAGATCGAAGTAAAATTATCTTATGTTTGAATTTGCCATTTACATTATATGAAATTGCCGTTTCTGACAGGATTCATTTCGACTGATGATTTCTACCATGATCCAGTATGCATACAAATATGTGGTTACTTTCTGATCTGGTTCGCCTCATAGCAATCTAAGAATGGGAAGAAAAGAATTTGTGACTAATTGATTCAAAAATCTCTTTTCTATATCTAACGCTATTATTTAGTGTTTCTTTAATAACTATAATTTGAAATTAACAAGACTTATGGTATAGCTTTAAATTTTAGTGTTCCAGAACTTTGACTGTGTCTGTGTTAGAATTATGACCATGTCTTTTAATTAAATTATTTTTATTTCTGTTTTAGAAGTTGAAATTTGATTATGGTCCTACTTTACATGTCTTCAAATGATTAAGTATGTCTCATCCTTATTTGAATACATGCAATGATTATTAAAATTATCTTGGAAATTTTCTCCAAGTGTACTATGATTTAAAGTATCGATCCATTAAAGCTTATATTTGTATGTTTGAAAGCCTAAAATGTGTATATTTTTAGATATACCTATTTGGTTTAAAAGTATATTCTTAACAGATAAAGCAATTTGAGGCCTAGCTTAAACGTATGTATTCGAATAGATTACTTGAAGTCCTAGATTCAAATCTTTTGCTTTGTCTTCAATTATTATCCTTTTTTTTTTTGGGTATCTTGCCAGTACAGCAATACACAATGAATTTCCTCTTCTTTTCTGACTTACCCATACACAATATATTAAAAACATATTAATTTTTATTCTCGTTAGTTTTAGATGGGTAACTTACAGTGATTTTGTATATTTAAAGATTGTATATATGGAGAGTAAATATTCTAAATTATGCTTACTCAACACAATAGTCCAGATTACATACTAAAAGTAGATATGATATACGTAACAATTTAAAGTTTATTCGCATTATTACTAGATAGTTGATGTAGATTGATAAAACATATTAAATATGTACTTTAAATAATTTCCTTAACAACATGAAGCGTATAGATGTCCGTGCATAAGCTGGATGTTCCATTACTACAGAAGGAAACATGGTTTGCCCGCAACTCAAGGTCTTTAGTGGCCTTTCAATAGAGCCAGCTACCATCACATCTTTAATAGCGTGTTTAAGCTGCATATAAGGAAGGAGGGTTCCTATAAAACTATATACTTAAGATTCTTTATAGAATGTAAGCATCAAATTGTAAGACATTTCACAGTCTCCACATAATGCAAATGTCCAAACATATCGAATCAAGTTATTGATTTGAGAAAAGCACTAACATATACTGCACCTATGGTTGGAAACGTATAGAATTGAAATGAATAATGAGTAGTTCAATATACGTTTAAAATTTTTCTAATTTGAATATCCTTCCATAAATTTCTCCAAATGTGAATTCGAACGTAAATATGCACTGAATATTTATCAAATATTAATATATACTTGATTAACAATCTATAGTTGGTGAATATTGAACCACTTAATTAAGAAGATATTTTTATTTGGTTACAGAGATATTTTTCATTTTTCTAAAGAATTTGATTTTTTTTAAATAGCATTTGAACTCATAATAGGAAATATTTTTATTACAATTATGATGTGTAAATGTGTAATTTGAATATTTGGTTAACAAAATCAATATGGAAGCAAAAATAAAGAAAAAAGAAATCTCAACTCTCTCAAAATTAATATAAAACCTAAAGTAGAAAATGTAAGGTCAAAACATAAAGTCATGTGTAATAATAAAAGTTATAAGGGATCAAATTTTAAATGAATATTTGATAAGCAAACAAATATTTGCTAAGCAAGCGAATCGAATATGTAAAGACTAATATTTGATTCATCTAATATCAGAATATGAAAAACTAGGTGATTTCGCTTAAATAATCTTCAAATCAAATTTGCACGAATAACTAAACAAATAATAATCAAATACTATGATGACTACTGGATCAACTTTCACTGCTAATTGCACTTTTCAGACTCATCTATTCATCTTATTCGGTTCATCCTATATGACATGGACTGCAATTATAGGACGAGGATTCAAACCGACAATTGTAATATTCTGACTATTATACAGTATAGCTCAACACTTTTCTGGAAATTGAAGAGATACAGAAATTAGATGAGAACAAGATATATGAGTCTCACTGTCCATAGAAGTACAAATTCTTATGTTAGCATTCACTGTAACATTACATGTTTAAATGAACTGCTACTAATGACTATGTCAAAGCTTAACTACAGTGAAGCATCTGCATCCAAAGTCAACAACTCACCACTGAGGCACTGACAAATGCTCTAGTTGACATAAGCCAAAAACATGTGCTCTTTGACCGTGAATAGGTCTGATTAATTTTGTTATTTTTATCATATTTATAACAGCTTTTGAAGAGAATGATAGGGCATCTACTGATTTTGATGGTCAAGTTGAACCACCCAATTGAGCAAACAGGATGCATGTACTGACATTCAAAAACATTCTTAGCAACAGATAGAATATGTCCATATGGGAAGACATCACAGTGTCAGAAATTTGATAGGAAATCCTTAATTACGATATACGTTTTACTCAATCTGCTATCATGTAATAGAATTAACTCCAGAATAAATGAAAGAGACCTCACAAAAGATGTTCAGACCACCCAGACCCACTGTGTGCAGGTTCATTACTTCTTTTTTAAATTTATATTTTGAAATTAAAAACATTCATTTTCAAGTACTTTCAATAGAGGTAGTGTCACGCCCATAGTGTCACGCCCCAGGCCCGAGAGCATAGTTACATGGTTCACAATACGTAGTGGGTCGTCGTACGAATTCGGGTACCCAATTCGAGACTTTGAAAATTTGGATTCGACAGGGGGTAGCTTGCTTTGATACGCAAGTTCGATATAGGATACGATGTAATTTTTTTTGGGTACGCTTATTATTTTTCAAAGTGTATAGTAGAAAATTAGAAACTAGAAAACTAATAATGCATTTCAATATTTTTTCATATAAAATACTTCAATACTTCAGTTTTATAGATTCTAAATAGATAAAACTTAAAATATTAAATATTAGACAGCCTCTTAATAAATTTTTTTTCTATTTTGCAACTTTCTTCCCCTTAATATCAAGTGCATCTTCTGCTAATTCCGAGTCCAAACAATTCCATCTAAGCTCCTCCAACTTACTTGAAGAGTCCTCCAAGTTATCATTATTGGGATCCATATCCCATCCTTTATATGGACCAACTTTGTAATTCTCACAAAATCGTGACAGGAGGGGAATGTTTGAATGGATGAATACTAACTTATCCGCTCTTCCATTGTTCAATCTATTCCTTTTCACACTATGTATGTAGGAATAAGTACCCCAATTCTCTCTGCTGAAGAGCTACTAATAGGCCGAGACAAAATCTTCTTAGCAACATCAGTTAAAAAAATAGTGATCTAAAATTAGTTATTAACATTGGATAACTTCAACTTACTGAAAGAATACTTTCAATAATATTATCAAACATAGAAAAAAATCCAAGCGCATGTGCATGAAAACAGACTTGTAAATCAACTTTGGTCCCCTCATACTTAGTAAGCGGTACACTAATTTTGGGGAACCAATTCGTGTATCGGAGGGAATCGGTTCGTAAATGTACTGGGAATCGGTTCGCATGAACTGTTCGACAGTTCAAGGGGGGTCCAGAGAATCGCGCAACTATGCCCGCGAGCATTTTGGAGTGACGTAAGCCATGGAATCCATTGAGTGTAGCGCGTTGTTTGGCTCAAACCACTGCCAAAATCGACTAGCCGATGCTATGCTTGAGGCTTTAGCTTATCATCATTTTAAACCATTCAAACTCTTTATAGTTTCCCAATGGGGACTATAATATTTGGGGCCTCACCGATAGTGTGCTATTATTGTACCATACATATATCCTAGATTAGAAATTGATTTCATCACAGTGTAAAGTCACTTGATATTGCTGGTATTATTATGTTAACATACTAGATAACAAAAGAGAAAAACAAAGTATGTAGCAATTGCCAGAAAGATAAAATGCAAGCATCTCTAACGTATAAAGGCACCATCTTTTGCTAACTGCACCTTTGAAGGCTGTAGTTTAAGCTATTTCCTAAAACTTGACTAAACACTTATCAAACTAAACGAGGTTTTGTAAGCCCTACACCCCATTTCTCCTATGGGGTAATGTCAAAGTTAATCATGTAAAAAGCTTCAGAACTGAATGAGTCAGAAAAAAGAACATCTTACAGCTGCATTGCTTTGAAAAGTCGAGCATTTTAAGCATACAAGAACACAAACATAGAATTCAACTCAGTTTCTCACAAGGAAGATTTCCTTGACTATGTTATGATTTGACAATTCAATGAAAATGATGTGTGAGCCGACAATATATAATAATGTCACGAGCTACATACCTTCAATCAAGGAGCATCCAGAACAGAAACAACCGGCAATATTCGCAAAAGGATAAGCAGAAGATGGCATCCAAGACATTTCTCATCCTAGTGATGCTTTCCATTGCAAGTTTTGCAATTCCCCTGAGCATGGCTGAAAGGAAAACAGGAAGTGCAATCCACCATGTTCACCAAAGTAGGCACTATAATCTTTTATTCCCCAATTTAATCTGTTTAGGAATAAAATGAATTTCGACAGTCATTTGGAATTGGATTTAGAAAACAGTAAAGCAATCACGAAACTATTGAATAGGAGAAATCATGCATGGGAATTAACTTTAAATGTTTCAAGGATGCTCTCTAGTCTCTTCTTATCACCAAGGAGTCTCTTTTATTATTCTTTTCTTCATCATAAAGAAAAGATTGAAATAGTATCATGTTTAAATGATTAAAAAAGATTTAGATGACATGGGGTCTTTTTTTACAACACAGTTTTTCTGCAACCACACAACACTACTGCTTAAAAAACAAACTAAAACACCACTCATCACATAAAACCATCCATCATACCAGTTCTCTTTCATTTTATTTTATTTTACTCAAAGGTATATTTGGCTACTATTAATTAGAAATTCATAAACAAAAGCTTATGGTTTGGTCAAAATCCATTTTGTTTCCAATTACATGGTGAATCATAAATCGTAATTTTCCTAATTTAAGATGGTAAGTTGGAATTATCTGAAAACAAGTGAATTCAAATTCAAAAAATATGTATGGACAGACAAAATCTTTTTTCCTCCTAAGTTTCTACTATTATCAACTATGTTCTGTTTTTGCTTCTCATTTCTCTCTTTCACGCTGCAACCATAACTTGGTTTCATAAGGGAATATTATACATGTTGCTAACAGGTATTATTATAGTTCTTGCAGAATAGATGGAGGAAAATGTGCAAATTCGCTTAGCTGGACCAAGGAAATTGCTGCAAGATTACTATCGACGTACACCATGCAAACCTGGTCTGGAGTATTGCTAAAAGACAGATGCAAACCGTCTTTTGAAGCCTTGGAACAAAGCTTAGCACTATAGTTTCATGAACCTATTTTGAGTGTTTTGTGAGATTTTGTGATTTTATTGGTGTATATGTAATTATGTATGTCATCAATAAAAGTGAAAGTTTACGTAAATTAAGTTTTCTGCAATACTAAAATTTCTAGTGAAAGCATATATATTATTACCACAAAAACCATTTGTTGATTTGATCTCTTTCGGATGCACAACCTAACATAGCAATTGATTAGATGGTTTACAGTCAATTTGAACAACCAAATACCATCATAAAGAGTAAAGTCATGAAACAGTTCTCTGCGCTAGCATTTACAAGTTATTTATTCAGTTAAGCCTATGGATATGGAACCATCCAAATCTTGTAGATGCACCTTAAAGTTCAAGATATGTATTGTAAAGAAAACATTACCAAGAGTTTTCAACATTGAGCCTGAACACATTTTGATGGGAAACTTCATACAATCATCATATAATTTGGGTCACTGAAACCCCAAAACCTACCCCACCCCCACCAACTTTGTAAATTTCGTGAGACCCATAAAATTTGGAAAATTATCATTAATGGAGTTAAAAAAAAGATTAAACAACAGTTTTTTTTCATACTTAAACAGCAACAAGCCATTCGTAACCAACAAAATCTTGCAAGTTTTTTCCCACATCACTGGCCGCAATCAAACATTTCTTCTTACTCTATACCTCCATTAATGATAATTTCCTAAAGTTCAAGGGGTTTCTTAGGATTTATAAAGTTTAGGGGGTTCCATAAATTCTTCAACAAATTACAGATTTGGATGAGAAAAATTCAACCCGCTTCTAGAGCCAAATCAGTCAAGAATACTGTTGTTTCAAAATAATGATTCTAAACAAAACGCTAGATAGAAAAAATTTGGGAAAAAATGGCGAAATCTTACGTATTACCCACTAGAGTTTGTTAGGGTTTTGGAGCTCTCGATCCTGAAGAGGTTGCAGAAAAAGGATGAAAGTGAAAGGAGCAACAACCAATAAAGTTGATGTTTGCATGTGTGAAAGTGTTTTTGCTTTTTGTATTTTTAGTCCCACACCCCCAACACTTATTTAATTTGATACATGCCCCTTAGTTAAGCGTTCTGATACTTCTAGTCTGAAACTTTTTGCGCTGCTTACATGAGTTTATTGAGTTAATAATTATTACGTGAAAATGAATAAAAACTAACAAGTTTTTCTGAATTGTAACCAAAATATTAAACGTCTATAAACAGGTGCAAATATCCAAATATTAGTATTTTGAAACTATAGGGCATTGCAAATAACGCCATTATTGAATAAGAAGTTACGGGAAATATTACCCTGAGCTTAGAATTTATGTACAACTCAGCTTAAATTTTTCATTTGATCTTGAGAATCAAAAACTACCCAATACCTACTGAAACTGCAGCAGAATGCAGGCAAGATGTTTTGTTAACATGATAGGTCAAACTTAACCTATAAGGTGAAAGTTAACATGTTTGGTGAAAACTAACATGTTACGTTGATGGATAACATGTCAAGATGAAAGGGTTAATGTTAACTTTTGGGTTCTTATTTCATTCCTTGCATTTTGTACGACATTTATTCCATTAATTTTTCTCCGTGAGATATATTTACCAATTTCAAATGAATTCTTACACATGAAAGTTAACCTATACACATGAAAGTTAACCTATAAGATCAACGCCAACCTATAAGGTGAAAGTTAACCTATACACATGAAAGTTAACCTATACACATGAAAGTTAACCTATAAGACCGAAAGTTAACATGATAGGTCAAACTTAACCTATGACGATGAAAGTTAACCTATACACATGAAAGTTAACCTATAAGATCAACGCCAACCTATAAGGTGAAAGTTAACCTATACACATGAAAGTTAACCTATAAGATCAACGCCAACCTATAAGGTGAAAGTTAACATGAAATGGTGAAAGTTAACCTATAAGATCAACGCCAACCTATAAGGTGAAAATTGACATGTAGGGATGAAAGTTAACATGAAATGGTGAAAGTTAACATGAAATGGTGAAAGTTAACATGATAGGTCAAACTTAACCTATAAGGTGAAAGTTAACATTAAAGGGTGAAAGTTAACCTATACAAATGAATGTTAACATGTAAGTATGAAAGTTAACCTATAAGGTGAAAATTGACATGTAGGGATGAAAGTTAACATGAAATGGTGAAAGTTAACCTATACAAATGAATGTTAACATGTAAGTATGAAAGTTAACATGAAATGGTGAAAGTTAACATGTAAATATGAAATGTTAACCTATAAGGTGAAAATTGACATGTAGGGATGAAAGTTAACCTATACAAATGAATGTTAACATGTAAGTATGAAAGTTAACATGTTTGGTGAAAGCTAACATGTTACGTTGATGGATAACATGTCAAGATGAAAGGGTTAATGTTAACTTTTGGGTTCTTATTTCATTCCTTGCATTTTGTACGACATTTATTCCATTAATTTTTCTCCGTGAGATATATTTACCGGGTTCAATGAGTTCTAACACGATTATTTGAAAGATAACAGAAAACCAATTGTCAACTTGTTCACCTCGAAGTTAACATGATAGGTCAAACTTAACCTATGACGATGAAAGTTAACATGAAATGGTGAAAGTTAACCTATAAGACCGAAAGTTAACATGTTTGGTGAAAACTAACATGTTACGCTGATGGATAACATGTCAAGATGAAAGGGTTAATGTTAACTTTTGGGTTCTTATTTCATTCCTTGCATTTTGTACGACATTTATTCCATTAATTTTTCTCCGTGAGATATATTTACCAATTTCAAATGAATTCTTACACATGAAAGTTAACCTATACAAATGAATGTTAACATGTAAGTATGAAAGTTAACCTATATAAATGAAAGTTAACATGTAAATATGAAATGTTAACCTATAAGATCAACGCCAACCTATAAGGTGAAAGTTAACATGATAGGTCAAACTTAACCTATAAGGTGAAAATTGACATGTAGGGATGAAAGTTAACCTATACACATGAAAGTTAACATTAAAGGGTGAAAGTTAACCTATAAGACCGAAAGTTAACATGTTTGGTGAAAGCTAACATGTTACGCTGATGGATAACATGTCAAGATGAAAGAGGTTAATGTTAACTTTTGGGTTCTTATTTCATTCCTTGCATTTTGTACGACATTTATTCCATTAATTTTTCTCCAGGAGATATATTTACCAGTTTCAACTGAATTCTTACACATGAAAGTTAACCTATACAAATGAATGTTAACATGTAAGTATGAAAGTTAACCTATATAAATGAAAGTTAACATGTAAATATGAAATGTTAACCTATAAGATCAACGCCAACCTATAAGGTGAAAGTTAACATGATAGGCTGAAACTTAACCTATAAGGCTGAAAATTGACATGTAGGGATGAAAGTTAACCTATACACATGAAAGTTAACATTAAAGGGTGAAAGTTAACCTATAAGACTGAAAGTTAACATGTTTGGCTGAAAGCTAACATGTTACGCTGATGGATAACATGTCAAGATGAAAGAGGTTAATGTTAACTTTTTAGTGAAAGTTAACCTATAATAAATGAAAGTTAACATGTAAATATGAAATGTTAACCTATAAGATCAACGCCAACCTATAAGGTGAAAGTTAACATGATAGGTCAAACTTAACCTATAAGGTGAAAGTTAACATGTTTGGTGAAAGCTAACATGTTACGTTGATGGATAACATGTCAAGATGAAAGGGTTAATGTTAACTTTTGGGTTCTTATTTCATTCCTTGCATTTTGTACGACATTTATTCCATTAATTTTTCTCCGTGAGATATATTTACCAATTTCAAATGAATTCTTACACATGAAAGTTAACATGTAAATATGAAATGTTAACCTATAAGACCGAAAGTTAACATGAAATGGTGAAAGTTAACCTATACAAATGAATGTTAACATGTAAGTATGAAAGTTAACCTATAAGGTGAAAATTGACATGTAGGGATGAAAGTTAACCTATACACATGAAAGTTAACATGAAATGGTGAAAGTTAACATTAAAGGGTGAAAGTTAACATTAAAGGGTGAAAGTTAACATGATAGGTCAAACTTAACCTATAAGGTGAAAATTGACATGTAGGGATGAAAGTTAACCTATAAGATCAACGCCAACCTATAAGGTGAAAGTTAACATGAAATGGTGAAAGTTAACCTATACAAATGAATGTTAACATGTAAGTATGAAAGTTAACCTATACACATGAAAGTTAACATTAAAGGGTGAAAGTTAACCTATACAAATGAATGTTAACATGTAAGTATGAAAGTTAACCTATACACATGAAAGTTAACCTATACACATGAAAGTTAACCTATATAAATGAAAGTTAACATTAAAGGGTGAAAGTTAACATTAAAGGGTGAAAGTTAACCTATACACATGAAAGTTAACATTAAAGGGTGAAAGTTAACCTATACACATGAAAGTTAACATTAAAGGGTGAAAGTTAACCTATACACATGAAAGTTAACATTAAAGGGTGAAAGTTAACCTATACAAATGAATGTTAACATGTAAGTATGAAAGTTAACCTATAATAAATGAAAGTTAACATTAAAGGGTGAAAGTTAACCTATAATAAATGAAAGTTAACATTAAAGGGTGAAAGTTAACATGAAAACCCAAAAGTTAACATTTTAGGTGAAAGTTAACCTATAATAAATGAAAGTTAACATTAAAGGGTGAAAGTTAACCTATAATAAATGAAAGTTAACATGTAAATATGAAATGTTAACCTATAAGGTGAAAGTTAACATGTTACTAATGAAAGCTAACATGTTACGAGTAAGTTAACATATATTCGTGAAAGTTCACATGTATGGTTGAAACTTAACATTATCTGACAAGAATAAACATGTAACCATTAAAGTGACACCTATGTTTAGTCCGTTCATTGAAACCCGAAATCAAAAAATTACATCAAACAAGTTCTTCACACTTCATCGCTGAAAGTTGACATGAAAACCCAAAAGTTAACATTTTAGGTGAAAGTTAACATTAAAGGGTGAAAGTTAACATCAAAGTGTGATAGTTAACGCCTTCCAATGAAAGTTAACATGAAAACCCAAAAGTTAACATTTTAGGTGAAAGTTAACAACAAACAGAGATAGTTAACAGGAAAAGGAATAGCCAATATACGGTAAACATGTACTTTATATTGATTAGTATTACATTCTTACGTACCAATATAGCAAGCATTTCAAAGTTTTATTAATCGACATTCACAGTTTAATATCTCTATAACATTTTCTTTGTACACGACTTGTAACTATCACATTCTAAGAATCCACATTTCTTTTTGGTATTTCATCAAAGACCCGAGATACAAGCCCTAACCCTAACCTTCATCTCCTACCATCTTTTACGCCTATTATAGGCCACGTTTCATCAACAAATCCATCCATACGCTCTCCCAATCTCGCTTTAGCTCCCATCACCATGGATTTCTCTTCTTGTTCATGCTTCTCTCCATACATCTTGCCGATCGCCTCTCCTCATTCTCTAAGCCTTCTCGCTTGCCCGAGATGATGGGCTCGGTGGTGACGAAGGGGAGGCGAGAGAGGGAGACGGCGGGTCGAGGACAAGAGGAGTAAGAGGAGAGAGAGGAGGAAAGTAGGGTTAGAGGAGAGGAAGAGGAGAAAGGAGCGCTTAGGGGAGATGATGGGTTCGGTGGTGGCGAAGGGGAGGCGGATGATTCTCCAAGAGCCTTTGTTGTCGGATCCGAGGGACGCCGATGATAAACCACTTTGAAGTGGGTGTTGTCTCCTTCAAACCTTCTCCAAGTTAAGGTTTTAGGCTATTTTTCACTTTTTTAAATAAATTTTTGAGAGATTTTTGTGAAGGATTGAGTTCAGATCTAGGATTTTGGGTTCTCTTGAGCTTAGAGGAGTTTGAGCTAGAGAAGAGAGAAGAGAGAGAGAGAGCACGTGAGTTTTTGGGGGAAGGGTTAAGAGGTATAGCTTTTGGGGGAAGGTAGGGTTAGGGGAGAGGAGGAGGAGAGAAGAAGAGGAGAAATGAGCAAGAGATGAGAGGAGGAGAAAGACTCAGAGAAGAAGAAGAAGAAAAGGGGAGGGGTATTTTCGGAAGTCTGATACAAATACATAGAATACATGTATAAAAGTAAGCTTTTGGGGCTGGGCCACAATTTTGGGGCTGAAAAGCAAGAGAAAAAGTTAGGGGGGCTGGGCCACATTCACTTCTTTTTTTTGGGGCCTTGACACAATTTTCCCTAATAATTATTACGTGAAAATAAATGAAAACTAACAAGCTTTCTGAATTGTAACCAAAATATTAAACGTCTATAAACAGGTGCAAATATCCAAATATTAGTATTTTGAAACTATAGGGCATTGCAAATAACGCCATTATTCGAATAAGAAGTTACGGGAAATTTTACCCTGAGCTTAGAATTCATGTACAACTCAGCTTAAATTTTCATTTGATCTTGAGAATCAAAAACTACCCAATACCTACTGAAACTGCAGCAGAATGCAGGCAAGATGTTTTGTTAACATGATCAAGAGCGAACATTAAAGATGAACAAAAATGAATATTAGTACACTGTATACTAACTAGATTTTCTTGACATACTCAAGAATGAAGAGAGAACAACCAAGCCATCTCCAAGCAATATATGCGAAAGGAAAAAAACTACGCATCTCCCATAGTTAGCAACCATCTTTTCGCTAATTGCACCTTTGAAGGCTGCAGCATTAGTTAAATCCTAATTTTTCCCGAACAATGCGACTATCAAACTGAACAATATATAGTCAAACTTACGCTTGTAAAATTGAATCAGTCAGAAAAAAAACTCAATCTTACAGCAGCACGGCTTTGAAAAGTCGAGCATTTTAAGCATAAAAGGAAAACAGACATAAAATCCAAGTGCTTCAAGTCAAGTAATCGGTAAATTTAATAAGGTAGAGTTTCCTTGACTGAGTTACAATTTGAAAATTTCAATGAATGTGATGCGTGAGACATCGCTATATAATGACATTGAGAGCTACATACCTTCCAGCAAGCAGCATCCAGTACAGAAACATAGTCATATTTGCAGAAGGACAGGCAAAAAGATGGCATCCAAGACACTTGTCATTCTAGCAATGCTTCTGCTTTCAAGTTTCATCATTCCCCCGCCAATGGCTGAATCGAAAATCGATGAAGTCCACCGTGGTCACCAAAGTAAGTATCACCTTTCATTCTTCAATTTCATCTTCTGAAGAATAAATGTTTTTAGACAGCTGTTTTTGAATTGGATTTAGAAAATACAGAACTACATGAAACTATTTGAACTAGAAAAAATCATGCACAGCTTTAACTGCGAACTCAATCGTTATTTTTCTAATTTAAAATGGTAAAATTTCAATTTTCCAAAAACGAGTGAATTCAAGTTCACAAAAACTATAAATATACGTGTCGCTAACAGGTATTTCTGTGGTTCTTGCAGAATGGATGGATGAAAATGTGCAAATTCACTTAGCAGGACCAAGGAAGATGCTGCAACAAAGTTCTTACTATCGAACTAGACCGTGTGATCCTAGCATTCAGTATTGCTAAAAGACAAATGTCAAACCACATTTGAAGCCTTGCGACAAACCCAAGCAGAAGAATTTGATGAAACTATCGTGATAGAAAAATCAGTTATGTAATTTATTATTGTATACATGCATGTCATGAATAAAGGTGAAATTTTATATAAATTAATTTGTCTCTATAAATTTCTAGTAAAGGCATATAGATGTATGACACAAATATGTTGCTGATCTCCATCAGGTGCACAACCTAACATAGCAGGTGAACAGATCAGAAATTACAGGAAAGCCCCTGCAGTTTTGAAAATGACAGAAATACCCTTATGACCATTAAACTAGTTCTAGAACTTCAGAAGACTTCTATAAAGTATGTAAACATGTTGTGGACTATTCTAAGACATTTCAAAAGATCCTTCACTAGGATAACTAAAGTTGAGAATGCAATTGAGTAGTGTATAGCATAAAGATGTTTATTGAGTTGGATACTAATATCTATGTATGTGTTTGCACTAGAAAAGTTTAGTGCTAGCTAGAAATACCTCATGATTCTTGAATGATCATACAAGAAATCTGGATTGTGAGATATTGGTAAGTGGAATTACATATTCTTAATTTATGATTTTCTCATTATTTTCTTACAAATGTTTTTTTAATGCACAAGCATGGGATTCATATTGGAAGTATACTTGAAGATATTTCATGATTGTTTTAACCATGAGTTAATGCTTGTCGAGTTCATCATATGATTTTGTCATTGTAGGCTATACATGATAAGGAGATTTTGCCTAATGATAATTGAATCATATTAAGGCATATTCGTATTGTTCGTTGGCTAATGGTGTGCACCAAGAAATTAAGTAAATCATAGGTCTGTCAAGAGAGTAGGGTGTTATAACAAACAGGTCACCTTTGTAGGCATTCCGGGCCACACAGATCTCCGTAGTAGACAGTCTGATTGAGACATAATGTAAAAAGCAGTGCCTCGGTAGGTAGCTTTTCTAGGTAGATAATCGATGTAGGCTATCTAGTTGTCGAGGTAGGGTGCGGCATTGCTTACTTTTCATGCATGAAGATTATTCCAAGAATGTTGCCTATTTATCATAAACTCCTAGTTTAGACGATATTTTGCTATATGCATGTTTCAATTACATAAATTATTGAATATCTGCATTACTTACTGAGCGTATAGAAATCTCATCCTAAATATGAAAATATTTTTAGATTAATGCAGCTTGGTGATCATATACAAAGGGGATGAATCGGATCATTGGCTGCAAATACTCTTATGATACAGTAAGGAGCTATTTGGAGTTAATATGTGTTGATGTCAG
This sequence comes from Asparagus setaceus, assembly GCA_012295165.1. Classification (NCBI taxonomy): domain Eukaryota; kingdom Viridiplantae; phylum Streptophyta; class Magnoliopsida; order Asparagales; family Asparagaceae; genus Asparagus; species Asparagus setaceus. The sequence continues at coordinate 74,962,371 of CM022706.1, forward strand.
ATGTTTAACAGTAGGGTTTAGTGTGAGTTATAGAGAATTTAGGGTCCCTCAATCTTCTTTGACGGTTGATTACTGAGCAGAGGGTTCGATCCTGCACACAAACAATATGTAAGAGGATCGAAGTTGGGTTCTCCGGTGGTTCCTCCGATGGTCAAGTCAGCATTGATCTCAGGTGGAGGAAAGAAAGTATGATTACTATATGTTGTAGTGTGAAAATTGTGTCCCGTCATGCTGTAGGCAATGTGCCTATTTATAGTAGATCCATAAGGGGCGGCCGCTAATTTCGGCCGAACCAGCGCTTATTCAAATTGATACTTTGCAGTGTGCCTGTAGGGTCGAAAAAATGTTATTGATTGAATGAACGGGTTACAATCAAATTCTCTCGATTACAGAGGAAGAGGAGATTGATTTGACTCCTCTTTTGTAAGGGTTCTTGGTGGCGAGGATGCTTCACTCGATGCTCAAGTCGAGGTTGCTTCCCGCTGACGATCGTAATTCAGGCCGGATGATCAAAAGGTTGTTGGAGAGGTTCACGATCTCTCCTCTGCAAGTGTTGATCTCCAAAGTTCTCGGACTTTTCCCGGCTTGCCAGCCCAAATTTCGCGGCTTTTAGCTATTTAATGGAGCCGCCAGAATCGTGGCGCTATGATAACGCTGGCCGCTACAAGAACGCTGGCCGCATAGCGAAGCTGAACTCAAGCATAAAGCGGGCGCCGGCTGCGAACGCTGGTGCGAACCTCACGACTCGGTTGCGGGGCGAGCTTTGTTTGAATGTCGAGGTTCCCGCTGCGTAGGCGAACCTCGGTTGAATGTCGAGGTTCATCGCTATAGGCGAACCTCGGTTGAATGTCGAGGTTCCCGCTGCGTAGGCGAACCTCGGTTGAATGTCGAGGTTCACTGTAGGCGAACCTCGGTTGAGTGTCGAGGTGGAATGTCGAGATTCACGCTGTAGGTGAACCTCGGTTGAATGTCGAGGTTCATCGCTATAGGCGAACCTCGGTTGAATGTCGAGGTTCATCGCTATAGGCGAACCTCGGTTGAGTGTCGAGGTGGAATGTCGAGATTCACGCTGTAGGTGAACCTCGGTTGAATGTCGAGGTTCATCGCTATAGGCGAACCTCGGTTGAATGTCGAGGTTCATCGCTATAGGCGAACCTCGGTTGAGTGTCGAGGTTCGCCACTTGGGCGAGGTTCATCACTTTGGCGCTTGCTATGGCGAAGTTCGTTGCTTGGGCGAGGTTCGCCACTCAAAGAGCTCATCCTTCAAGGGACCTCACATTGTTGGCGAGGTTCATCCCTTTTGGAGGACCTCACATTGTTGGCGAGGTTCGCCACTCAAAGAGCTCATCCTTCAAGGGACCTCACATTGTTGGCGAGGTTCGCCACTTGGGCGAGGTTCGCGGTAGGCGGCGTTAGTCTTGTTTTAAATGAACCCCGATGATGGCGAGGTTCGTTGTTTGAGCGAGCTTCATCTTGTTTAGAATGGACCTCATGTTGTTGGGTAGGTTCATAATGGCGAGGTTCGTTGTTTGAGCGAGGTTCATCTGTTTAGAGTGGACCTCATGTTGTTGGGTAGGTTCATAATGGCGAGGTTCGTTGTTTGAGCGAGCTTCATCTTGTTTAGAATGGACCTCATGTTGTTGGGTAGGTTCATAATGGCGAGGTTCGTTGTTTGAGCGAGCTTCATCTTGTTTAGAATGGACCTCATGTTGTTGGGTAGGTTCATAATGGCGAGGTTCGTCCTATTTAGAGGAGACCTCATGTTGGCGAAGTTCGTTGCTTGGGCGAGGTTCGCCACTCAAAGAGCTCATCCTTCAAGGGACCTCACATTGTGGCGAGGTTCACCACTTGGGCGAGGTTCGCCACTCAAAGAGCTCATCCTTCAAGGGACCTCACATTGTGGCGAGGTTAGCCATGTGGGCGAGTTCATCCCTTTTAGAGGGACCTCATGTTGTTGGGTAGGTTCATAATGGCGAGGTTCGTTGTTTGAGCGAGGTTCATCTGTTTAGAGTGGACCTCATGTTGTTGGCGAGATTAGCCACTCGGGCGAGCTCATCTCATTTCAAGGGACCTCACATTGTTGGCGAGGTTCATCCCTTTTGGAGGACCTCACATTGTTGGCGAGGTTCGCCACTCAAAGAGCTCATCCTTCAAGGGACCTCACATTGTTGGCGAGGTTCACCACTTGGGCGAGGTTCGCCACTCAAAGAGCTCATCCTTCAAGGGACCTCACATTGTTGGCGAGGTTCGCCACTCAAAGAGCTCATCCTTCAAGGGACCTCACATTGTTGGCGAGGTTCATCACTTTGGCGCTTGCTATGGCGAAGTTCGTTGCTTGGGCGAGGTTCATCACTTTGGCGCTTGCTATGGCGAAGTTCGTTGCTTGGGCGAGGTTCGCCACTCAAAGAGCTCATCCTTCAAGGGACCTCACATTGTTGGCGAGGTTCGCCACTCAAAGAGCTCATCCTTCAAGGGACCTCACATTGTGGCGAGGTTCACCACTTGGACGAGGCTCATCCCTTTTGGAGGACCTCACATTGTTGGCGAGGTTCGCCACTCAAAGAGCTCATCCTTCAAGGGACCTCACATTGTTGGCGAGGTTCGCCACTCAAAGAGCTCATCCTTCAAGGGACCTCACATTGTGGCGAGGTTCACCACTTGGGCGAGGTTCGCCACTCAAAGAGCTCATCCTTCAAGGGACCTCACATTGTGGCGAGGTTCACCACTTGGGCGAGGTTCGCCACTCAAAGAGCTCATCCTTCAAGGGACCTCCTAAGTTGCAAGTATACAACCCTTATCAAGTTATAGTATAAAAGATTATCGATCCCACGAGGAACGGAAAGTAGGAGGAGTTTTGTTCAAGTCTTGGTTCTCAAATTATGCGACAATTAGGAGTTTATTCAAATAAAATGAAAGTGAGAAAATGGTGAAAGTGGATGTGGAGAGGTTAGAGAGTGGATGTGGATTATGTGCAAAGGAGGAGAAAAATAAAGTTGAAAATGTGGTTGTGGTTATATGCACATAATAACAAAACTAGGTTTGAGATTATATGCACATGGAGGAATATGAGATTGAGAGAAAATAAGTGCAAAATAAAAAGAAAGCAAGATTGAGAGAGAGAGGAGAGAGTAAAGAAAAATCAAAATCAAGAATAAAGGAAATAACAAATAAATGGAAAACAAGGATAAGTGCAAAATCAAGAATGTAAAGTATGGAGGATTAGTTAAAGATATGAGGAATCTAGAGTAGATCCACTTAGCTTATCTCAATCTCACGAGTGAGTTGGATTTGTTAGCTAGTTTCAAACAATCTCTAGGGATCCCACAAATATTGGCTCCACACTTATAAAAGGGTAATTCCCAAGAGGGTTCTAGCCTCAAGGTGAATTAAAGAAAAGAAAAATCTATTCTAGAAAGGAAATACAAGAATTAAATACATTGCATGAAAGTAAATTGCATGAAAGTAAATTGCATGAAATTAAATTGCATGAAAGTAAATCTAAGCTACAAAGCAATAAATGAACAAGAAAGAAAATGAAAAAGAAATAAAATAGAAACCAACAACTCTGATCTTAATCTAATCCTCCTTTTGGTCCTTGGATTAGAAGAAGAGAAAGGAAATTGAAGGGTGAAAAATTTCATTTATTGTGTAACAAAAGTTACAATTTTGGAAGGTCTCCTCAATTAAGAGTAACCCTCCTCTCCAAATGGAGTTTTACAAAATATTTCACACTCAAAACACTCGGCCTTCACCCTATTTATAGCCCAACGGAGTTGATGTGAACCATTGGATCAAACCTAGCCAAAAGGAAGAAATCCACCATTATTCCATTGGGAACCACGGTTACGATCGGTTAGCTAACCGAAGAATATGTAAGAGGATCGAAGTTGGGTTCTCGGTGGTTCCTCCGATGGTCAAGTCAAGATTGATCTCAGGTGGAGGAAAGAAAGTATGATTACTATATGTTGTAGTGTGAAAATTGTGTCCCGTCATGCTGTAGGCAATGTGCCTATTTATAGTAGATCCATAAGGGTGGTCAGCGTTAATTTCGGCCGAGTCCAAGCTTCATTTATTCACCGATACTCTGTGTGCTCTGTAGGGTCGAAAAAATGTTATTGATTGAATGAACGGGTTACAATCAAATTCTCTCGATTACAGAGGAAGAGGAGATTGATTTGACTCCTCTTTTGTAAGGGTTCTTGGTGGCGAGAGGATGCTTCACTCGATGCTCAAGTCGAGGTTGCTTCCCGTTGACGATCAGACCAAGGCTGCGGATGATCAAAAGGTTGTTGGAGAGGTTCCTGATCTCTCCTCTGCGCACAAGTGTTGATCTCCAAAAGTTCTCAGACTTTTTCCCAGCTTGCCAGCCCTCCAGCCTCGTTGGGCTTTTAGCTATTTAATGGAGCCGCAAAGAACGTGGCGGTCGCTACAAGAACGAATCGCCTAAAGAACGCGTCGCTACAAAGCGGAACTGCTACGCGAAAGCGGCCGCAGAAAGAACGCGTGGCTTAACCGCACTCGGGTTGTGCGGGCGAAGCTTTGTTTGAATGTCGAGGTTCCCGCTGCGTAGGCGAACCTCGGTTGAGTGTCGAGGTGGAATGTCGAGATTCACTGCTGTAGGTGAACCTCGGTTGAATGTCGAGGTTCACTGCTATAGGCGAACCTCGGTTGAATGTCGAGGTTCACTGCGTAGGCGAACCTCGGTTGAGTGTTGAGGTGGAATGTCGAGATTCCTTTGTAGGTGAACCTGGTTGAATGTCGAGGTTCACTGCTGTGGCGAACCTCGGTTGAATGTCGAGGTTCAGCGCTATAGGCGAACCTCGGTTGAATGTTGAGGTTCACTGCGTGGCGAACCTCGATTGAGTGTCGAGTGGAATGTCGAGATTCACTGCTGTAGGTGAACCTCGGTTGAATGTCGAGGTTCCCGCTGCGTAGGCGAACCTCGGTTGAATGTCGAGGTTCACTGCGTAGGCGAACCTCGGTTGAGTGTCGAGGTGGAATGTCGAGATTCACCGCTTGGCGAACCTCGTTTGACTTTGATGTCAGCGCGAAATGGGAAATAAATGATTACCTCCTAAGTTGCAAGTATACAACCCTTATCAAGTTATAGTATAAAAGATTATCGATCCCACGAGGAACGGGAAAGTAGGAGGAGTTTTGTTCAAGTCTTGGTTCTCAAATTATGCGACAATTAGGAGTTTATTCAAATAAAATGAAAGTGAGAAAATGGTGAAAGTGGATGTGGAGAGGTTAGAGAGTGGATGTGGATTATGTGCAAAGGAGGAGAAAAATAAAGTTGAAAATGTGGTTGTGGTTATATGCACATAATAACAAAACTAGGTTTGAGATTATATGCACATGGAGGAATATGAGATTGAGAGAAAATAAGTGCAAAATAAAAAGAAAGCAAGATTGAGAGAGAGAGGAGAGTAAAGAAAAATCAAAATCAAGAATAAAGGAAATAACAAATAAATGGAAAACAAGGATAAGTGCAAAATCAAGAATGTAAAGTATGGAGGATTAGTTAAAGATATGAGGAATCTAGAGTAGATCCACTTAGCTTATCTCAATCTCATGAGAGTGAGTTGGATTTGTTAGCTAGTTTCAAACAATCTCTAGGGATCCCACAAATATTGGCTCCACACTTATAAAGGGTAATTCCCAAGAGGGTTCTAGCCTCAAGGTGAATTAAAGAAAAGAAAAATCTATTCTAGAAAGGAAATACAAGAATTAAATACATTGCATGAAAGTAAATTGCATGAAAGTAAATTGCATGAAATTAAATTGCATGAAAGTAAATCTAAGCTACAAAGCAATAAATGAACAAGAAAGAAAATGAAAAGAAATAAAATAGAAACCAACAACTCTGATCTTAATCTAATCCTCCTTTTGGTCCTTGGATTAGAAGAAGAGAAAGGAAATTGAAGGGTGAAAAATTTCATTTATTGTGTAACAAAAGTTACAATTTTGGAAGGTCTCCTCAATTAAGAGTAACCCTCCTCTCCAAATGGAGTTTTACAAAATATTTCACACTCAAAACACTCACCTTCACCCCTATTTATAGCCCAACGGAGTTGATGTGAACCATTGGATCAAACCTAGCCAAAAGGAAGAAATCCACCATTAATCTGAATTGTTGGGAACCGACGGTTATCGATCGGTTAGCCAACCAGTTATTAACGTTAATAACCGGTTGGTCAACCGATTGGTTCCCAACCGAATTTGTCTTTCTTGATTTTTCTTCACGAATTTCTCTTGGATCAATTTGGTATCTTGGGCCTTGGTTTGTCTTCGATTTGGGCTTTCAATATTGGTAGAAATTCAGAGAATTTGAGTCATTTGGGCTTTTATTCATTATTTCTTTATTAGCCCAAAATAAGATAAAAATGATTATTAGTAATATCGTTATTCATATAACATAGGTAATAAGGGTATAAAAATGTAATTAAAATGTGATAATCAAATACCCCCACACCTAAACTTTTGCTAGTCCTCTAGCAAAGAAAATAAAAAGAAAACCTAACTCACTTTCGCGGAATGTGGTTGTATTTAGCACATACAACAAGCCTTTAAACCCCTAGGTTACCCTAGTGGACGAGTTGTAGTCTCGTGAGGGTTTGCGATGAATATACCCACAAAATTCATCAACTTGCCAATTTAAAGAAGTTAATAAAATAATTAATTCATTTGATATCTTCAAACATTCCAATTGAAGTTGGTTAATACTCAAGAAAACGTTTTATCATAACTCCAATGTAATTTTCTTAAGAAAATCCTTTCATTATAGTTATACAAAACCAAGTTTAACTCAAAATTTAATTTAAAAGTTTTGAAACGGACATGCTAACCCTTTGTTTTAAACAACTTCAAGTCTTTTAATCCATTTTATTTTTCAAGAACATATACAAATATAACTATATACAAAAACATGGTTAGTATGATTTTTTTTTTTTACTCTTTATTCCTTGGTGGTTTTGTTCTTTTTAATCGGACTTTCTAAGTGACCATTTAGCGAGTTTTGGGCCAATGAATCCCAACCCAATTGGACTTAGGTCATTAAGCATAGAAATACTCCTCGGGCTTAATTACTCAGTCAACTTAGGCTTAGTAAAATAGAACCACCAATGATTTTAAGAGAAATTTTTCTTCTATTTATTAAGTTAGTATATATGTGTGTATATGTATATATATTCTGAACAATATTTGGATCAAGACAACTTGAAAAATTATTTTCAACTCTAAGTTAGGCATGCAAAATTTCATTACTTTAATTAAAATCTAAGTTACAACTTAAGTAAAGTATATTACTTTGAAAATCATTTCTTAAGAAATTTATTTGGAGTTATCATAAAAGGTAAACTTGAGTATAGAACCAACTAAGGATTAGAAGACTTAAATTCTATCAAATTGATCAATTATTAATCAACTCTATTAAGTTGGCAAGTGACTTTTTTTTATTTATGAAAAGAGGAAAAATGACATAAAAAGAAAGAAAATGGTAAGAAGAGGAAAAATGACTAAGATAAAGAGCAAAATGACTAATTCCCACCCCCACACCTAAATTTTGCATTGTCCTCAATGCAAATTCTATTATGCACAAAGTAAAACAGATAAGCATGGAAGCACTTACATTTGTTCTGGCTAGCTTCAACAATGATAAAAATTCTGCAAATACCTTCAAGATAAGGGGGTGAAGCCAAAATTTATTCTCTCTTTCTTTTTTTTTTCATTTTTTCATTTTTTTTTTTTGAAAAGACAAGAAACTCTCACATGAGAGAAGAATAAATTCTTTTTATTATTATGAGAAAAAAAATAATAATAATAAAATAAAAATAAAAATGTAGAATAAAAGATGAAACATGAGAAGCTCACATTCTACATTAAATCCTACCTTATTGTCGAAAATTCTACCCTAAATTTAAAGAATTTCAAAATGATATAATCAGCGATGTGCTTACATTCCAAAAATTTCGTGGTTTTAGTGATGTGTGCAAAGAATGGAAGGTAGGTATTAATGGTTGTATGCTTTTGAACTTAGATTCGTTATTAACAAAATTTCATCAAAAATGAAATCTTGTTGTTTTCTATTTTCTAACAATCTAAGTTCATTGACAAAGGGTTCTTCAAATGTTGGCTTCAAGATGCATGTATTCAACGTAATTCTCTCGCTCAAGGACTTGATTATTAACCCGTTACTCGATTGTTGTGAATGGATTGCATTCACTTGATCTTGGAAAGTTGAACTTGACCCCCGTTCTTTGGATTGGTCACGTGTTGACTCGAAATGATCCTTTCTCTCTCTCACTTATAGCTAGCTAGTTGACCAAGCCGGGTTTCTAATCTAGCTATGGCTTGAGTGTTGGAGTTGAGAATTTGTCCCGTTGATTGCATAAAGGAGTTCATCGTGTTAGATGTTTGAGTCAACAAGTTCGTGGTCCGTAGAGGTTTTAATCAAGGCTTCCAAACCTCTTTCCAAAACATTAAGACGCTTTCAACATTTGAAGGAATATGATTTGTAGATTGATGATGAGGAAACCGATTTGGAAATGGTTGATTTGGTTGTGGAAAATTGGTTTGAGAACCGAAGAAACCGTGTTGCCCTAGGGAATTGTTGGTTTGAAGAGGAGTGAAATTTTGATTTCTGAGAAATTACCCCGATTCCATGCAAAATTGGATGATTTCTCCAACTGGATTATAGGTTGGAGAAAATGGATCATGTCGGATCTTTGGAATGCGGCATTCATACATTCTAAAGATTGAGTATTTCCTAAGAGTGGACATTGCTCAAGCATGGGTCAGAGAAAGACAGCTATGACAACCTCGAGGCGTAAACTTGATTGATTTGGCCGGAGCTCGTTCTTTGGTTTCTAAAGTTTCTAACTGCGTAGAATTGTAGCCATCTTAGCTTGAGAGGCTATGTTTGACTCTAAGGAAGGACCTCTAGAATTGGATTGGGTAGCGATGAATCACGGTGTTCCCCTGCATAGTTTTCTCGGATAAATTCTCTAAAAGTCCCAAGCTTCATCGGCATTTTTCTTCATGAAATCCCTTGACACATTGACTCTAAGGAAGTTTTGAAGAATAATCCAATCCTTCATAAATGATTTGGCATAATCGCCACTTTTCAAGACCATGGTGAGGACATTGGATAAGAAGATCTTTGAATTTGTCAAAATACTTCCAAAAGATTCTCCGGGACAATTTTAAAATTTTGAATCTTGTTTCTAAGCTTGACCGTTTTGTGGATAGGAAAGAATTTTTCAGAAACTTTTACAAATTCACCCCAAGTTGAGATGGAATTTGTGGGCAAGCTATCTGACCATTTTTGGCTTTGTCCTTAAGGGCAAATGGAATAAATCGGAGTTTGATCGCATCTTGGTTAAGTCCCTCATCTTGATCATGAGGCAAACTTCAAATTCGGAGATGAAAATGTAAGCGTCTTGGTTTGGCTCCTAAGAATTTGGGAAGCATGTTTATGAAATGCGGTCGAAGTTCAAAATTGGTTTCATTTACCTCGGGGAGTTTTATGCAAGAGGGATTGCATTTCTAGTGGGGTAACAAACATCTTGAAGAACGTGGGTTGGTATTAGCCATTTCGTTTGGTTCAAGAGATGAATCAAAACGAATTAAACGATTGGTATTATCCCTAACCCAAGTTTGCATACACCAAAATCAAAAATTTTTTTTTTTTTTATATTTGAAAAATGATAAGAGAAAAAGTTAAGAAGATGATGAGAAAAAAAAATAAGGAAAAACTAACTAAAAATAAATCAAGGCAATCACTTTCCAATCACCCTAACTCTAGGGTTAAGCCTAAACTTGACTTAGACCAGCTCCTAACCAAAATTCCCTTAGTGAAAGATCAAAGTTTACTTGGGTAATTAGCAGGTAAGGATAGTACTAGAGGAGATCAAAGATCAATTAAGTACCTCTTTCCTTTGGATTACGCATAACCCCTAAACCTTGCCTTAGACACCAATTAATCCAAATAAACTTGGACCGGTTCACTTAAGAAATTATTGTTCCTTAATGAGCTCGAATCCTTAGGGCCAACGCCTAATCAAATTTTAAGAGGCTTGGGTAAGTGTAGTGAGGAATTAGTGATTTTGGGCTAAGGAAAGGGTGATGAAATCCCTCACCTTATCTTGATTAATGGGTTTTGCCCTTAAGATATTTTCAAGTGTGCCAAATCAAGATGCTCAAATCACTTGGTGAATTCCTACTATTATATGAAATGCAACCCTAAGAATTAAAAGCAACTAAAAGGATGCAAAAACAAAAATCTTTTTTTTTTTTTTATGGTCGACAATAAAAAAAAATGAAGTTTATTAGGGTCGACAAGGGCAACGGCGCCAAAAACTTGATGGGAAATAAATGATTACCTCCTAAGTTGCAAGTATACAACCCTTATCAAGTTATAGTATAAAAGATTATCGATCCCACGAGGAACGGGAAAGTAGGAGGAGTTTTGTTCAAGTCTTGGTTCTCAAATTATGCGCGACAATTAGGAGTTTATTCAAATAAAATGAAAGTGAGAAAATGGTGAAAGTGGATGTGGAGAGGTTAGAGAGAGTGGATGTGGATTATGTGCAAAGGAGGAGAAAAATAAAGTTGAAAATGTGGTTGTGGTTATATGCACATAATAACAAAACTAGGTTTGAGATTATATGCACATGGAGGGAATATGAGATTGAGAGAAAATAAGTGCAAAATAAAAGAAAGCAAGATTGAGAGAGAGAGGAGAGAGTAAAGAAAATCAAAATCAAGAATAAAGGAAATAACAAATAAATGGAAAACAAGGATAAGTGCAAAATCAAGAATGTAAAGTATGGAGGATTAGTTAAAGATATGAGAAATCTAGAGTAGATCCACTTAGCTTATCTCAATCTCACGAGAGTGAGTTGGATTTGTTAGCTAGTTTCAAACAATCTCTAGGGATCCCACAAATATTGGCTCCACACTTATAAAAGGGTAATTCCCAAGAGGGTTCTAGCCTCAAGGTGAATTAAAGAAAAAAAATCTATTCTAGAAAGGAAATACAAGAATTAAATACATTGCATGAAAGTAAATTGCATGAAAGTAAATTGCATGAAATTAAATTGCATGAAAGTAAATCTAAGCTACAAAGCAATAAATGAACAAGAAAGAAAATGAAAAAGAAATAAAATAGAAACCAACAACTCTGATCTTAATCTAATCCTCCTTTTGGTCCTTGGATTAGAAGAAGAGAAAGGAAATTGAAGGGTGAAAAATTTCATTTATTGTGTAACAAAAGTTACAATTTTGGAAGGTCTCCTCAATTAAGAGTAACCCTCCTCTCCAAATGGAGTTTTACAAAATATTTCACACTCAAAACACTCGGCCTTCACCCTATTTATAGCCCAACGGAGTTGATGTGAACCATTGGATCAAACCTAGCCAAAAGGAAGAGAAATCCACCATTAATGGAATCATTTGGGAACCGATCGGTTGGCCGTCGGTTAATAACCGATTAATAACCGGTTGGTCAACCGATTGGTTCCCAACCAATTTGTCTTTTCTTGATTTTTCTTCACGAATTTCTCTTGGATCAATTTGGTATCTTGGGCCTTGGTTTGTCTTGATTTGGGCTTTCAATATTGGTAGAAATTGAGAGAATTTGAGTCATTTGGGCTTTTATTCATTATTTCTTTATTAGCACGCAAAATAAGATAAAATGATTATTAGTAATATCGTTATTCATATAACATAGGTAATAAGGGTATAAAATGTAATTAAAATGTGATAATCAGCGAGCCTCGTCAAACTCTTGTTGTGGCGAGCCTCGTCAAACTCTTGTTGTGGCGAGCCTCGTCAAACCGGCGTTGTGGCGAGCCTCGTCAAACTTTGGCGTTGAGGCGAAACCTCGGCGGACCAGTTGTAAGCGAACCTCGTCGGACCATTGTTGAGCCGTTTCTCATGCGAACCTCGTGTTAAGATCGAACTCCGCTCCCGCGTGCGAACCTGCGTATTGAGGTCGAGTCTCGCCTCTTGAGCAAGTCTCGCTTTGAAGCTTGCCTTTGGTCTAGCCTCGGTTTAATGTCGAGATTCCTTTGCTTGGCGAACCTCGTGCGAATGAAGAGCTTATTTGCTTGGCGAACCTCGTGCGAATGAAGAGCTTATTTGCTTGGCGAACCTCGGTTGAATGTCGAGCCTCGCCGCAATGATGTTGTAAGCGAGCCTCGTCAAACTTTGAGGTTGTGGCGATTTTGGCCTATGCAGACGAAGCTTCAAGCACGCAGCGAGCTCAAGTCTTCATCGCGAGCTTGTGCTTGAGGCGAGCTAAGCTCCTTTGCAGCGAAGCTTGCTCTCACGGGCGAAGCCGTAACATGCCGACTTCACTCGAGGGACCCTTAAGCTCTTTTGCTCATCGAGTTCTTTGTGTAGGGATTAAGGCAATTTTATTGCCTACAAAACCCTCCAAAGTTTTCAGACTTGAATGTGGTTGAATGGAGTGGAACACTTTGGATATGAAGACTTGTAAAATGGTCGCCCGTCTGGTGAGCGAGGAACCTTCTAGCGCAGCGGTAAATTTGAATTCTTCACTTACAGCCTAATGATCGCCTCTAGGATTTTAGCAAACCCCGACTATCAGCAGTTTGATGTGCCTTTACCGATTCCGTTTGAATCGGCTAGCCATACTTTTCCCCTCGGTATGGTGAGTTTGCGAGGAGTTTCTTTTAGGCTTAGTGCTAAAATCTCCCTCTATCCTTAGCCGTTCAAGGCGTTGGATTAAAAGATAAGGGCAAATAGCACGGTAGGCCATCATGTGGAAATGATCGAATCGTTGGTGGCGTAAAAGTATAACGATCGCGATCAAAAGCAATCAAGTTGTTGATGGCGTGAGAGTATAACAACGGTGATTACGAACAAAATCATTTTAGAGGAATGATCATGTGGGAGTAGTCAAGTCATTGATGACATAGAAGTATAGACTATGGTTGAAATAGAGGCACATCGCATGGTAGGCCACTATGTGGAAATGATCGAATCGTTCGATGACATAAAAGTATAACGATCGTGATCAAAAAGCAATCAAGTTGTTGATGGCGTGAGAGTATAACAACGGTGATTACGAACAAAATCATTTTAGAGGAATGATCATGTGGGAGTAGTCAAGTCATTGATGACATAGAAGTATAGCGACTATGGTTGAAATAGAGGCACATCATGGTAGGCCACTATGTGGAAATGATCGAATCGTTCATTGACATAAAAGTATAGCGATCGTGATCAAAAAGCAATCAAGTTGTTGATGGCGTGAGAGTATAACAACGGTGATTCTGAACAAAGTCATTTAGAAATGACTCGTGGGATTAGTTGAGTGGTTGGTGACATGGGAGTATAGCGACTATGGTTGAAATAGAGCACATCGCATGGTAGGCCACTATTAGGAAATGATCGAATCGTTCGATTGACATAAAAGTATAACGATCGTGATCAAAAAGCAATCAAGTTGTTGATGGCGTGAGAGTATAACAACGGTGATTCTGAACAAAGTCATTTAGGAAATGACTCGTGGGATTAGTTGAGTGGTTGGTGACATGGGAGTATAACGACTATGGTTGAAATAGAGGCACATCGCATGGTAGGCCACTATTCGGTGAGGGAGTTGATAGGGGTATATTGCTTGGTTAACCACTATCTAACCCAAAGTCACTCGGACAAGTGACGATATGGAAATGATCAGGTCGTTCAGTGACATAGAGGTATGACGACTGTGATCGAAAACAATCAAGTTGTTCAGTGACATAGAAGTATAACAACTATGATAGGGTAGTAGATATCGTTTGTGGTAATTTGACAAACTGGCACAACACTTGGTAGGCCATTACCAAATGACAATGTGGAATTGATCAAATCGTTCAGTGACACGGAAGTATGACGACATGTGACCAAGAAGAATCTAGTTGTTCAGTAACTCGGAAGTATAACAACTATGATGGGAATAGGGATATGACGACTTGATTGGACAACGTCATTTGCGGGAATGACGGTGCGGACTATCAGAGGTGATTGTTAACATGACAATTATGTGGGCCCGCCATCCTGTTGACAAGGATTGGAAGGGGGGTTTGTCAAAGGTGATCGTTAACCCGACAAGAATTTGTTGCGACGGGGGCAACTTTGAGGACTCACCATCCCATCGAAGAGGATTAGTAAGTTAATTTGCCAGAGGTAAAATGTTAACATGACAGGATTGTCGCGACGGAGCGACTTTGAGGACTTACCATCCCATTGAAGAGGATTGGTAAGTTGATTTGTCGGTGTAATATTAACATGACAAGGAGGGTCCCGCCATCCCATTTGAGAGGATTGACGAGGAAATCTTGAGGGAACTATCGAGGTGATTGTTAACATGATAGTTTGGGGACCCGCCATCCTGCTGAGGAGGATCACAGGAATTTGGAGGAAATTGGTTATCGATGTGATCTGTAACATGATAACTTAGTGGAGTTTGAAAGAAGACTACGGTAGTACTTCTTCAAGGATTTGCCGCCGGATGTCGGGTCCTCGGCGATTGATGCATATAAGCATCAACGATCATCTTTGGTCGATTGGCAGTGCAGGCCGCAGTCGGTCCCATAGCTTGTTTCAGCATGCAGCCCGCAGATGCCATCGTGGGCTTACTTGAAAAGAGTTTTGATGAGGAAGCGTCGCCACCACTAAGGTATCTTGGTCACACCTCCTCGAAATTCAAATAACTCTTCAACCTCCATACTGGAGCACGCTTCTTACTTTTCTCCTTGGCGGTTAAGTCTTTCCACGAAGCCAGCCACTACCATATTAGATGAATGTTGATGGAGAGATTATTCCACATCTCGATGAGAGTGGCCTCGAAATCGGATCACGCACGGCGATCGTGATGAGTTTCTCAAAGAACAATGAGATTGCTTTTGACCGGCATCATGCTTGCGTGAGATAATCACGAGATCGGCGGTGTACCCCGCTGATTCTCAAAACGAGCCTCATATGAGAGAGACTCTTGAATCGAAGTTTGGCGAACTCGGCGAGGTTGCCGCCTTTGGTTCTCGGCGCAGGTTCATATTAGGGCGAGGTTCATGCCTCCGAGGTTCGCCCTATTTAGAGGAGACCTCATGTTGGCTAAGTCTGCTTGGACGAGGTTCATCCCTTTTAGAGGGACCTCATGTTGTCGGGCGCAGGTTCGCCACTCAAAAGAGGCTCATCCTTCAAGGGACCTCGCGCAGGCGTAGGTTCGCCACTTGGACGAGGTTCAGCTGGGGCGAGGTTCGCAAATGGGCGACGCTCGCCTTGTAGACGCGGGTTCGCACCTGGGCGACATTTGTCTTGTTTTAAATGAATCCCCGATGATGACGAGGTTCGTTGTTTGAACGAGGTTCATCCCTGCTAGAGTGGACCTCATGTTGTTGGGTAGGTTCATAATGACCGAGGTTCGCCATTCGACGCTCACCTAACGCAGATTCGGCCCACCAGCGAAGCCGCTCTTGATTTGATGACACCCCATGTCGAGGTTCATGATGACGAGGTTCATCACTTTGACGCCATGATGATGAAGTTCGCCAACGAGCGATGTTTGTATGGTTTTGATGGAACCTCATGTTGTTGGCGAGATTCGCCACCTGCAGGCTCATCTCATTTCAAGGGACCTCACATTGACGGGCGGGTTCACCACTTGGACGCAGGTTCGCCACGCTGCCGACTGTCGCTGTTTCGAGGTTCGCCACTTGGACGAGGCTCATCCCTTTTGGAGGATCTCACGCTGACGGCGAGGTTCGCCACTTGGACGAGGTTCGGCAGCGGTTCGGGTACTGGCTGCACGCTCGCCTTGTAGACGAGGTTCAGCCGGGCGACGCTCGCCTTGTAGATGAGGTTCGCACTGGGCGACGCTCGCCTTGTAGACGCAGGGTTCGCACCGGGCTTACGCTCGCCTTGTTTTAAATGAACCCCGATGATGACGAGGTTCGTTGTTTGAACGAGGTTCATCTTGTTTAGAATGGACCTCATGTTGTTGGGTAGGTTCATAATGACGAGGTTCGGCCATTCGACGCTTCCTACGACGCAGATTCGCCCACCGAGAGCTTCGCCTTGATTTGATGACACCCCATGTCGAGGTTCATGATGACGAGGTTCATCACTTTGACGCTATGGCGATGAAGTTCGCCAACGAGCGATGTTTGTATGGTTTTGATGGAACCTCATGTTGTTGGCAGATTCGCCACCAGCGCAGGCTCATCTCATTTCAAGGGACCTCACATTGACGGGCGAGGTTCACCACTTGGACGAGGTTCGCCACGCTTCAAGCGGACTTCGTGTCGTTGTCGAGGTTCGCCACTTGGACGAGGCTCATCCCTTTGGAGGATCTCACGCTGATTCGCGAGGTTCGCGTCCGACCACCCCAGGTCCCGCCAACCTGATGCTCGCCTTGTAGATGAGGTTCGCACCGGGCGACGCTCGCCTTGTAGATGAGGTTCGCACCGGGCTTACGCTCGCCTTGTTTTAAATGAACCCCGATGATGACGAGGTTCGTTGTTTGAACGAGGTTCATCTTGTTTAGAATGGACCTCATGTTGTTGGGTAGGTTCATAATGACGAGGTTCGCCATTCTCGACGCTTCCTACGACGCAGATTCGCCCACCGAGAGCTTCGCCTTGATTTGATGACACCCCATGTCGAGGTTCATGATGACGAGGTTCATCACTTTGACGCTTGCTATGACGGTTCGCCAACGAGCGATGTTTGTATGGTTTTGATGGAACCTCATGTTGTTGGCGAGATTCGCCACTGCACGCAGGCTCATCTCGCTTCAAGGGACCTCACATTGTTGGCGCAGGTTCACCACTTGGACGCAGGTTCGCCACGCTTCAAGCGGACTTCGTGTCGTTGTCGAGGTTCGCCACTCTGGACAGGCTCATCCCTTTGGAGGGACCTCACACCGACGCAGGTTCGCCATGTGGACGAGGTTCGCACCGGGCTTACGCTCGCCTTGTTTTAAATGAACCCCGATGATGATGAGGTTCGCCATTCGACGCTTCCTACGACGAGATTCGGCCCACCGAGCGAAGCTTCGCCTTGATTTGATGACACCCCATGTCGAGGTTCATGATGACGAGGTTCATCACTTTGACGCCATGATGACGGTTCGCCAACAGAGCGATGTTTGTATGGTTTTGATGGAACCTCATGTTGTTGGCGAGATTCGCCACTCGCATCGAGGCTCATCTCGCTTCAAGGGACCTCACATTGTTGGCGAGGTTCACCACTTGGACGAGGTTCGTCACGTTTCAAGCGGACTTCGTGTCGTTGTCGAGGTTCGCCACTTGGATGAGGCTCATCCCTTTGGAGGGGACTCACACCGACGCAGGTTCGCCATGTGGACGAGGTTCGCAGGGGCGACGCTCGCCTTGTTTTAAATGAACCCCGATGATGATGAGGTTCGCCATTCTCGACGCTTCCTACGACGAGATTCGGCCCACCGAGCGAAGCTTCGCCTTGATTTGATGACACCCCATGTCGAGGTTCATGATGACGAGGTTCATCACTTTGACGCCATGATGACGGTTCGCCAACAGAGCGATGTTTGTATGGTTTTGATGGAACCTCATGTTGTTGGCTAGATTCGCCACTGCACGCAGGCTCATCTCGCTTCAAGGGACCTCACATTGTTGGCGAGGTTCACCACTTGGACGAGGTTCGCCACGCTTCGCGGACTTCGTCGCTGTCGAGGTTCGCCACTTGGATGAGGCTCATCCTTTTGAGGGGACTCACATCGACGGGCGCAGGTTCGCCATGTGGGCGAGGTTAGCAGGGGCGACGCTCGCCTTGTTTTAAATGAACCCCGATGATGACGAGGTTCGTTGTTTGAACGAGCTTCATCTTGTTTAGAATGGACCTCATGTTGTTGGGTAGGTTCATAATGACGAGGTTCGTCAGTCTGACGCTTCCTACGACGAGATTCGCTCACCGAGCGAAGCCGCCTTGATTTGATGACACCCCATGTCGAGGCTCATGATGACGAGGTTCATCACTTTGACGCTTGCTATGACGAAGTTCGTCAACAGAGCGATGTTTGTATGGTTTTGATGGAACCTCATGTTGTTGGCTGATAAGCCTTAATTGCACTATATTTCCGATAGGGTTTATGTCTCAAAACTGTACCGTTTCGTTTAATTTCTAAGTAGTTTAGGTTAAAATTGCACTAAGTTCAAGATACTGCTGTAGTTTGTGTTTAAATGCAGAAAATTGAAGAATTAAGCAATTTGGACCAAGTCGGAGCATGGCGCAAAGAATGGATGCAATCAGAGTTCAAAACGAAGTAAAACAAACCAACTTGAGGAAGCGGGTGGTTAACTTGAGAAAGTGGGTGGTTAACTTGAAAAAGGGTGGTTAACTGCTAGAGAGGGGGGTTAACAGGGGAAGGAGAATTGGATTTTTGGGAGGGAGGCGAGAAAGAGAGGGATTGAAGAGGGGGAAAACTGGTGTAACTTTTCTCAATCTTTTTCATTCTTTGCTTTCTTGTTTATTCATGTATATTTGTGAAATCCTCTCTATCATGAGAGGCTAACTTTCTTCTAGGGTTAGGCATGTATACTTGAAACTTGGTTGCAATTAATTTTACTCGGATCGCTTTTTACTCATTCTCTATTGTGATTTGCTTTTGAACTTGAATCAATTGTATGCTTGTGATTGATTGATAAATTCAGATTAGTAATCCGCTTAGGACCAAAATCCTAAGTAGCTTTGATTCATTCATGTCAATTGCTTAAATTAGACATACAAACTTAGGGAATTAGGTTGATTGCTAAAAACAGATGCCTAATCCTCGAAATAAAAGCGAAACCTAGATTTAGGTGAAGTACCTAATCGTGAAACCTTAATTTAGGTGGGAACCCTGAAATTGAATTAGGAATTGATTAGAGGTACCTAACGGAGAATATCCAAATTCCTATTCAATTAGGGTATTTAGAAATTAAAGGGTCTAAACCGGTAGGGTGAGGTACTTAATCGTGAAGTCCTAACAGATTAGGCACGGTATTAACCCATGAAAATGTTAGTTGATACTAATTTAGAACAATCCCTCACAAATTACATGAGTAAAGTACGGTTCGGTAGAATTAATTCACCGGTTGATAGGAAAGCCAAGCACCTAGTCCTTTTATCATTGATTGATCCTCGAACCAGCTTTTAGTTTAATTTAGAATTAAAACCAAACTCAAATCTGTTAGTCTAGCTTAGTAATTAAGTAAGAATTAATAATTTATGAGTTGTCCTGTGGATTCGACACCCCAACTACTACTTGACAAGGTTGTGCTTGCAACCTAATTAGGTACAAAAGGGTAATTATTAGCTATAGGTATTACCGCTGTATACTAGTGTTCTGGACAACGGTAATTATTGGTTCAGACTTAGGAATTGAGACTAGATACTTTTCTTTTTCTTTATTTTATTTTATTTTCTTTGAATTCACTTTGTTCTCTTTGTTTTGCAGGACTCACCGCTGGCTCTCAACTCACCTCATCTAGTCTATAGGAGAAGAAGAATCCGAGGACAGCCAAGGAGATCCTCTGCTACAACCCCAATTCAATCTCGGCGGCTAGTCTTCGACGAAGAGCCGACGATGGCGCATAACAACGACCTTCGGCCGTTGAAGCACTTTGCAGCACCGAAGGCCACGGAGCTTCGCATGGGCTATACAGTACCAGATGTTGATGCGAACAACTTTGAGCTCAAACCGGCCTTAATAAATGCTTTCTCGTAACCAGCCCGGTCTTCCACATGAGGACCCCAACCAGCACTTAGCAAATTTTGAGGAAATTAGCAATACCATCAAAATTAATGGTGTCTCTGTTGATGCAATTAAACTTAGGCTATTTCCTTTCTCACTTAGGGATAGAGCTAAGAGTTGGTTAAGGTCCTTAGCACTGAATCACCACCACATGGGCCCAAATGTCCGATGCTTTCCTCTCTAAGTACTTTCCCCCCTCTAAAACAGCCGATTTGCGAAACCAAATCACAAACTTCAAACAAAAGGAGGGAGAGTCTCTTAGTGAGGCATGGGACAGGTATCAAGAATTGTTGCGTCTGTGCCCTCACCACGGTTTAGAAAAATGGCTCATTTTGCAAACTTTTTATGAGGGACTAACATACAATACTAGGATGACTCTTGATGCAGCTGCAGGTGGGAGTTTGATGAACCGAAATCAGCACGATGCATTCAACCTAATCGAGGAGATGGCTCTCAACCAACTCCAGTGGTCATCTGAGAGAGGGACCGCGCGTGCATCGGGGCGCTTTGAGACGGATCTGTTGACCAAACTTGCGGCACAGATGGATGCGATGGAACAAAGGTTCAAGAAAATGAGCATATCCGCTGTAAGTCAACTCAACCCTTGTTCGATTTGTGGTGGTACGGACCACTTGGCAATCAATTGTACTTCGGGGATGTCAAGTGAGGGGGACATGGAGCAGGCTAATTCATTGAACAATTTGAGGCCTCAAAATAACCCCTATTCTAACACTTACAACATCGGTTGGAGGAACCACCCGAATTTTTCGTGGAGAAACGAACAAGGGCAATCAAACCAAAACCAACCTAGGCCAAATCAGGGTTTTGGGCCGCGTCAGTTTGAGTCTGGTGGACCTCAAAAATCGAACCTTGAACGAATGATGGAAAACTTTATTGAGGCCCAAAACAAAAAGAACAATGAGCTAACCGAGACTTTGAGCAACTTGGGTACCAAAGTCGATTTGCTTGCAACTCAGAACAGGTTATTGGAGAACCAAGTAGCTCAACAAGCGGCGTCATCTTCGCGCCAGCAGGGGCATCTTCCACCTAAGCCCGTCGACAACCCGAAGGAGCATATCAAGTCTATTACTACTCGGAGTGGGCTTAGGTATGAAGGACCCAAGATGCCAAAAATGGATGAAGGAGTGCAAGAGAAGGAGTCCGAGGCAAAGACCGATTCAGCCTAGAAGGCGGCTCCTAAGGAACGGTACATGACAAGGAAGCCGGAACGACCGCCGCAATGTAAGTACGGAGGTACCAAAGTACATCCCTCCACGCTTTAGAATTAAAACCAAACTCAAATCTGTTAGTCTAGCTTAGTAATTAAGTAAGAATTAATAATTTATGAGTTGTCCTGTGGATTCGACACCCCAACTACTACTTGACAAGGTTGTGCTTGCAACCTAATTAGGTACAAAAGGGTAATTATTAGCTATAGTACATGTACCGCCAAGCTTTTATGCCGCTGTCGGGACAACGGTAATTATTGGTTCGGACTTAGGAATTGAGACTAGATACTTTTCTTTTCTTTATTTTATTTTATTTTCTTTGAATTCACTTTGTTCTCTTTGTTTTGCGGGACTCACCGGCTCTCAACTCACCTCATCTAGTCTATAGGAGAAGAAGAACTGAGGACGCCCAAGGAGATCCTGCTACAACCAATTCAATCTCGGCTAGTCTTGACGAAGAGCCGACGATGGCGCATAACAACGACCTTCGCCGCTGAAGCACTTTGCTAACCGGAAGGCCACTTGAGCTCGCATGGGCTATACAAGCACTGATGTTGATGCGAACAACTTTGAGCTCAAACCGGCCTTAATAAATGCTTTCTCTCAGAACCAGTTCTCCGGTCTTCCACATGAGGACCCCAACCAGCACTTAGCAAATTTTGAGGAAATTAGCAATACCATCAAAATTAATGGTGTCTCTGTTGATGCAATTAAACTTAGGCTATTTCCTTTCTCACTTAGGGATAGAGCTAAGAGTTGGTTAAGGTCCTTAGCACCTGAATCAGTCACCACATGGGCCCAAATGTCCGATGCTTTCCTCTCTAAGTACTTTCCCCCCTCTAAAACAGCCGCTTTGCGAAACCAAATCACAAACTTCAAACAAAAGGAGGGAGAGTCTCTTAGTGAGGCATGGGACAGGTATCAAGAATTGTTGCGTCTGTGCCCTCACCACGGTTTAGAAAAATGGCTCATTTTGCAAACTTTTTATGAGGGACTAACATACAATACTAGGATGACTCTTGATGCAGCTGCAGGTGGGAGTTTGATGAACCGAAATCAGCACGATGCATTCAACCTAATCGAGGAGATGGCTCTCAACCAACTCCAGTGGTCATCTGAGAGAGGGACCGCGCGTGCATCGGGGCGCTTTGAGACGGATCTGTTGACCAAACTTGCGGCACAGATGGATGCGATGGAACAAAGGTTCAAGAAAATGAGCATATCCGCTGTAAGTCAACTCAACCCTTGTTCGATTTGTGGTGGTACGGACCACTTGGCAATCAATTGTGCCGGGGATGTCAAGTGAGGGGACATGGAGCGAGCTAATTCATTGAACAATTTGAGGCCTCAAAATAACCCTATTCTAACACTTACAACATCGGTTGGAGGAACCACCCGAATTTTTCGTGGAGAAACGAACAAGGGCAATCAAACCAAAACCAACCTAGGCCAAATCAGGGTTTTGGGCCGCGTCAGTTTGAGTCTGGTGGACCTCAAAAATCGAACCTTGAACGAATGATGGAAAACTTTATTGAGGCCCAAAACAAAAAGAACAATGAGCTAACCGAGACTTTGAGCAACTTGGGTACCAAAGTCGATTTGCTTGCAACTCAGAACAGGTTATTGGAGAACCAAGTAGCTCAACAAGCGGCGTCATCTTCGCGCCAGCAGGGGCATCTTCCACCTAAGCCCGTCGACAACCCGAAGGAGCATATCAAGTCTATTACTACTCGGAGTGGGCTTAGGTATGAAGGACCCAAGATGCCAAAAATGGATGAAGGAGTGCAAGAGAAGGAGTCCGAGGCAAAGACCGATTCAGCCGAGAAGGCCGCTCCTAAGGAACCGGTACATGACAAGGAAGCCGGTAACGACTCGCCGCAACAGGTAAGTACGGAGGTACCAAAGTACATCCCTCCGCACAGGTACGTACCTTTTCCCGAGAGATTGGTAAAGGGCAAATTGGACAAACAATATGGCAAATTTGTGGACTTGTTGAAGCAACTGAATGTTAACATACCATTCACGGATGTGATAACTCAAATGCCCACATATGCCAAGTTTTTCAAAGAAATTCTGTCCAATAGGAGAAAGCTAGAGGAAACCCAAACTGTGACTTTGACCGAGGAGGTAAGTGCCCTTTTGTTGAACAAACTGCCTCCCAAACTTAAGGATCCCGGTAGCTTCTCCATACCTTGTTCAATAGGTAACACCAAATTCAAACAGGCTTTGTGTGACCTAGGGGCAAGTGTAAGCCTTATGCCAAGGTCGGTGTATGAGAGACTCGGTGTTAGTGACCTAAAACCTACTAGAATTTCGTTGCAACTTGCTGATAGGTCCGTTAGGTTACCAATGGGTATTGTCGAGGACATACCGATTCAAGTTGGGAAATTTTTTATCCCAATTGATTTTGTTGTGATTGAGATGGAAGAGGACACCCAAACCCCTCTTCTTTTAGGGCGTCCCTTCCTAGCAACTGCTGGAGCTATTATTGATGTGAAGAATGGTAAATTGACACTTGAAGTTGGGGAAGAAAAGGTTGTATTTAACATTGATAAATCTCTTAAGTACCCTTCTAACGAGAATACCATTTGCAGGATTGAGATCATTGATGCATTAGTGGCAGAAAAGTGGGAGGAAATCATCACCGATGACCCACTAATTTGTGCACTCACGCATCCTGAAGAAAGTGAAGAAGAATCAGCACTAGAAGAACTTTTCGGGGAGATCGTCCAATTTCAACCGGAAACACTGTTTTCAATTGAGACTTCCGCTGAAACTAAGACCCCAACTGAGGCACCCAAAGTCGAACTTAAACCGCTTCCGCCTACCCTTCGGTACGAGTACTTGGGCCCCGATGAGACTTACCCAGTCATTATCAATGCAAACCTCGACCGAGACCAAACCGAAAGGCTTTT
The DNA here is from genome assembly GCA_012295165.1 of Asparagus setaceus. Classification (NCBI taxonomy): domain Eukaryota; kingdom Viridiplantae; phylum Streptophyta; class Magnoliopsida; order Asparagales; family Asparagaceae; genus Asparagus; species Asparagus setaceus. The sequence continues at coordinate 74,986,298 of CM022706.1, forward strand.
GCATGAATTGAGGCTGCACCGAAAAGCAATTGGGTACACTATCGATGATCTCACCGGGATCAACCCCTCGATTTGCATGCACAAAATTCTCATGGAGGAAGATCACAAGCCCACAATCGAGCCGCAGCGGAGGCTAAACCCGAACCTGAAGGAGGTGGTGTGGAAGGAGATCCACAAACTCTTGGATGCCGGGATCATCTACCCAATCTCCGACAGCAAGTGGGTAAGCCCGGTGCATGTGGTACCGAAGAAAGGAGGCACGACAGTGATCAAGGGCGCAGATGACAAGCTGATTTCGACACGAGTTGTCACCGGATGGCGGATGTGCATTGACTACCGAAAGCTCAACACCGCCACCAGAAAAGACCACTTTCCTCTCCCTTTTATTGACCAAGTTTTAGAAAGACTTGCTAAACATTCATATTTTTGTTATCTAGATGGGTATAGCGGGTTTTTCCAAATACCAATTCACCCCGAGGACCAGGAAAAGACCACTTTTACTTGTCCATATGGTACATTTGCATACCGTAGGATGCCTTTCGGTCTTTGTAATGCACCGGCCACTTTTCAAAGGGCCATGATGGGTATCTTTTCAGATTTGATTGAGCATTGCATGGAAGTGTTTATGGATGATTTTTCGGTATATGGTACCTCGTTTAATGAATGCTTGACTAACCTTTCTAAGGTTTTGCAGAGATGCGAAGATGTGAACTTGGTTTTGAATTGGGAGAAATGCCATTTCATGGTACAAGAGGGGGTAGTCTTGGGACATGTAGTGTCGGAAAAAGGGTTAGAAGTTGACAAGGCAAAAGTCGAAGTGATTGAAAAATTGCCAATTCCAGCAACTGTTAAGGATGTTAGAAGCTTTCTAGGCCATGCGGGGTTTTACCGCCGCTTCATCAAAGATTTTTCAAAAATCGCTAAGCCTCTTACAAACTTAACAATTAAAGATTCAGTGTTTGACTTTAATGAACAATGTGTGGTTGCTTTTGACAGGTTGAAGAAGGCTCTCATCTCAGCACCAATCCTCCAGCCACCGAATTGGAGCATCCCATTCGAGATAATGTGTGATGCGAGCGACTATGCAGTCGGCGCAGTGTTGGGACAGCGGGTTGACAAGAAGCCATATGCGATTTACTATGCAAGCAAGGTGCTAGACGAGGCTCAGATGAACTACACCACAACCGAGAAGGAGTTGCTAGCAGTGGTGTTTGCAATCAACAAGTTCCGATCCTACCTTGTGGGATCGAAAGTGGTAGTCTACACCGACCACGCGGCAATCCGATACTTGCTGAGCAAAAAGGATGCAAAACCTCGCCTCATTCGATGGATCCTCTTGCTCCAGGAGTTTGATCTCGAAATCAAAGACAAGAAGGGGACCGAGAACACCGTGGCAGATCATCTCTCCCGCCTAAGGCAAGAACCGACAGAAGGAGAATTGCCAATTGATGATTCTTTCACCGACGAGCAGCTGTACCAAGTCCGAAGTTTCAACTCACCATGGTACGCAGATTTTGTGAACTACCTTGCATGCGGCATCGTACAACCGGAACTAACCTACCAACAGAAGAAGAAGTTCTTTTCAGATGTGAAGAACTATTTTTGGGATGACCCCTTTCTTTTCAAACTGGGGGTCGATGGAATCCATAGGCGTTGTGTTCCGAAGGAGGAGGTCGATTCGATCCTATTTCACTGCCATGCCGCACCCTACGGTGGTCACGCTTCTTCTAACAAAACTGCTGCCAAGGTACTCCAATCCGGCTTTTATTGGCCAACCCTTTTCAAAGATGCAAGGGACTATGTGCAGTCTTGTGACAAATGCCAAAGGTCGGGGAATATCACTAAGCGGTATGAGATGCCGCTCAACAACATCTTGGAGGTTGAGTTGTTTGATGTGTGGGGAATCGACTTCATGGGACCCTTCCCAAGTTCGTGCAACAACAAATACATTCTTGTGGCAGTCGATTATGTCTCCAAGTGGGTGGAAGCCACCCCGAGCCCAACCGCCGATGCCGCTGTGGTCAAACGCCTTTTCCAAAAGGTGATCTTCCCTCGATTCGGAGTGCCTCGAGTTGTGATCAGTGATGGTGGCTCTCACTTCATCAACCGCCATCTCGAAAACTTATTGACCAAGTACGGAGTCAAGCACAAGGTAGCTACCCCTTACCATCCTCAGACAAGCGGTCAAGTGGAGGTCTCAAACCGTGAAGTAAAGAACATCTTGGAGAAAATGGTGGGAAGAACAAGGAAAGATTGGTCTTTGAAGTTGGATGAAGCTCTATGGGCATACCGAACGGCATACAAAACGCCAATTGGTATGACCCCCTTTAAGATGGTGTACGGAAAGCCGTGTCATCTCCCGGTGGAGCTTGAGCATAAGGCATATTGGGCAATCAAGGCCTTGAATTTTGATTTGAAAGCTGCCGGTGAGAAGAGGCTATTGGAGTTGCACGAATTGGAGGAGTTGCGCCTCGCGGCGTACGAGAATGCTAAGTTGTACAAGGAGAAAACTAAGCGGTGGCATGACAAGCACATCCTCCGTAGATCCTTCCAAGTTGGTGATTGGGTGCTTTTGTTCAATTCCCGTCTCAAGCTTTTCTCGGGAAAATTGAGGTCAAGATGGCACGGGCCGTTCCAAGTGCAGCAAGTTTTCAACCACGGGGCAGTGGAGATTTGGAGCGAGCGAACCGGTGCATTTAAGGTGAATGGGCAGAGGCTCAAGCACTACATCCATGGAGAGCCAATCGGAGAGAAGACTGATGTCTCTCTCACCGATGCACCGATCAACTGAGCTAAAACAGGAGTCGAGCTCCCGACTTTAAATCGAGCGCTTCTTGGGAGGCAACCCAAGTTTCTTTTTCCTTACCTTTCTTTTATTTTCTTTTATTTTGTTTTATTTTCACTTATGAAAAACAAAAACAAAAAAATTTAGAAAATAGAAAACACAAAATAAAAATAGCTTAAGTTCAAATGACTTGGGTGAAAACAGAGATTGATCTTTCATTTTTGCGGACCGACATATTTGGACTTTTGCAAACTTCACATCTTTTCTCTCTTATTCTCTTCTTTGACAGGTACCAAGCTCGTCACCCCAGTCTCGCCCGGTCCCACGATGTCTACCTCGTCAGCAGTCTCGCCCGGTCCGACGGATTGAGGCGCTCTTCTTGCCTCCACGCCACTTCTTCGCTTTGTAAGTATTCCTTTTTTTTCCTATTTCCTTTGTAGCTAGGTTAAAGCATTGAGGTCAATGCTTAATTCAAGCTTGGGGGGAGATGGATAAGATTGTATCTGCATTGCATGGCATGTAGATTGCATGATTAGGGTAGATTAATTGCATGTAAGGCTTGCATTTTTAATTTCATATAGGTGTCTTTTTAGGTTAGGATTAAGGGGAGAAAATTTTGGGGAATTGCCAAGTTCTAAAACTTAAGAGAAAGAATGAAGATTTTTGTCCTTTTTCCTTGCGAAGTGCTTTGTTGGTCAAATTTTAAAAAATTTTTGGCAATTTTGGGAAACCCCAATGATCGAACCTGCTTATTGTGCAATTAAAAAATCAAATACCGGTGGAATCGGGTTTTCTCAGGGATTAAACGAATTGAAAGGGACTTTCCTCATATTAAACCTGCCCTATACCCTCTTTTCTGTCCACAAATAATTTTTAATTTTTTTCTTCCACAAATAAATTTTCTTCTCCCTCTCTAGTACCCAACTCATTGGGGGGTACATCTAGTATGTATTGAGTACATTTTGTTTCATCGGCATACAATTCGAGTGGCATAAAATTTTGTAGAGGTCATCAATTGCCTCTACCGATCTTCAAGCGCGAATGCCGTTCTAAAAAAATTAAGAAAAATCCAAATTTCGGATGAAGTGTGGAGGTAGCCAATTGCCTCCCGAAAGAGGTCTGCAATGTAAAAATTGGAGTTTCAGTCTTTATTAAAAAAAAAAAAAAACAAAAACAGAAAAAAATAGAAAAACAGAAAAACAAAAAACAAAAAAAAAGAAAAAAAAGAAAGAGAGGCTGAAACATCTGAAACAGTTCAAGTGTTCAAGTGATCCGAAAACAATCCAAGAGATCGTTCGAGTCGAATCGTCTACAGAAGCTTGGCGCCGTGCATCGGATATCATTTTAGCTGAGTCGTTCGATTTGTTCGTCCGCTGAGATTGTGTGTGCTCAATACATGCTAGTTCCCTATTTTATTTTATTTTATTTTTCCTATCTTATCCTGATTTTTCTCTCCACAAAACCCCCAAGAGGTGATTTGGGATTTTTAATATGAGGAATTTATGCATTATCTTTGTTTTTTTTTTTTTTTTTTTTAGCCCCTGAGATTTGAAGAAATCCTTGCGGAAGATAAAATCTTTGCATTAGGCTAACTCTTTTCATTTGTGGGGTGAACTAGAATTGTTGAAATACCATTAAGAATTCGCAGGGTGATCCCACAAAAGTCCTCGTTGTCTCTCTTAAGATTCCGGCGAAGTACATTTCACAAAATTTTCACTCCAACTTTTTAGGTCTTGTTGCATTCGGTAGTCCGGTTAGTTTAGAGATCGGCCCTTGGGTCTCGAGCTAAGACTTGCTTAGGGACAAGCAAGGTTTAAGCTTGGGGGAATTTGATAAGCCTTAATTGCACTATATTTCCGATAGGGTTTATGTCTCAAAACTGTACCGTTTCGTTTAATTTCTAAGTAGTTTAGGTTAAAATTGCACTAAGTTCAAGATACTGCTGTAGTTTGTGTTTAAATGCAGAAAATTGAAGAATTAAGCAATTTGGACCAAGTCGGAGCATGGCGCAAAGAATGGATGCAATCAGAGTTCAAAACGAAGTAAAACAAACCAACTTGAGGAAGCGGGTGGTTAACTTGAGAAAGTGGGTGGTTAACTTGAAAAAGGGTGGTTAACTGCTAGAGAGGGGGGTTAACAGGGGAAGGAGAATTGGATTTTTGGGAGGGAGGCGAGAAAGAGAGGGATTGAAGAGGGGGAAAACTGGTGTAACTTTTCTCAATCTTTTTCATTCTTTTGCTTTCTTGTTTATTCATGTATATTTGTGAAATCCTCTCTATCATGAGAGGCTAACTTTCTTCTAGGGGTTAGGCATGTATACTTGAAACTTGGTTGCAATTAATTTTACTCGGATCGTTTCTTTTTACTCATTCTCTATTGTGATTTGCTTTTGAACTTGAATCTGAATTGTATGCTTGTGATTGATTGATAAATTCGCATTAGTAATCCGCTTAGGACCAAAATCCTAAGTAGCTTTGATTCATTCATGTCGAATTGCTTAAATTAGACATACAAACTTAGGGAATTAGGTTGATTGCTAAAAGCAGATGCCTAATCACGGAAATAAAAGCGAAACCTAGATTTAGGTGAAGTACCTAATCGTGAAACCTTAATTTAGGTGGGAACCCTGAAATTGAATTAGGAATTGATTAGAGGTACCTAACGGAGAATATCCAGTCCCTATTCGAATTAGGGTATTTAGAAATTAAAGGGTCTAAACCGGTAGGGTGAGGTACTTAATCGTGAAGTCCGAACAGATTAGGCACGGTATTAACCCATGAAAATGTTAGTTGATACTAATTTAGAACAATCCCTCACAAATTACATGAGTAAAGTACGGTTCGGTAGAATTAATTCACGGTTGATAGGAAAGCGAAGCACCTAGTCCTTTTATCATTGATTGATCCCTCGAACCAGTTTTTAGTTTAATTTAGAATTAAAACCAAACTCAAATCTGTTAGTCTAGCTTAGTAATTAAGTAAGAATTAATAATTTATGAGTTGTCCCTGTGGATTCGACACCCCAACTACTACTTGACAAGGTTGTGCTGCAGCGAATTAGGTACAAAAGGGTAATTATTAGCTATAGGTATTCAGGTAGTCATTGATTAGCCATTCGAGGCCGAGCTCATCTCTTTTAGGGGACCTCACATTGTTGGCGAGGTTAAGCCACTTGGGCGAGGTTCGTCATGTTTCAAGCGGACTTCGTGTCGTTGTCGAGGTTCGCCACTTGGGCGAGCTCATCCCTTTTGGAGGGACCTCACATTGTGGCGAGGTTAGCCATGTGGGCGAGTTCATCCCTTTTGGAGGGACCTCACATTGTGGCGAGGTTAGCCATGTGGGCGAGGTTAGCGGTAGGCGGCGTTCGTCTTGTTTTAAATGAACCCACGATGATGATGAGGTTCCGCGACTTGGGGTGCAATGGCGAGGTTCGTGGCGTTCCTCGTCGATTCGACCCTCAATTCGTTTGACCATCTTCGGACGATAGTGAAACCCGTCCAGCGAGATCAAAGCTTCGAGCCTACTGACGGAGCTTCGTTAATGACTGTTTGTACGTCGTGACATTGGACCCTTGGCGAGATCACGCCTTTCCCGAGCGGCGAGGTTCGTCGCGAAGCCAAAGTTTGGCTAATGGCTTCGAGGTTGGGTTGGGCTGCTTAACCACCCACTTCTTAGCTGGCTGGCTAGCTTTGGAGCCTTGTCGAGAGACATAGGCTGGTTCTCGAATTCGCTCGAGAAGATTCAACACGAGCCACGGGTGAAGTCTCATCTGAGACTTCGTCGACACTTGCATGTCTTCAACGTGCTAGATGCCCGGAGGAGAGGAACTCCTCATACTTACTCGATCAACTCAAGGACCAAGGTTTGAACCTCGGTTCCAAGCGCAAGCTTGTCGATTGCGCCACCACCAGTTCATCGGAATGAATGGTTGCTCCCCTTGTAATTAGCCATCTTACGTAGGGTCGAAAAAATATTATTGATTGAATGAACGGGTTACAATCAAATTCTCTCGATTACAGAGGAAGAGGAGATTGATTTGACTCCTCTTTTGTATGGGTTCTTGGTGGCGAGAGGATGCTTCACTCGATGCTCAAGTCGAGGTTGCTTCCCGTTGACGATCAGACCAAGGCTGCGGATGATCAAAAGGTTGTTGGAGAGGTTCCTGATCTCTCCTCTGCGCACAAGTGTTGATCTCCAAAAGTTCTCAGACTTTTCCGGCTTGCGACCCTCGACCTCGTTGGGCTTTTAGCTATTTAATGGAGCTGCCGCGTGTCGTCGCGGTAGCTACGATACTGGCTACTACGATTAGCGGAGCTGCTACGATGCTGCGGCTGCTGCGATAGCGGGTGGCGAACCTCGTCAGACTCACGGTTGTCGCGAGCGACCGTTTGAATGTCGAGGTTCACTGGCGTAGGCGAACCTCGGTTGAGTGTCGAGGTTCGCTGGCGTAGGCGAACCTCGGTTGAGTGTCGGGGTTCACTGCTGTAGGCGAACCTCGGTTGAATGTCGAGGTTCGCTGCTGTAGGCGAACCTCGGTTGAGTGTTGAGGTGGAATGTCGAGATTCACTGCTGTAGGTGAACCTCGGTTGAATGTCGAGTTCGCTGGCGTAGGCGAACCTCGGTTGAATGTCGAGGTTCACTGCTGTAGGCGAACCTCGGTTGAATGTCGAGGTTCACTGCTGTAGGCGAACCTCGGTTGAGTGTCGAGGTGGAATGTCGAGATTCACTGCTGTAGGTGAACCTCGGTTGAATGTCGAGGTTCACTGCTGTAGGCGAACCTCGGTTGAATGTCGAGGTTCACTGCTGTAGGCGAACCTCGGTTGAGTGTCGAGGTTCGCTGCTTGGCGAACCTCGTTTGACTTTGATGCTGCGGGCGAGCCTCGTCAAACTCTTGTTGTGGCGAGCCTCGTCAAACTGCTGTTGTAGGCAAGCCTCGTCAAACTTCGACGTTGTGGGCGAGCCTCGTCAAACTTTGACGTTGGGGGCGAGCCTCGGCAGACCACCGTTGTAGGCGAACCTCGTCAGACCATTGTTGAGCTTCGTTTCTCGTGCGAACCTCGTGTTAAGATCGAACTCCGCTCCGCGTCGCGAACCTCGTATTGAGGTCGAGTCTGCCTCTTGAGCAAGTCTCGCTTTGAAGCTTGGTCTAGCCTCGGTTTAATGTCGAGATTCAGCGCTTGGCGAACCTCGTCGAATGAAGAGCTTATTTGCTTGGCGAACCTCGTCGAATGAAGAGCTTATTTGCTTGGCGAACCTCGGTTGAATGTCGAGCCTCATTGCAATGATGTTGTGGCGAGCCTCGTCAAACTTTGAGGTTGTGGGCGATTTTGGCCTATCGGGCGAGCTTCAAGCAGCGAGCTCAAGTCTTCATGCGAGCTTGTGCTTGAGGCGAGCTAAGCTCCTTTGCAGGCGAGCTTGCTCTACGGGCGAGCTTCAGAACATGCTGACTTCACTCAGAGGGACCCTTAAGCTCTTTTGCTCATCCCGAGTTGCTGTGTAGGGATTAAGGCAATTTTTATTGCCTACAGTCGGCAAAGGGTGGTCTGAGTCACCCTTGTGATAAATATGATGGTGACAAGGGGGTTAAGGTGCTGACATGGTCTGATGAGTCATTAAGACTTTTGGCAATAGTGTAATGATGACTCTGACCATGCATTTAATGCGATGGTGACTGGTTGTCATTGATGGGTTCGAGAAAGACCGCCTTTCGTCTCTGCTTTTTGAGGGAGGCTGAGAAAAGACACCTTTCGACTCGGCCGTTCTAAATGAGGGTGCTTCTCGACTCGGTCAACTGAGTGATAATGCACTAAGTTCGTTTTAGCAGCAGGGCCCGAGTGAGGACGCCTTTCAACGCATCCCTCTTGGAAGGGTCCGAGTGAAGGCATCCTTTGTCTCGTCCTTCATGAGGTCGGATCGGGTTGGTGTACAGTTAATTTGAGACACGTGTCACCTCCTGGAATAGGATTAACACTTAGTTATTTCTATGATACAACACTGGCCCCTTTCACTCGAACTTGGGTGGCTGAGTCCGAGTGAAATCAACATGCCACCTGTTGGAGTTTTGAGGTGCATTAATGAGGGGTCATTGATGGGTCGCTATTGATGCGATGTTCTGATGTCAGAGGAGATCTCGAGTTGGTTGAAGAGGGGATGTCGCTTCGGTTTCTGAGCGATCGCCTCGAATTTTGGGAGTCCTTTTAGCCATCCTTTGATAACTGAGTCGGCCGTTCAGATCTTGCCACCTGTCCACCTCTTTGCCTATGTATACATCTGCTCTCTCGAGGGGTTAGTTTGCTTACCCTAGAATTTTCTCTACAGTCTCTGAACGATTTTCGATCATCTCCAAATTTTCTGTGACGATCTTCTTCGAAGAGAAATGACATCCTCTGCCCCGGTCGTCACCGCTCGGAACAAAACTAGGATCAATCTACTCCGGAAGTTCCATTCTAAGGTGCATTCGGCAATGCTCAAATCTTACTACGACAAATTTGACATTCCCTAAGCGTTCACCTTATCGGTGTCGGAGAAGAGTCAGGCCGTGTAAAATCACAGCGGCGACATCACTCCAGTATACATCAAGCATCTGGAGTATGGTTTGCGTCTTCTGCTCCATCCTTTCCTCCGTCGCACTTTTGAAGCTTTGGGGGTCTCGCCGTTACAGATCAAACCGAATTCCATAGCTACGCTGGTGGGGTTCGTTGTTATCTACCATCGAGTGGGGGTTGAACCGACTCTGGGGATCCTTGGCCACTTGATTAGCGTCAAGGTCAGCAAGTCTGAAAGCCACTTCTATTTCCAGAACTTGGGCGGTTTCAAGCTGGTCTCCAACCCTCCTGAGTCAAACAAGGACTGGAAAGAGAGGTTTGTGTGGGTATTCAAAGCTGATGTGATCTTGGCTTGCTCAGCTTGGCCCGAGATCAACAAGGAAGCCCTGAGGCCGGGCTTGCTCTCGAATGAGGAGAGGCGCAGGCTAGACAACATCCAAGCTTACGCTAGGTCTCGTCGGAGTGAAAACTTGTTTGACAACTCGGTCTTGCGGGTTGTCGGCATCTCCAAATTCCCTCGACTGGAGAGGATAGGGCTCGGGCAGCAGTGTTGGCACTACGATTGGAGGAGTTCAAGACATCTTAGGCGGGTCCTCCTACTAGGCCCCAAAAATGCCTTCGGTCTGACTTGGCCCCGGAGGAAGCCGAGAAGATTACAGCCAATGCAGCCGAGATCATGGCTCGGCTAGCTAGGCCAAGCTCTACTATAGTTCAGGCCGAAAGGTCTGAAAAGAAAATGTGGCTAAGGAAAGTAGGCAGCTGAGGCCCCTCTGGAAAAGTTGAAATCTCAGAGAAGGCTGGGGGCACTGCTGAGGCGAGCACACCCCCTCTTGCACAGAAGAAGGGTGTGGCGACTCGGCCATTGAGCGAGATCCCGCTCCCTCCCTAATCTGCTGAGGGCGGAGCCTCCGCTATTCTTGCCTAAGAGACTCCTCGGGTCGTGTCTTCAGATGTAATCGCTATAGATGATGAGTCCCCTGTACAAGAAAAAGGGACCGAGAACATTGCAGCTGAGCCTGAAGGGGTCAAGGCTCAATTTGAGAATGAAGCGGCCCCTGCCATGCCTGTTGAGTCGGTTCGTTGATCGGGCAAAGAGCTAGCTGCCGAAGAGGCGCCTCCTGCTCAGGGAGACAGCTTCGGATGGCCCTTTTCCCATCACATCAATGAGCTCCTCTCGGAGGTATGGGGTGAATTAAGGATGTTGTTGATGGGATCGCCTGAGGTCGGCCCCTGATATAATAAGCCTCTGGAAGAGCATCGATTTGTCCCTAGGCGGCATCTTGACAAAAGGGGGTCGATCTTGGAATCTAGGATGACCCAAGCTAGGGCTTTGGAGCAGTTCTTGTTGCCCTGTGATGATGAAATCCTCTCGGCCATGCCAGATTATGGCCTTCATCAGACCCTCAAGAGTTATATGCTTCAAGCGGCTTTAGTAGAACAATAATTGTATGCTTGATTCGAGCATGTACGAGACCTCTACCTCAAGCTCCAAGAAGAACTGGAAGCTCAGAAGGCGGCTCAGGAGGCGGCCGACCTAAGGGCAACTACCAAGGAGGATGAGCTGGCGGCCTGGAAGAGAGGCCAGGGTCACTTGGAGCAGGAGTTTCAGATCTGAGATGACAAAATAAAGGGCTTGCTTGGCACAATTAGCCCGAAGTCATCCCAGATTAAAAAACTCTAAGAAGACCCCGGTCATCGATCATGAACTTCGTGAGTGAGATGAAAAAATACAGTACCTAACTGATGAGGACATGGTCGAAAGGTAGGAAAGTACTGACGCTTATGAGCAAGCTTGGCTAGCTCGCCAAGATGTTGAGGAGCTAAGGGATCAACTAAAGGAGGAAGAGATTGCTCACAAGAAGCTGAGGCAAGAGTTTGAGCGACAATGTGAGTCGTCCTATTCGGAGAGGCAGGAGATGCAGCACCGTCTTGATGACTTTGGTTTTGAAGATTACCGTTATCTGATCATTGCGGAGTATCACAATGGTACCCTTGGGAAGGTAGAGGTGGCACTAGCATGTAAGGCCGGGTTCGACTACATGAAGACGCAGCTTCCGGCCGAGCTTAAGATTCATCCAGAGCGGTTTCACTATCCTCCTCGAGTGGCTAAATGCCTTAGCGCTCTCCAGGAGATCGAGTGAAGAGGAGGGGGGCTTGTGCTCGATGTTGAAGATGGAAAAGAGGATGGCGAAGAGTTAACCCAAGGAATAGGCGGAGACTCGGATCGTGATAGTTGGGCGAGCCAGCCTGAAGAGAAAGAGGACCAAGCGGTCATGTCCGAGCCTCGGCCGTCCTCTCCGTCGACTTCTACTATCGCCGCTCCTTCAGTCTCGAGTGTTGCTCTGACTTCTAGCATCACTCTAGCCTTGAGTTTTGCTCCTGCTCCGAGTTTGGAACCTTAGGAGCTTATATGTATCTTCTTCTTCTTTTTTTTTTGGAAACATATTTGTATTGTAAATATCTTCATATATGATTGAAAAAAATATGGACTTTTATCAACACAATCTGCATACCTGTTGTGATTGCATTCTTACATGTTTGTCTGTAATTCATTTGACTGAGTAGAAATTCGACTTTAAATCTTAGGGGCGTTTTGAGTGGACATCAAGGCTTGAAGTATGTCTCGAGAAACTTTTGGTTTGAGATGAGTCGGCTCCGTGCCTTGGTTTTATTCCCAAAGGATACCAAAGTCTTCGAGTTAGAGTGGACTAAGTCGGGGACATGCCTTGGTTTTATTCCCAAAGGATGCCAAGGTCTTCGAGTTAGAGTCGACTACGTCGGGGACGTGCCTTGGTTTTATTCTAAAAGGATACAAAGGTCTTATAAGTTGGAGTTGACCAAGTTGGAGACGCGCCTTGGTTTTATTCTGAAAGGATACCAAGGTCTTACGAGTTGGAGTCGACCAAGTTGAAGATGTGCCTTGATTTTATTCGAAAGGATACCAAGGTCTTACGAGTTGGAGTCGACCGAGTTGGAGATGTGCCTTGGTTTTATTCGAAAGGATACCAAGGTCTTTAGTACGTGCCTTGGATTTATTCATGAACATGACACCAAGGTTTTAAGAGCACTACAAAAACATAACACAATAAAATATCCAAAAGTATTTATTTTACACTCAAGAGTCTTATAGTTACATTCATTAGAAATATTTTTTGAGGTGCTATATGTTCCAAGAGTGTTGTAAAATTCTTCCGTCAGGACTTCATAGTCGGTATGTGCCTGGGTGCACTTCCTCGATCATCGTGCATGGTCCCTCCCAGTTGGCTGCCAATTTGCCACGCTTGGTGTCCCTATCGAAGACAGCTTTACGGAGAACGAGGTCACCAATGCTAAATCTTCAAGGTCGGACTTTGCTATTGTAGTGTCGGGTGATGCGCTGTTGATTGATAATCTACGATCTAAGCGTATCTTCTCGAATTTCATCGATAAGATCAAGTCCGACTCGTAGTCCAGCTGAGTTCGATTCTTCGTAGAAATGCCGCGGTCGGATGGTTAGCATGCCGACTTCTACTAGGACGACTACTTCAGCTTCATATATTAGTTTAAGTGTGGTTTCCCCTGTGGAGTTTTTGTGAGTGGTTCGGTATGACCACAAAATCCCAGGCAGCTCTTCAACCCAGCTCCCGACCGCTTCGTCCACCTTCTTTTTCAAAGCCTAAAGTATACATTTATTCGCAGCTTCAGCGAGTCCATTGCATTTAGGGTGTGCAACCGAAGTGAATTTAAGTTGAATTTTTCACTCTTTCGCAGAAGCTACAGAAGCCTTTACTGTCAAATTGAGTTCCATTGTCCGTGACAAAAGAAGTAGGTACTCCAAATCTACAGACAATACATTTCCACACAAAATTAGTGATGTTACTTTCACCGATCTTGGCCAAAGGCTCGGCTTCTATCCATTTTGTGAAATAATGTATGACGATGATCAAAAACTTTCGTTGCCCTTATGTTATTGGGAGAGATCCCAATAAATCCAGTCCCCATTGAGTAGAAGGGATTGGGTTTATGAGAGGAGTGAGTTGCATTGCCGGAGCTCGAGGTATACTTGAAAAAAATTGGCAAGACTTGCATCGAGAGACAAGTTTCTTAGATTCAGCTAAGATAGTGGGCCAGTAGTAGCCTTGTCGAATAGCCTTCTGGGCTAGAGTTCTGGCTCTTGGGTGGTTTCCACACGTTCCTTCATGAATTTCTCTTAGAACATAGTTTGCTTCTCCTGGTCAGAGACATCGGAGATAGGGCCACACATTACTGCTGGTGTATGAGATTCGATAAAGTTGGTTATCGATCATAAGATATCTCCGAGCACTTCTTTGTAGACCCCTTGCTTCAGTAATATTTTCTGGCAAGGTCCCTTTAATTAGATACTGAATGAGCGGGTCCATCCAACATGGCTCTGTCGAGGCTTCAATCTGCATAATCTAGTTGGCCAAAGCTTCAGTGATGCTAGGATGTTTGAGGGTGTCTGTATACATAGGCCTTTGATTCTTTCCTGAGCTGGATGACCCGAGTTTGGATAGAGCGCCCGCCTGAGCGTTGAGGACTCAGGGAACTTGGGCGATTTTAAACTCTTTGAATTTGCCTAAGAGCTTTTTAACCACCTTCAAATATTGGATCATTCGAGAGTCTTTAGCTTCATAATCTCCCCTTACTTGGTAGACAATAAGCTAGGAGTCGGCCAAGATATAGATAGACTCAGCTTGGATTGCTAGGGCGGCTCGGAGTCCCGCCAAGAGGGCTTCATACCCAGCCTCATTATTCAAAGCTGGGAATTCAAAAGTGATGGAGTATTCATGTGTGGACCCATTGGGGCCACGTAGAACTACTCCAGCTCCATTGCCTACTTCTCCAAATGATCCGTCCACCTTCAGCAACCATCATGAGGAGAATTCGGGCGAATCATGCTCGGGAGTACTGCGTTCCCGAGGAGGAAGCACCCTGATTGTCTTGTGAGCTGAAACATCTGAGAAAAGGACAGGTGCGAGGAGTGAAGGGTCGGCATCTGTTGTGGATGACTCTATTAGGAAGTCGGCCAAGGCCTGAGCATTTATGATCGTTCTTGGCTCAAACTGTATATCATATTCGCTGAGCTCGACTGACCAGTTGATCATCCTTCCAGAAGTGGTAGGCTACTGAGTGCTTTCTTCAGAGATAGGTTTGTCCGCACCACCATAGTATGAGCTTGAAAGTAAGGGCGAAGCCTCCTAGCCATAGTTATGAGAGTGAATGAGGTCTTCTCAATGAGAGTGTAATTGAGTTCGGCCGCCTTCAAAATCCGGCTACCATAATATATAGGCTTTCGCATATTATCTTCTTCTCGAATCAAAACAAAACTTTTTGCTTCCTGTGAGATTCCCAAGTAGAGGTATAAAGTTTCTCCTTCTTTGGATCGGCTTAACAGAGGTTTGGTGCTGAAATATTTCTTGAGGTCGGCAAAAGCATTACTGCATTTTGTCGTCCAGCCGACGCTTTCCTTTAACTCCTTGCTTCCTCTCCAAATTTTGAAGATGGGGAGACTTCTTTTGGACGACTTCAAAAGGAATCGGCCTAAAGCAGCTATCTTGTCGTTTATCTTCTGGACATCCTTCAAATGTGCGGGGTTCTAGCATTTGCTCGATGGCGACTATCTTCTCGGGGTTGATTTTAATGCCCCGTTGGGTGATTATAAATCTAAGAAATTTGCCCAATTGTACACCGAAGGCGCACTTTGCCGAGTTGAGCTTCATGCGGAAGTGTCGAAGGACGGAGAAAGTTTCTTCAAAATCCAACACGTGAGAGACTGCTTGCTTCGATTTCATCCGGATGTCATCTACATACGCCTCCACATTGCGGCCGATTTGGGGTTTGAATATTTTATTCACCAATCTCTGATAAGTGGCCCCAGCATTCTAGAGACCGAAGGGCATCACTTTATAGCAATAGGTCACTTGGTCTATAATGAAGGAAGTATTCTCTTCGTCATGTTCAGCCATTATGATCTGGTTATATCCAGAGAAAGCATTCATAAAACTAAGCAATTCATGGCCAGCGCTCTCGTCGACCAACTGATCGATCCTCGGGAGGGAATAGTTGTCCTTTGGGCAAGCTTTGTTTAAGTCCATGAAGTCCACGTATATTCTCCATTTGGCAGTAGATTTCTTGACTGGCACCACATTAGATAACCACTCCGGATATTGGACTTCTCGGATGAAGCCAGCTCTGAGTAGTCGGTCGACTTCTTCTGCAACCGCCTTCTATCTCTCAGGGCTGAGATGTCTCTTCTTCTGTCGAACCGGCTTGCTGTGTCGGTCAACCGAGAGCTCATGGCTTATCACTTCTGAGGGAATTCCCGGCATGTTCTCGGGTCCCCAAGCAAAAATATCTGCGTTGTCGCATAAGAATGTAAGCTAATGGCTTTCGAGTCAAAAGAATCTTAGTGGATACTGAAAGCTCCGCCAACATCCTGTTTATGGGGAAATTAGTAAATTCTACAACTACCCAGCATTTTGGAAAACTATCATTAATGGAGTTAAAAATGTAAGACTTAAAACAACATTTTCCGTACTTAAACAACTACATATCCATTCTTAATCAACAAAATATTTCAAAAAGTTTCCATATCATTGACAGTGAGTTGTAACCAAAAATTCCGCCTTACCCTTTACCTGCACTAATGATAATTTCCCAAATGTCAAGGGGTTTTGTGGAATTTATAATGTTTAGGGGGTTTTGGCCAATCCGCCCCAGTCAGTTTTTATTTTGAGGTTTGCTTCAGTACTCCAAAAATAGTTTTTATTTATTTATTATTATAAAGGGCAAAACAGGTATTTAACATGTTCAATTCTGAAAAAACAGATAAACTGAATCCATCCTCCAGAAACTGAATCCTAATCAAAATCAAAATTACACCTCTTCCTGTTTCATCCATCATAGGTTCTCATGAGAACCACTACAATTGCAAAGAAAATTTGATCCACTTCTAAATTCAAGTGGGCCTTTTCTGACTGCCGTTTTATTTTTATTTTTTTTTTGGTTCTTGTTCTTTTAAATTGAAATACAAAATTCAAGTTAATTACATTTTATGCCATCGGAGCTCTATATACACTTCCTACATTGGCGCCGAGAGAGAAACTTCCAAATAATTACAATTATGCCAATGGTACTTCGGAACTTTTAGATTTTCCGGATTACCGAACGCTTTTTTTTTTTTTTTTTGGAAATTTGCCCCTGTAAATTTCGTCAACAAATTACAGACAGTTAGTATGAGAAAAATTCAACCCATTTTTAGAGCCAAGACAATCAAGATTTTTTTTTTTTTCAATGGTGATTCAACTAGACTTTATTCCATATAAATAAATAAATAAACTAGAACCGATGATTATAAGCAAAAGCCTAAAAAAATTGGTGGACAAAAAAAATGTAAAATCTTACATATTGCCCGCTAGAGTCGTTAGGGTTTTAGAGATTTCGATCGTGATGAGGTTGGGAAAAAAAAGAGGAAAGTGAAAAGAGTAGCAACCAATAAGCCCACAACGGGCAATTCGGATGGTTGGGAGGTTCCAATATAGTTCCCACGGTCCTAGGTTCAATTTCGGGATGGGTTATAAAAAAAAAATTAAAAGCAACGAACTAGCCACCAATGAAAATGCCTAAAACATCTGATCCCCCGAAACAAATACCTTCAATTACAAATATACCTGCAAAATGCAAGCTTTAAAACTCAACAAAGAAAGCAACTACGGCTATATATGACAACAATTGAGGCACTACTCAGGCTTTTTGGGTCTTTAACGACAAAAGACTGACAAAAAGCGCCAAGTAGGAAAGCGGATTTAGATTGGAGAAGGGAAACATAAATAAGAGAAGTGGAGGGTTTTACTTGAGAAAATGATCCGGATTCAAATTGGGTATAATATAAACTCGTATTTGTTTTCCTTAAGCGCTTAACAGTACTTTCACAAGCTTCCGCAACATTTTCAAGCAGAAAGCACCACATCCACTTTAATTGGCCGCTTTCGATGAACAAACTACTTAAGCGACCAAAAGCGAGCTTTTTCAACACTGCTTCCAACATACCAAACAACAGCTAAGCTGAGCATAGCCAAACATGTTTTTGATAAAGCCCCAAGTATCGTGGGCGTTGCAATTAGAACGAAGTTTGATATAGTAAGCAAGATATATTGCTAGCAATAACCATACAAAACCTCAGCAGTACTCATGTTTCGTGTCTACAACTTTATATAACCTTGCGGCTACAATTTTGCTTTTCCTACATGCTCTTTACACTCGAGATGTAGGAACACTTATTCACTACATATAAGCTTAGGGCTTTGTCAGCCTTTATCCACGAACATACATGTAAATAATTTCCCTTTTTATTTCTCTACGTTGAGGCTGGGAGTTCCCAGTTCTTAGGCAAGGGACCGATGTCATATATGATCTCCCGGTGGCAAGACCACACAAGTTTGATCGCTTCAGGGGTTCCAATTCCTGCACCTCTCGGATCTCCAGCAGGCCCAAACCTGCAATGTCGGTGCAATCAATATACAATATCAGTTTTATCAAAATATCGTATCGGTGCAGTTGCTAAATATAAAATGTGTGATGGGACATGTGTCAGTGTTGCTCCTTCATTGCTATACGGTTTTTTATTCTTCCCATTTGATTTTCTATAAAGGATCCTCTATAGGATATTCTTTTCCCCCTATAAATTGAAATGTTAATGATGGTTGAATACATATTCTACTAACCAGTGATTTTGGGGAGCTCCTGTTGTCCTTGCTCTCATACCAGCATATGTTGTCCCGTTCACAGATCTCCCAAGAACTTCCTGGTGGAGATAAAAGATAAAACATAAGAAATGCTTTTAGGTCATTCAACTAAAAAATTTTGTTTGTTTTGAGGGAAATTTTGTTGGAAAATTGGATTTCTGTTTCAGAAATCCTCTCTTAGCTGGAGGGATTTTAGAGAGGAGGAGAAAAACAGACCCTACATTCGGCTTTGCTTACAACCAAAGGAAAAGCAAAATTTGGGAAAGTTCAGAGCTTTGAAGAATTCAGACCTCATCTGAATTCGAAAACCCCCACTTCTCAGTCAAACAGCCCCTTAGATTTTATCAATGAAAGGATGTCAAAATAGAGTGCAAAATAAACCATGCTTAAGATTTTCGGTGATCTTGCCTGCAAGAATAGTTGATCGTTTGATACAACTGCAGCAGTTAGATGAGCATGCATCTTCTCACAAGCATCCAAAACCATGTTAAGTTGATCTTGCTTGTACTGTGTAACAATCTGCCAAAGATACAAATTAGTGGAAGAAATAATAGTAGTATTGTTCATGAGGATGCTATAATATATAAATTAAATATCTTATAACACCATGAATTATTTTCATGATTTCAAACATCTGGATGTAGAATTATCTTGGTGAACAATATCTGGATGTCGAATTATCTCTTTCTTATACTACTCATGCATGAGATCTTACCTCACAAACCTATTTGGGACATAAATGAATAACATAATATGAATCTCTTATAAGTTCGCTCTAGAAGATCCCAGATTGGAATTAAGAGACCGGGGAAAAAAATCATCTTCAACCACATGTTCAAGTAGAGACTAAACACAGTTCTTTCCACTAAGAAGCACTACGGTGCATTTTGCCAATATTATGTATAAAACTGTCTTTTACAAGTCAGTACTTTACCTGGAAGGGGCCAAAAATTTCTTTTGTCACCAAAGCAAAATTGTTTTCTTTGAGGATCTCCTCAATGGGAACAAAAACAGCTGTAGGTTGCATAGCTCCATATATTTTTGGAATAGAATGATCCTTCAACGGTTCTCCGCCAAAGAGTAACTTTGATCCTGGAATCTGAAGTAGGTTATTGATGTGTTCCATCATGCTTTCTGTTGTAACCTGTGGGTTTTGAAATTTGTCAGATGATAAGAGTCGTAAGACTGTAAATCTCAGTAATGGATTTCCAAGAAGAGTGCATTTAATACTCTAGACATAGAGAGAGGATCCCGGGGAGATGATATTTGTTGTTTTCAAAGGATTACTATTTTGTGTCTTTATCATTTGAACATGGAATTCCATCTCCTCTAGGATTTTCACTGACCTCCCTATTTTCTTTATAGAATAGTATAGATGCGGGAGATATTGGAAGGATTTGTAGATCTAATATAAGATGGTGGATCTGAAACCCATAAATTTCATAATTCTTAATTACATTATCTACCAGAAGAAGGTTCAAGAAAATAAAAGCAACTGCAAGCATTGTGTAAGATCAAGCAACCTACAATGAGGTAAGGCATAGAATTGGTAACAAAAATAAAGCTAAGAAAAGTTAACATATTTCTTTATAGAAACTCTTAACAGTGATTAATGGTGAATAAGATGCACTGTGAAAGCAACTTTGTGCTATTATTAGGTCATTTATTTCCCTAAGTCATGTATAAAATCTGTATTGCAGTCATTAATATATTATGGTGTCTGAACTATCGCCAAGCTTAAGCTTCTGGATTATCTGGTTCATAATCTTAGCTTGTTAAATAAATCTGTACTCCTGCTGAAATGTACTCTTTATCCCCTACAATTATCCTAAATGATGTATCAAATAAATTGGCATATTAGAAGTAACTAGATATTATAAATCGTTTCTATGACTAGAAATTCATGACAAGAATTTATACATAAAAAAGAATAGGTGTCCCATCTTTTCGGTTTGTTATATTGCTGAAGGTTTTGACTTTTTACGGGTGATAATTGTCCTTTCCAGCTGCTGTAGAAATATTTCTAAGGAAGCACAAATTTAATTTCTTTTTCCACTCCTTTCTTGCAGATTGCAATATACATGTATTAAATCAATCATTTTCTTTTTAAGAAAAGGATGGGCATATTAAATCAATAATTTAATCATGAAACTCAAACTTTTACATATGTGATGAGAACCTTTTGCTCAAAAATATATCAGAGGACTAGGAGTAGGGTTCAATTAGATGTCTACCCTAAAAGAGAAAATAAAAATTTAATTGCATCACCTATTCTATGTTAAATAAGAAAGCTATTATAATGGAAGCGAAATACAGACAACTTACAGTAAGAACAGGGCCTATGGTTAGATCTTGAAGTTTCCTTCTCTCTGCTAGACCTTTCATCATGGAGATGAGTTTAGTTGAATCCCAATTCTGCAAGAAAATTGGCAGTTTATAATGTGTATACAAAGAGGAAGGCTACATGCATTTGCAATTCATTATAGGACAAAATAACCATTCCCCCTTAAAGTATTGGTGAACTCTCAAGTTGCCCCAAAAGTATCAATTTGCCCCCCTTAAACCATGTGTACGTGTTCAATGTGCTTATTTTATGAGCCTACAGTCAAATATCCAACAGATTGATGGCGTGTCGGTGTTTTCTTGCATTCATTGTATCTTTTGCAATATAAAAAATAATTTTTTAATTCATAAAAATGGTTAACGAGTGAAAAGTTCCGGGAGAAAGTGGTTAAAAAGTGTTTTTTACTTTGGGGAAAAAGGAGATAAACTGATAAAAACTCATGAATTATACAAAAAAACATGAGTACATCATTAATCTGTTAAATATTTGACTGTGGACTCACAATATAACCACATTGAAACTATAAACATAGTTTGAGGGCAAAATAGGTAAATTGATACTTTAAGAGGCAACTTGGGAGTTCACCAATACTTCAAGGGGGAAATGATCATTTTATCCTTCATTATACAATGTAGAAAACATTGCAACAAGATATGCAAAGAGAAGCATATCTCTTTGCATACAGAAATTGTATGCAAAGAGAAGCATGTGGATACTCAACAAAGTTGTAAGACAATTCTACACTTTGTGCTTTATGACCATGATGGAACATATAAAAAAAAGGTTATAGATATTATACCTCATGCATAAATAACATTGACTGTGCTGAACACTTTTGACCACTGCAAGCATAGGCATCCTGATCGCACACCCATGCTACATACTCAACCTATCATCGAAATGAGGTTAAGGAAACGACTAAATAAGTTAAAATTGGTCAATATAAACTGCCATGCAGGAATCAAACTTCAATATTGTAAAAGCTCAATACAATATAAATGCCAATTTAAGTATTTGAATAGAACCTCCTGTACATCTGGACCCAAGATTTTCCAGTCAAAACCTGCATCTTCTAATTTAACCCGCCCTTTCAAATCAGCAGCCAGCTTTTCTGCTACTCGTGAGCTTCCAGTAAAGAGAGTCATTTGTGGTTTTGCCTATTAAATAAAACAAAATCAGAACTAGTTAGACCCCTCACCCCTGAATGACTGGTATTATCTCTATACTACATTTAGTCGATTAAAATTAAACTTGAACTTACAAAGAGCACCCAAACATATGTTTTGTTATTAAGCTTACCTAAAATAAATTATATAGAACGATGGCACAAGAAGGGCTTCGTGTACGTTGAAATTTCAACAAGACAACATAGAGAAAATGGATTTTTTTTTTCTCCCAAACTCCCCACTGCCCGCTCCCAGTCAAAACAATAATCTACAATAATTTATGGCTAAAGGACGTGATGGAGTTATATTGAACACAGTCCCAGAGACATATATAAACTTCCTCGATAATACATCGAGCCATAATTGATTAGGAGGCAGGATGGGAGGGATTACTGAAAGAAATAATCCATGTAAAAAATAGTTATTCCAGCTATATATAGACGAGAATGCCACAAGAATTGGGATAACTAATCAAATTTGCTCAAACACACAGGGAGGTAATACAATGATTGGGTGCAGATAGTTACATTTTGTAATGTAAACACCCATTAAGGAGAAAATCAGGGTGTTCTTTTCAATCAGCCTTCTTGACAATAAACAATGTATTAGTAAGCTGAAATAACATAACCAAGTATGATATGCAAGACATTTCTCTCCATACCAAGAATTTATATGATGCTGGGATCTTGGTTTCTTCTAGTATAGGGGTTTTAGTTGCACAAAGTGCTTTGTTATAATTTGAAGCCAGTGGAGTCCATTTGCTTTTACATGATCAGTAGAATATAAAGCACAAGATAAGGCAGGTGGATGGATTGGATGCCGATCTATTCATGTGGAATATGAGAAAATGGTCGACCTCTAAAAAGAAAAGGCATTATGCATGTAGGGTGTATCAAGTAAACAGACCTCCATTAAAAGCTTGTTCATTGTTATACCATCAGAGTTGATGAAATCCACATCCTCCTTAGGCAGCCCACAATCGTGTAGCAAACGAAGCATCTGCTCCATAACAATGCTTACCTGTAGTAACAATGCATAATATACAATCAAAAAGTGAGGTGACAAACAAAGCATCTCAACAACGAACTGATAAGATGGTCAAATGAATCGAAAGTAGAAAATAGCAAAGCAGTGGTAATGCATTTCATTTAAATGCTTACAACCCCTGAGTATTTAGAACTAACAACTTCCTTGTATCCTAATAGACTTCAGTCAGTAGCAATACCACATTTTACAGGACACTGTTTTATCTTCATCCTTTCTTCTTTTTTTGGTGAAAGAGTAGGATGGTGCAAAGCTCCAGCAACACTACTAGCATATCAATAAGAGCTTTTTCTTGCAAACCCGAAAAGAACATAGTACATATAACACCAGTTCAACTTTACAAGCTAACTAGTTAATTCTCACAAAAATAGAGTAAATGAAGTTCTGACATAAACAAAGCATAGTGCTTCAGTGCTTGACCCCCACTCCTAGTCGCCTTTGTTATTTATGATGATCATTCATATTTTAATTACCTTTGTACATGTTTGTTACATGTCCTCACTCATAACATTATATTAAAAGCATATGTATTTACCTTGCTATCAACTTTCAAAACTGGCTTATTCCCCATGTAAAGTGCACCCATCAGCTGCAATACTGGGATCTCCAGAGGGAAGTTAAAGGGAGTAATAATTGCAACCTATGAGAACAAAAACAAACATCAACGTTTTAGTTTCCCTAGCACAGACATGAGTAAAATAAGAGTTTGCAGGATGTATAACAAAGTTACACTACATTATTAATAATTATTATTATGCAAGTTTTCTAATTTACCTCGCAACCGGAATATATTTTAGTTATTATTTCGCGATAAGTGCCAAACAGTGTCTTTTCCAATGTTAATGAACCCGAACTAAATTGGAAAAAATGATGACCAGAAGGCAACAATCTACTAGCGAACTAACCGTCATATGCTTGAAGGAGCTGATACCTTGAGGAACATGGTTTTCACATTTTTCATAGACTTAGTTGGTGAATTATTTTTCACAACCATATTGTGAAGTATAATGTCAAGAAAACTTAGATGAGAGTTTGGCTACATTATTCTGATTCCTCTTTTAATAGAGCTGAACAATTTCTATTGTTCAATGGAGCATTAAAAAGTTATTTTTAATCTTACTATATTTCCTAATATACCTATCTTACCCTCTTCTATTCTCTTTTTACTTTTAGTAGATTACAATTATCTAATCCAATTATTTGAGTTGGAATCCAACATGACCAAAATAATTTAGTTTCAGCTCCAAATCGGAAATTACATAAAACCTCAATGACATTCCTCTGGCTAGGTTAACCATGTAATTCGCAAAGAACAATACTAAGGCAATAGACTCATTACATGGCATCATGTGATTCCTTATCAGAGAACTAATTTCCTCTGAAACTTCTCCACCACCAAAATGAAAGGAGAAAAAGGCATCCTGAAAGATGCTATTGAATTACAGCATGTATGTGGGGCAAGCATATAAATAACAATTATCTTACAAGATGGATCCCGCAATTTCTAGTTGTACCATGACATATTTCTCACAGACTGTGATCTTTGAACACATAATAGCTTTTTGTTATCTATCCCAATCAGAACTCGTCCAAGCTAATTCTTTATTGTCAAGAAAACCCATGCATATTTAGCATTTTATGCCAATAAAATGACAGATTAGCTTTATGCGCTTAAAAAAGTAAAGACTTACAGGACCATAAGGCCAGCGATAGCCATTACTCTGCTGTCCAAGATGGTTGCCAGGAACTGCAAATGACCGTGCCAGGAAGCGAACCTACAGATCAGAGATGAAAACTTTAAGATAGATGAAATGTAAGATTAAGCAAAGTTCAATCAGCAAATACACATTTCTTACATCTAAAATTTATTACCTCTTTAACCACGAATAAATAACTGAACTTAGAGTTCTCATACAAGCCTCATTATTTTTGCTCAACCTTTTTATCTTTCTAGGTAGGACCATAGGAGGGATGCTTGCATCAGAGGCCTATGCAACTCCAAGCTGTTTATGACTTACCATGTCAAATCAGAATGATATCGACATTAAGTTACTATCCATATTCCATAAATTGTCAAATAGATGGAATTAACCATTCTTGAAAAGATGCTACATCTAAGGAAATTTTTACTTTATGGAAAGAGTAATTGTACAACCAAATTGGTGTAAAATATGCAGGCATTGCAAAACAATTCCATAGCTCTTTTCCTAAAATGTTATACAAATAGGTCAACAACTTCAGAAACCAGTTACTGTATCTTCTTAAACATACATGAATATTTGGTATTTCCTAATGCTAAATGCTTATATGGATTATTTGGCCCTTTCAAGAATGTTAAGGCCCCAATTGAGAAGGGGGATAAGAAGGTATAAGTATTGCTACACTTCTTCGACACGTCAAAAACCCTAATTTTATTTGATACTAATTTGAACATTTTAAAACAAGAGCGCTCTTATGCCTGAAATTTTGCTGCAAAAAAATTAATAAAAAAATGCTCTTGACCAACATTTTTCCTCAAATTATTCCCTAAATTTCCTTTAAGATGCAAAAAGCCGCACGTAAATGCTACTAAGTAAGGTGCCATCAGATACCTATTTGACATTATTTGTAGGTGACACGAACTATTGCACTGAAAAAATGGCTATAGGCTTAATCAATTTTTCACTGCCCAGAAATTTAATAAAGAACATTGGTATGCGGTACTGCTGCAATGCAAATACAAATACTCAGAAATAATTTGCTAGCCTGCCACTTGATTATGCAATTTGAAGTCCTAAGTTGGACACATAATACCCAATAGAACTGCCAAAATGAAAAGTGAATAAATGGTTCATTAAGAACTCTTCTTAGCACAATGTTAATGGCACCAAATGCTTGACCACATTTAAGAAGACCAACTATGATAATTTCAAGCAGCATAGAAGCAGTAGGTCCATACCTGGTCTCCAGAAAAATTTTCCAGGAATTTTCGTGTAACTTGGACTTCAGCAAGAGCTTGAGTATAACTCTTTGGAGAAACTCTCTGAATAAGCCTTGAGAAGAATTTTTCAACCTGGTATTTGTACACATGGTTGAGTATTATAATATAAAGTACATAGAAATAAGGTGATACAAAAATATAACAGGCATATTCTTTTGAGAAGGCTAAAAACACCTATTATTTGAACATAGCACGAAAAAATAAATATTTTCTGAAGAAATATGGCACCTCAGGTTGTCCAAGCATATGAGCAGCTTTTGCAGATATCTCTCCAAACATAAGATATCTGTAAAATATTATTTATCAGCCTTGAATTTCAAGAAAGAATTTATGCAGAAACAACCAATAAGATATCAACCAATTAAACTCACAACCTAATTAGAACAGATTATGATTTATGACATAGATGAAAGTCAAGATTTGACCTTGGCAAGTCGTTAAAAGTAACATGTACAACTGACCACATTACATAACATGCTCTAAGCTCAGGAATTCTGATGATAGAGGTGCTTCAGAGCCAATAATCTTTCATATGTTTGCCAACCCAATTATACAATGCATCTCATAATGTTATTTGACTATACAGCTTGAGGAGCATTTCCATATACAGGATTGAGACAAAGAATGTAAGAATGATGATGTTGCATATAGATGAACTTGTATCAACAAAATAACAGCATAAATCCACAAGCATTACCATGTAGATTCAAAAAGAAAACCAAATACACATGTCATAGTAAAAGATAAAGAGAAAGCTTATATATGTCTCAGATTTATTATGACGCTTGACAGGCAACATAAGCAAATATCTAATCCAAACATAATCCAGAAGCAGTTGGAAATCCTATGAGAATAAGCCAAAGTTCATATTACTTTTATTTATTCATGGAAATTTCATGTTTGCAATTCAACCGATAGATTAATATTGTCCTGCATAATCTACAAAGCCTGTACATCAAAGCAAAAATGTTTTGTGATTTCTTATGCATCAAGCTGTAATAAAATGACTAAATTTTAATAGAATTTAAAATTGCAAAGACCTTGAACTTTTTTTCCTAATCAAGATAGGTTTTTTTTGTTCTCAGTCTTTATGCTCTAAATGATGGTTCTCGTTAGCATGGTAACCATTCATTTTCCATGAACAGCTAAAAATGTGCAACTCAAGATTTCTTATATTTATGCTATTAGGATGTCACAGACTCACACAAACTCACAGGTTCAAATATGAAGATCTGAAATGAATGCACATTATGCACATTCTCATTAACTTTATGCTTGCATACATAAAGATATGGAAAGGAAGGATATAAGTTGGAAAAAGTTGATAGAACTTCTGTATTGAATTAATGGTCATTGCAAGACTATGATGAGCCATGTAAATCTAAGGATATAAGCTTACTAGTTATCATCTAAAAGAAAATATGAAAATGTTTTAGTTGGTTTGAGACAAAACATAAACTCTAAGCAAATATCTTTAGTAGAAAATATTCAATGTGTAACCTCTGTTTCCAAAGGGGACACTTCCAATTTCAAATATTTTTTATTCGGTCTAAAACTTTTGATTTGACTGTGAGACCAAGACTTTACCATCAATTTTCAATTTGATGACCTATAGAGATTGTGCAATCAATAATATAATAATTCTTCCCTTGTGCAAGTGAATATGCACGCATATGTAATGTTCAATGAACATACACAGTGATGCCTATAAAATTTGTAGAAGTGTATGTATTTATCCTTGAAAGTCTCATATGCATGGTTTTGACAAGAATAAAGAGAACAAACCTTTCTGGGGATCTGAGTGGGTTATGTAGCCCATGTTTTGGACAGCTAGACAAGCTCTCCACAAATGGCTGCAGATATGTATGACAATAGTTAGAACTCCCCAAAAAAATAAAAATGAACACAAATCATAGTTTGAAGTGCCAACTTATTTTTCAAGGACCGCATAAAACGGAAAAAAGTACTGAAATTTAATTTTAATCTTTTCACAGAGTTAACTTATATAGCTAAGGAACCGTTTGCTGCATGTCATGTACCTTTATTTCTGCTTCCTGAACTTCTGCAATGTTGATGAACGGAAATCCATTTAAGGGATCAACTATTGAGTTCCAACTGGAAGATGCTTTCCATTTACCCTGAACTAAATATAATCACCATCAAATTTTTGTTCCGAACTATTTATAAGGAGAATAGAAAATAAAATTTTCCTATCATATAACCATATTAATCACAAAACAATTCTGAAAATTATGGTTGTGCAATCCTATTCCAAGTTAGAGGATACTCCTATATATTCAAACATAAAACTATTGCCAAATCAAGGAGATCCTTTACATGGGAAATATTACAGGCTTGTGGATAAACTGAATTATTTGCCGAGTACTCGACCAGATAAGTCTTATCTAGTAAGCTTTATTGTTTAGTTATATCTCATCATTGAATTGCCAATTGGTGTACTGAAATTCAAATTTCAATGTCTAAAGAATGCTTGCATGCTGAATATATCACACTATGTTCGTGGACATTACACAAATTCATATCCAACACAATGGTCATACCACCAAGACTACATATTAAATAATTTATAGATTCAAAAAGTAATAGTTCATACTTCATAGGCTTAAATTGAGGGTTTTGAATAAGAGAAGTGATAGCAAATACATAACAGTCACGATGTGCATAACCAAAACCATGATACAAGAAACCAGTAGCCTACCCAAGTTCAGCACTTCTGCAGGTTGAGAGACTGAAATCTCTTCAGCAGCTACAGTAGCAAAAGGTGGTGAGTGGATTGATCTGTAGACATCATAAAGTGTACAAGTCAGATGATGACGCACCAACAACAAAAAATTAAGTGACCCATCAATGAGGTAATCAAGAAGGGCTGTCATTCAACAATAAACGCTGCATATCAGATAAGCCAATATGACAATCATAAGATACAATAATGATAAACACAACTTTTGACCTCCAACAATCACAAACACTTCAAAACTTTGAAAGACACCAAAGTGCCACCACCTGACGGTCCTAACCTACAAATTTTAACTGACCGATTAACATGCTAATGAAAAAGAACTTTTAATTTTAGGAGACCAATAAACAATATAATTAAGAAGAGTGAATGGTGAGGAGTTTGATCAGAACATGCATACAAGACCAATTGTCACATGTGCATAAATTGGAGACATTACAATACAAAGTTTTAAGAAACCTATTACAAAAAACTGGGAGTTGATGAAATTTTGGTATTCCTAAGACAAAAAGATATAAACTGCAAAGTCTCAATGATTTATCAATTGCATACCAAAATTGTGGAGACACAAGTATTGTCCTTTGATATACAATAATGTTTGAAACACAAGACGTTGAATTTACTATGTTTGGTGTTGATTCTCACAATTCTTCTGAGTTTGCTAGGTGTCCTAGAGTTCTAATTCATCGCCTCATCATACTGTGTTTCTGACTAAAAGTTTGGTTTCTGAAAATATCAGCTCAATCAAAATTCCATGAAAAAACAAAGCTTTACGTAACTATTGGCATATTTATTCTGCTGTGAAACTTCTAATAAAGACAAGGATGAGATTCCTGAAAACAAAATCTTCACCGAACAAAATTGAGTGTCGGAGAACATCAAATCAACTAAACTACATTTATCAATAGATTTTAAAAAAAAAGGTAAAATACATGAAGGAACCTTAGACATATAAGTGACCTACATTCAGCAATTCAATAGGAATTGATTTGCTGACCAAAGACCCACCATAGGATATTGTAGGTAAAAAGACCATCACAGATTACCGTTCAGAGTCAAATAATCACACGCACTTCAACAATTTTAAAAACCTGAAAGGCCCACTAAAGAATCTCTAACTTTAATCAAATCAAGGATCAACAATATTCATGATACCCAAGATAATTCTATTTTATGCTAATGTTAACCAGCAAGAATCATTGGGATTGGGACACATTACAGGTTCAAACTCGAACAATCACAAACATTTCAAAATCTTAAATAAATAAATAAAAACCCAAAGCCCAACAAAGAATCTTCAAACCCAACTGACCAATCATCGAAAAAACCAAGAAAAGTGAACATCTAGAGTTCGAATAAGAAGACCTAAATCTTAGCATTTATAGCAACTCAAACTACAACAAATAATCACAAATTATTGTTGGAAAAAATCAAATAATCACAAACACTTCAAAATTCTCAAACCCCCCGAAAACCCATTTGTAAATCACA
Source organism: Asparagus setaceus (assembly GCA_012295165.1). NCBI lineage: Eukaryota > Viridiplantae > Streptophyta > Magnoliopsida > Asparagales > Asparagaceae > Asparagus > Asparagus setaceus. The sequence goes on from CM022706.1 coordinate 75,016,154, forward strand.
AGCTTTAAGCTGATGATCAAATCAAGCATCAAAAAAAATTCATAACCCATAAAATTACTCCAGCTAATTCCACACAAACCCTCCAATATTTACAAAAAATCGCGAGACCCAACAAAACATCATCAAATCTAAGAGACCCATCATCGAAAAAACCAAGAACAGTGATCAACTAGAGCGGATCAAAAAAAAATTCCCACTGATTCCAAGCTAAAAGTACCTCGAACCAAAGGGAGCCGAAGCATTGAAGGAGGCCAAAGCAGCCCTGATTCCTCTCGAGGAACTGAATCTCAACATTGCAAGCGAGAGAATGGAGGAACAATGGTGATTTGAGATTCGAGAACAGTGAGAGAGAGAGAGAGAGAGCGAGCGATGAGAGAGAGAAAAAAAAAAAGACAAAAAAAGGGGCGGCGGTTACTTTAACCTTGGTACGTTGATCATTAAATAGTCCCCTGTCCTCTTGAGGAGGCCCATTTGTTAACTGGGCCGTTGATTAAAAAAAGTAGGCAAAAGGAAATTGGCTAAATATTAGAACCCCAATAACTTTGGACAATTAACGGAAAACCCCCTTTAACTTTCAAAATAGCAGAAACCCCCCTTAAGTATTGGGATTATGACAAAAACCCCCTTTCACTTTTAGATTTTATCAAAAAACCCCCTTTAACTTTGAGATTTTATCAGAAAACCCCCCTAATTATCAGAAACCCCCCTTTAACTTTGAGATTTTATCAGAAAACCCCTAACTAGGGTTTTCGATAAAATCTCAAAGTTAAAGGGTTTTCTGATAACCCCTAAACTTAAGGGGTTTCTAATATTTTCAAAGTTAAGGGGTGTTTTCTAATAATCATCCAAAGTTAAGGGGTGTTTATGATATTTAGCCAAGGAATTTGTAAGCAAAGCTTATCATACTTTTCTAATGATTAGATCATGTGCTTCAATGGAAATTTTCTCTAAATAATGTTCTCGTTTGTAAACATATAAATCCATTTTCAAGGCTTTATTATGAATTTTGTCTATAAATCCAAAGTCTTGCTCTTATTTATTTTTAATCCCATGTGCTTTCAAAATCACTCTTAAAACCTAAAACATTCGATCAATTAATTTTAAACCCTCTTTGTATTTCACAATTTGCTATATAGTATAAGTTTTCATATTTTGTTTTTACCTGCTATTCGCTCTAATCAAGAAATGAGAATTTTGCTAATAAGCCTTATGTTTTACCGCCATATATTTTTAAGTCTACCCACCAACCAAAAGTGGGTTTTGCCTATAACCAAAAGTTTTACCCATATTTATCTTTAAAATACATGTATCTTTAAATTAAATTCTTAAACTGTTATTTATTGGGTTTTCTTACACTATGGGGCTGTTTGGATCGCTGAGAAACTGAGAAAAAGAAACTAAAGCACCTGACACACCCATGTGGGGTATCATATTTCCTAAAAAAGATTCCTTTCTTCTATTTGGTTGAGGGAGGAAAAAAATATTATGTATGTGAGACCCGCCCACTAGAGATGTAATAAATGCTATGGGCCCCAAAATAAAGGAAACTCATTTCTGCAAAAAAAGACCGAAAATGGGTTTGAAAACAGAGAAATGGCTCTCACAGACCATTTCCCATGGGTCATTTTCCAGAATTAGGTTTCTGGGAAATGAACCAAATAGGGCGTATGTGCAGACATTGGCGGAGCCATAGGGTCAAAAAGGCCACGTCCCCCACCATAGACACTAGGGTGCAACTATGAAGCTTTATAAGTGCAATAATAAATAAGCCATAAATTTGGTTCTAATAAGTAAACTCTATGCATCCATCTTATGCATCCTACGTGGCCCTTTCGTTTGACCCCAAAAAAAGGAATGATTGAGATATATAAAGCCTTCTCAACTATACTTTCTTACTAGTGCTCTACTATTCTAATTCTAATAATATTACTTAGTCCTATTCTCTTCTCTCTCTCTCTCTATATATATATATATATAGAGCAAGGCTCCTATGAACTTAAGTTCATAATGAATAGTGGTGCACCAACTTTTCTAACCACTCATCTTGCTTTGGGATCCTGAAAGATATAAAGCCACTTTGAGATTTGTGCATCACAAATCTCAAGGCAAGATGAGTGGATAAAAAGTTGGTGCATCACTATTCATTATGAACTTAAGTTCATGAGCCTTCTCTATATATATATATATATATATATATATATATATATATATATATATATATATATATATATATATATATATATATATATATATATATATATATATATATATATATATATATATATATATATATATATATGCTATATTTTTATTCTAAGTAGTTACATATAAAAAGATTCCTTTCTTCTATTTGGTTGAGGGAGGAAAAAATATTATGTATGTGAGACCCACCCATTAGAGATGTAATAAATGCTATGGGCCCCAAAATAAAGGAAACCCATTTCTGCAAAATAAAATATTATTTTCAAAAACAAAAATCTAAATACACAATATCTCTTTAAAAATTAAAAAAATAAACAAATTAAGTGATTTTATTAATTTTATTAACTGAGATATATTATATATATATATATATATATATATATATATATATAGAGAGAGAGAGAGAGAGAGAGAGAGAGAGAGAGATTTTAGATTATAGTATAGACAAAAGTATATCAAACACATATGCATGGTGTATTATGTAATAATATTGCTCAATTTTATTTAATTATAGCTTCTTCAATAGCATCATATCTAATCTCGATTATTATGAGAAAAGTATATAATTGGTGTTACTATCATTTGTACTTTGCCATAGGTAATGAATAAAATATTGATAAAAAATCAAAATCAAATAAAAAATCGAGTATCAGAGAAAGGATTACTCTTTTTCTTTGTAAAAATCATTTCATATATAATATTTATTTGCAAATTTTGAGTTTGAGAGCATATTTGTTCTCTCAAAATTACCTTTATGATATCGAATATGATTATTGATATAATTATTTTAGTATTTTCTAAGAAATAGGATGCCCCCTCCGTTTTCGGCTATGCTACAGTGGACAGATGGTATTTTTGCATATATATATATATATATATGACATATATAAGATATTTTGAAATTTAATTTAATATATATTCTATGATATCTTTTCGATTTTATGTACAATAAATTAATATAATATTTTCCTTTTATACCATATATAAAAAATAAAATAAAATATAATCTTAAATAATAAATGATGATAAGTTCGGATATTTAAAGATTTTTTCCGAAATTAATTAATAAAATAATTGTATGATTATATATGTAATATAATAAAATCTTAACTAATATCTTAACTAATGAATAATGCTAAAATTGGATATTTAAAGATTTATTCCAAAATTAACTAATAAGATAATTTTATGATTATATGTGTAATATAATATAACCTTAACTTATAGATTTTTCTGAAATATCTATTTATAATATTTTGAATTAAGATAAGATAAGATTTTATGACTATTTTCATGATTAGTATCCAAATTTCTAATTAGTTACTTTTTTATATAATTTAAAATTATTCTTAGATTTATATTATTAACTGAGATATATTATATATATATATATATATATATATATATATATATATATATATATATATATATATATATATGCTATATTTTTATTCTAAGTAGTTACATATAAAAAGATTCCTTTCTTACGTTTGGTTGAGAAAGGAAAAAAAATATTGTGTATGTGAGACCCACCCATTAGAGATGTAATAAATGCTATGGGCCCCAAAATAAAGGAAACCCATTTCTGCAAAAAAAAAAGACCAAAAATAGGCTTGAAAACAGAGAAATGGGTCTCACTGACCATTTCCCATGGGTCATTTCCCAGAATTAAGTTTTTGGGAAATGAACTAAACAGGCCAGATAAAGCATTATCAGGAGCCATAGGGTCGAGAAGGACCACGTGCATGGGGTCAAGAAGGACCATGCCCCCACCCCGCCGCCTACCATGCCATAACTAGGGTGCAACTATGAAGCTTTATAAGCGCAATAATAAATAAGCCATAAATTTGGTTCTAATAAGTAAACTCTATACATCCATCTTATACATCCTATGTAGCCCTTTTGTTTGACCCCAAAAAGTAACGATTGAGATATATAAAACCTTCTCAACTATACTTTCTTACAAGTGCTCTACTATTCTAATAATATATATATTACTTAGTCCTATTCTCCTCTCTCTCTCTCTCTCTCTCTATATATATATATATATATATATATATATATATATATATATATATATATATATATATATATATATATATATATATATATATATTGGAAAGCTCCTATAAACTTAAGTGGATAGGAAATAGTCATCCACCAACTTTTTATCCATTGATGTTCTTTAGAATCCATGAAAGATATGAAGAGTCTTTTGAGATTTGTGCATCTCTTGATGGCACAAATCTAAGCACAAGATGAGTGGATAAAAAGTTTGGTGGATAAGAACTCTATCCACTTAAGTTGATAGAGCTCATATATATATATATATATATATATATATATATATATATATATATATATATATATATATATATATATATATATAGTAAAGCTTCTATAAGTTGATAGGAGCTCATATATATATATATATATATATATATATATATATATATATATATATATATATATATATATATATATATATATATATATATATATATATATATATATATATATAGTAAAGCTTCTATAAACTTAAGTGGATAGGAAATAGTCATCCACCAACTTTTTATCCATTCATTATGCTTTGAGATTTGTGCTACACATCAAGACTATCTTTGAGGTTTGTGCCTTGATTTGTATCACATGCTAGCACAAATCTCAATACAAAATTAATAGATAAAAATGTTAGTGGACAAAGGGCTCATATCCACTTAAGTTTATAAGAGAGCTTTACTATATATATATATATATATATATATATATATATATATATATATATATATATATATATATATATATATATATATATATATATATATATATATATATATATATATATATTGAAAAATAGAAAATTTTATTAACTGAGATTTGATACTAATTAGAGTATTTTATCCAAATTTCGAATTTGTTACTTTTATTATATAATACAAAATTATTCTTAGATTTATATTATTAACTGAGATATATTATGCATATAAATTTTGCAAATTATATTATTAACTGAGATTTGATACTAATTATATTATTAATTGAGATTTTATCTGAAAATATAGCAAAATTCCTTAATCCAAATTTGAATCTAATTATATTATTAACTGAGATATATTATGCATATAAATTTTGCAAATTATATTATTAACTGAGATTTGATACTAATTATATTATTAACTGAAATATATAATGCATATAAATTTTGCAAATTATATTATTAACTGAGTTTTATTCGAATTATATATAAATTTTTATGTATATAAATTTTGCAAATTATATTATTAATTGATATTTTATAATATAATTAAATATCTGAATTAAATTAATATATTTATTTTATCTGAAAATATTTCAAAAATAGAAAATTTTATTAACTGAGATTTGATACTAATTAGAGTATTTTATCCAAATTATATTATTAACTGAGTTTTATTTCCGAAATTATCCAAATTAGATATTAATTATATTATTAACTGAGATTTGATACTAATTATATTATTAACTGAGATTTGATACTAATTATATTATTTTATCCTAATTATATTATTTTATCCAAATTTCGAATTTGTTACTTTTATTATATAATACAAAATTATTAATAGATTTATATTATTAACTGAGATTTGATACTAATTAGAGTATTTTATCCAAATTATATTATTAACTGAGTTTTATTCGAATTATATATAAATTTTTATGTATATAAATTTTGCAAATTATATTATTAATTGATATTTTATAATATAATTAAATATCTGAATTAAATTAATATATTTATTTTATCTGAAAATATAGCAAAATTCCTTAATCCAAATTTGAATCTAATTATATTATTTTATCCTAATTATATTATTTTATCCAAATTTTGAATTAGTTATGTTTTATATAATACAAAATTATTCTTAGATTTATATTATTAACTGAGTTTTATTTCCGAAATTATCCAAATTAGATATTAATTATATTATTAACTGAGATATATTATGCATATAAATTTTGCAAATTATATTATTAAGATTTTATAATATAATTAAATATCTGAATTAAATTAATATATTTATTTTATCTGAAAATATAGCAAAATTCCTTAATCCAAATTTGAATCTAATTATATTATTAACTGAGATTTGATACTAATTAGAGTATTTTATCCAAATTATATTATTAACTGAGATTTGATACTAATTATATTATTAACTGAGATATATTATGCATATAAATTTTGCAAATTATATTATTAACTGAGATATATTATGCATATAAATTTTGCAAATTATATTATTAACTGAAATATATAATGCATATAAATTTTGCAAATTATATTATTAACTGAGATATATTATGCATATAAATTTTGCAAATTATATTATTAACTGAGTTTTATTCGAATTATATATAAATTTTTATACTAAATACTTAAAGTGCTTTTTTTTGGCTTTTTCACACAAATATATCATCAATTTTGCTTGTCTCTACTATTAGGAAAAAAAGGACCTCTCAATTTTGTTACTTGCAATTCAAAAGTAACATGAGATTTGTAATCTCAGCAGTATTATCCATAATTACAGAGCTGAGAAAAATAGAGTGGACATTAACCTATTATAGTTTCCAAGTATGCTTACTTGACCATAGAAGGGATAGTGATTCAAGAACGTGGATTTTTTTCTTCTTCTTCTAAGTTTACTTTTATTTGAGTTTTAATGTATTATCCATTGTGAGGGTATTATTTTTTATTATCAAGCCACTGCAAGGGGCGTCCTCTTGGATTATTAAAAGTGTGACTGAAATGAACGCAAAAAAATTCTAGGTGTGTTTGAATCTTAGATCTAAGGGAGTCAAATTTTAGGATTATAGGTGTGTTTGAATCTTCATAACAAAACCAATCTCTCTTGGGGTTGACTTTTAATTTCATTAAATCGAATAATATTCTCGGACCAAATCAACATGCCAACTAAAAAAGAGGACATGTAAGCACACGCCCAATAAAATGAGCGACTCTTTTAGCTTATTAGCCTCTCAAGTTTTCATTATTGCATAAAAGTTATTTTCTATTGAAAATCATAATATTTTGAAGCAATTTTTATTTCAACAAATCAAGATTCTGAAAGATAATATACAGATTCCTCTCATTATTATTCTAGCGCATCCATGTAAAACCTGAAGAGATACCTTTTCTAAAAAAAATAGACTCTTTACTGCAAATAAATCACTTAAAAAAGGGGACAACAACAATAATAATGATAACAAAGTTTTTATTCTAAATATTTAGGGTCAGCCGTGCTAGCGATGAAATAAAGGTGGAATTGCATATTAGTCCTTTAAATCATCTCTAGTTAACAAATAGTCCCTCAAATCTCATTATTTGCTTATTAGTCCCTTAAATCTTCAATTTTCCGACATACGGTCCTTCTATTAGAAAATCTGTTAAACTTCTCTTACTCTAGATGAGTTAATGCTTAACCCAAAAAAATAGACCTTTTACTACAAATAAAGCACTAGAAAAGGAGACAACAACAATAATAATAATAACAAAGCTTTTATCCTAAATATTTAGACTCAGCAATACTAGCGATAAAATAAAACACAGCACCGGCGGAGTATAGCACTAAAATAGGGAGGAAAAAAACAAAAAAACTTTATGCAGAAAATACTATAAAAAAGCGTCCTCGGTGGGACCCAGTAAGGGCACAGCAGTAGCAGTACTTCTTGTTTTTTCAAACGCTTTGCTGGCGCGTCTGAGGAAGCCTCGAGAGCGACGAGCCCCCTGTTGGAAAAATTGTCAAAAAACCCCTCCAACTCCTCTATAATTCGTTTCCACCTTCTCGCTCTGCTTCGATCGAGTCGGCCATGGCGACGCGGAGGCGGACGCTGCTCAAAGTCATCTTTCTCGGCGACAGCGGGTGAGAGATTTTTCTTTTTTTTTTTTTTTCTCCCGATTTAGATCGATTTGGTTTAGATTTCTAGGGTTTTGCGGTGGATCTTGATCGAGATACTGAACCCTTGCTCGGTTACTTGCAGAGTTGGGAAGACTTCGCTCATGAATCAGTATCCTTGGGAGTTTCTTGAGTTCGATTAGGGTTTTGGAGTGAAAATTTCTCGATGCGGTGCAGTGGAATTGTTTGCAGACTTCCGTAACTTGATTCTTGATGGAAACTCCTGATTGGAGGGGGTCGTGAAGTTGTTAGGGTTTCGAATTGCTTGCTTTCAGTTTAGATTTTGAATTTGTTAAATTATCTGTCGTTTTAGCAAATGCGTTTAGATTCTGGTTTGCTTGCAGATTTCGGTAACTTGATTCATAATGCAAATTTTTGACTGAGGGAGTAATGAAGTGGATAGGGTCTTGAATTCCTTTGCGTTTCTCGATTTTTGTAAGATTGGAGTTGATGTGGAATTGATTATGGTTCTTAAATTTCTCGCATAAATGGTATTGAGGGTTTTAGTTGGGTACCGGATTGCTTATTGCAGTAGTTGTAACTTAAACACCTGTATGTTAAATTTGTCGCGCTGATCCTTTTTCTGTGTGAATTTTATAAGCTTCTGCATTGTGAAAATTTTCTTCTTACCTTCTCTTCACAGTTAAATAAGATTTATCTTGTCATTTTTCATATTAGTCTTCCTGACCATTGAATTAGATATGTACACAATAAATTCAGTCAACAGTACAAAGCTACCATTGGTGCTGATTTCGTCACCAAAGAACTTCAGATTGATGATAGACTCGTGACTTTGCAAGTGAGCTAGCATTCATGTTCCTACTTAGACAGCATGTTCTTGCAGACGGATCTGGGTCTTAAAAATTTTGTTGTTGTATTGGCAGATCTGGGATACAGCAGGACAAGAAAGATTCAACAGTCTTGGTGTTGCATTCTACAGAGGGGCAGATTGCTGCGTCCTTGTATATGATGTTAACTATCTCAAGTCTTTCGACACTCTTGACAACTGGCATGATGAGTTTCTTAAACAGGTTGGTGATAAGTTATTACTCCTTTTACTTCATTTGGATAACTATTGTAGGCTGCAAAAGGAGTTGATCCCAGTTACTAGTGTGTACCTTATATGTTTGAACTTTTGATCAATGAGTTTATGCTTATCTCTAGGTGATTACAGAACACCAGATGATGTGCTTTGCTCCTCCTAAGCAAACTGTTATTTTCACCTTGATGTTTTGTTATTTATGTAACATATTGCTCTAATGAGGGGTGAGTGCTTAATGGGGAAAAATTATCAAACTCATTCATTCATAACTATACACCAGTCATGGCCATATCCATGTGGTCTATAACAACAATAACAACAACAAACCCTTAATCCCAAAATTCTGGACCTACTACATTAATCTATTCTTACATTAGGGTTCTATGTTTTGGATTGACTGATCCTACTCTTCCATTCAGTTTTGTTAAGAGCAACTCCTATTTAAGTTAATTATTATTATATCTTTCTTAAATGCTTTGAAAGTTCGAACCAAGTTCGATTAAGCCTACCTTTAATCATCTTTATTCCATTAATTATAATCATATCAGATCTAATTGGTGTGTTTACTAGTTTCTGTTAGACGTGGTTAAACCATCTCAATCGATTGTCTTTCATTTTATCCTCAATTAGTGCGACTTCTATTTTCCTACAAAATGCAATCTTTTATTATCTCCATTGGTTCATCCTAACATTCTCATTTCTATTACATTCATTTTTTGCTCATGTTGTTCGTCTTATAATCGTTCTATCCAATTTCTCTTCAATTTTATACATGTTTAATGATCATATACGAGCCCAGAAGCTCGCTTCCATTTTAATCATTCCAGATTTCATTAGATGAACCACATGATACTCAAACTTAGCATCTTGATGAATTACTCATCCTAAATAGCGAAAACTTTTACTCCGATATATCTCTCGACCTTCAAATAATTACTATACAGTTGTTTCTTTCTCAACTATCACTAAACTTACATTTTATGTATTCTGTTTGTGTTCGACTTGTTCTAAATCTTTTATATTTGAGAGTTTTCTCCACCGTTCTAGCTTTAGAAGTTTTCCCTTCCCTGGTCTCATCAATTAATACCATGTCATTAGTAATACACCATTAAAATGTCTTGAAATATGTCTAGTAAATGCCTATAACTAAAACAAGGAAAAGATAAATTGTGAAACCAAACATCTTAATAGACTAAAACAAGGAAAAGATAAATTGTGAAACCAAACATCTTAATCTTCTATATTCTTAAAATAAAAACAATTCCCTTTCTTTTTAGTAGAGCATCAAACAAACAACCCTCCCTACTCAACCCCTACCTTTCCCACCCCTCCTGCTATATAATTGAACAAGACAGCCTTGGTCTGTGGCTGTCAACCCACACTCACCATGACCTTTGGAGTTTCACTTCCTAAATAAGATCAAGCTTTATCTAAATTATTTTCTCCCTGTCTTTATATTTTCCCTATTTTCTTTATTAATTCTACTTTTAGTTCTTGTTTTGCTTTTCCCCCCTCTTACAATGATGCATTAATTGTTTCATTATTGTTACTTTGTAGTTTAAAATGTTTATTGCTTGTTATGTTTTTTGGGATAAGACAGCTGCTAATTGTAACAGGTTGTAGTAGATTGTGAAACGATGGATGATAAACGGTCCTTGGAAGCGTAAATGGAGATATTATTATTTGTTTTGACAGTTGCCAAGCTTAGAAATGAATGCCAAGTTTACATAGACAAGAAAGTATCAATTTCCCGCTTCATAGCTAATGGTGCTGTTCACAAGGATCTGCTAACTTATCATAGAAGACTCGAAGTCTAGCTACTCTAGGCCTTTCATCATTCCCAATACCGATAGCTTAGCTTTTGTGAATTTTCTCATATTGAATCGATATCACTGCTTGAACCTAGAAGTGACACTACTTAACTTTAGCTTTTACATTTATGAGTCAGGTTATAACCTTTGTACTATTTACCACCTTTTCCTTAATAATAAAACTTCATAGGGCCAGCTGAGATCCTTGGGCAATATTCCATCTCAAACAAAAATGTTTATTGCTTGTGTAACTTTTGGTACAGTCTGTTTGAAGTAATTTTGTCAATATCTGCTACATTTTTTAGTTATAATTACAATGTTAGGTAGAAGGGAGAAAGTGACTGACCGAATCCTGAGAAGGGCCTACTTAATGAAGAGAAAGATCAGATGGTTGCTATTTTCTTTTCTCTTTTTAAAATCTCTGGTTTTATTCTTGATTATCACTCTCTGCAACCATTTCTAGCATAGGAAAGATACTTAAAATATTTTATTATTTTGTTCATAAAAACTTTAGGCCACGAGATCGTTATGAATGATAGCGGTCATTCATTTGGATGGCTTCACCTGTGTTTTCTGTTCATCAGTCTAAGAACCAGACAGTCTATATCCTGTATGGTCTGAATTTCTCCAGTGTGTAATGTCGTGCTCTAGTTCTCTTTGTGGGACATAATATGCGGTCAAGTCAATCCTACCAATTCTCAAAAGAAAAAAAATGTGGTGATGAAGATATTTCGCATATTTTAGAATGTGATTTTAGCAAGCTTTGAAATCTCAGTATCAAGTGTGGTATATTGGTATCGGTATTCGCCTTTGGATGATTTCGAATCACAAGTAATGGTATATCAAATATCTCAGTACGAACACAAGTTTTGCATTCATTGGTCTTTTTATTTTTATTTTTGTCTTTCCTTTAACACAAAACTACAATAAAGTTTTTGATATTTGTATCTTACGTTTATGCAATCAGCTTCTGTTGGTCTTTATTGCTCAATATCAATATGTACTAGCCATTTTTAGCCAATATCGGTGTCATATCATCAGCCGGCATAGGCTAGATAAGATGTATACGCTGAAATCAATATGATATGACCAATACTTATGGACATTACTGTTTATTCAAGCCTTCTATTTTATAATCAAATTTGTATAATTTATCTTGAGTTAAATTATACTATACTAGTTTAATATTATTATTATTATTGGTTAAGAATGATGGTCCAATGAATAGTGATATTGCTTAAACTATTCATTAATTTTAGCTTTTATTTGATATTTGGTTTGCTAAAAGTTGGTAACCCATTTGTTCATGTTATTGCTTAAACTATTCATTAATTTTAGCTTTTATTCTTTCATGCCAGGAATATCTTGTCTAGCAACAATTTTCATTAGTTCTTTTTTATTTTCGTACCTTTAATTACACACACATTTTGTTCATTATCTTTTACATACCACTTGAAAGTGCTGTTAACATTTCACTGTTCTCTAGGCTAACCCATCAAATCCCAGTACATTTCCATTTATTCTACTTGGAAACAAGGTGGATGTAGACGGTGGGAACAGCAGAGTGGTAAGGGATTGACTATGCTTCTTATTCCATTAATCTTCTATGTTGAAATGATACTCTTATTATTATTATTATTATTATTTGCTTCAAATAGGTTTCTGAGAAGAAAGCAAAGGAATGGTGTGCATCCCGGGGTAATATACCTTATTTTGAAACTTCAGCAAAAGAGAATTACAATGTTGATGCGGCATTTCAATGTGTTGCAAAACTTGCATTGGAGAATGATCGAGATCAAGACATGTAAGTTGTTTTTTCCCCCTGTTCTTGTTCTTTCTGCAGAATCTGCACTGTTAGATATATTATTGATTGTGTATTTTATGAGTTCAGACTTCTACTTGATGGCATAATTTATATCTTCTTTCAGTAAGTTTTTTAATAAATTTAAACAATGACTAATCAGACATTCTCATGAACTGGAATATGTCATTATAACATAGCTGGACCCTTGTTTTTCTAGTTTATGCCCAGATTATCTGAATGATTTGCATCAGTAAATCATTATTTATGTGCACATATTATTCTCGTTAGATTACTAAAATTCATTTTATGGGCTATAAATTATCTGTTGCCTCACTAGTTTTGAGAGAATAAGTACTGAACGAGCGTGGAAGTGAATTGAGCGAGCGAAGCCTTCCTTGAGCTTCCCCCTTCCCTCACCCTACAATTTCATTTCCGCTTCAGCTTCCCCGGTTTAGTTGGTTTGGAGGATTAATTGATTGGATACCCGAGAACCATAATCTTTCAAAGGAACAGCTTCTACGACGATAGATAGGGGTCAGGTTTGACGACCTATGAACAACCTAAGTATGAGTTTTTTAAGATATATGTTAGCTAACTAAAATTCATTGCTGGACATGCATCACTTATTCTCACTTGTTGAGAGAACATGTATGTAAAGTATGAGTTGCTTAAGAAATATGCAGACCATATCATGTTGGAAAACGCATAACATTTACACTTCTAGTATTTTCAGCACAAACTTTCATTTGATTTTGCATGTAGTACGGATTGTAGGAAAGAGTGGATGGATTTAAAAGGATACCTGTTTATCACTACATCTTTATTTGATGATGGTCCGCTTGTGTGTTTGGCTTACACGGAACTTGTTAAGAATTCGTCCAAAATTATCCCTCTGTGGACTCTGTGCATAGCAGGGTTTCGTGCACGGAGCTGCCCCTTCTATTCAAGAACAATCTACTTTCATGATAGTTTTTTGGCTCAATGTGCTTATGTTCTGCTTGTTTCTCCTTTTAATGTATTTATTATTATTAGTTTTTCCATTGCAGATATTTCCAGAATCCCGAACCAGCTCCTGAAGCAGAGCAGTCAAGAGGAGGAGGATGTGCCTGTTAGCACAAGCTATCTCCCATATAGCAGGCGATGCCTTTCCTATTCACCTGCTAATTGATCATGATATTTGTTTTTTTTACCATTCATTCATGATCTTTTCCATTTAAATCCCCAGTTGTCACCATATGTACACTTGTGCTTTTGTATTGAGGCCATGATACAAAGTATAGTAGCCTAGAGCCGCTTACTGATTATTCACTTTCTTTTGACCCTTTTAAGGGCATAAGTGAATAGTCAGTACTCTGAAATAAGTGTATCCTACATGTACATTGTTTTTTTTAGGGTTTCAACCTTCCGCAATCTGATTGCTGATGTGATGTGCAACTGACTCAATTGACATCTTGATTTTGAGGTGATGCTCCATGTGTAGGCAATCTCGGCCTTTCGATTCAATTATGGATGAAGATTGATGGATGGAATCAGGTAGCATTGTAGACTCTTGTGCTTTCTGTTATAAGAATGATCTAGTTAGAATTGGCTATACAAGAAAACTTATGAAAGAATTACAATGGAGAAAAGATGAACATAAGATATATATATATAAACGACAACTTTATGATTGCAAAGAAGATGAAGCTCGAGGCCAGTGGAACACTGTCTCCTTAAAGCAGATTCGCCCCCTTCGGAGTGCTCGAAAACTAGTGCGGACGTCTACCTCCCAGGATATAACGAGCTCATAAGGCAGCCAGCATCCGCTCTTTGCTATGCGAACCGAACACGAAGAGGAGAACCGGAGAAGTTGATGCGGATGAAGATAGACAAAGAGCGAAGGGGAGAGAGATTGCTTCTTGTGTTCCTGAAGCTTGAAGGACTGCGGTATTTATAGCGTGGTGAAGAACGGCCTCGGAGAAAATTTCGGCGGAGATGGAGAGGTAACGTACAGATGACGCGGAGGAAATCTGTAACCGCCCCACGTGCAAATAATGCATACAAAAATCTGTAACCGCCCCATAATTGGCGTGATTGCCAAATCTGTAACCGCCCTACTCGGAAAATTTTCTCGTGGGCAAGCTGAACCCGAACCCGACCCGATTGCGCCAAGGCCAAAAAATATAATATCTCTGTAGGCAAAACTTAGTTTGTTCTAGGCCTCTGAGATTTAGTGCGACATTCGTGTCCATAGTCGCTACCGCACACGAAGTTCAAAGCTAATCGGGCTAGTTCAGATCCCGGGATTTGCACCCCCCTGCGCGGGCGCGCGAGACACAATCTCCTCAATAAGAGCTTACCTCCTATTGTTGGGTTTTCACTTATAAACTCATCCTCATTCTTTGCTCTACCCAATGTGGGACTAAACTTCCCACTTGTTCTTGGCCCCTTTGGGAATTATTTTTTCCCATTCACCAAATGCTATTTTTCCAATAATCCCCCACATGAATGGAAAAAAAGAAATTATTTGACTTGATTCAACTAGAAAGTTCTCCCATGATTCCTGCATAGGATAGGTAGGTGTTACCCTTTAAACCTTCCCTCGTGAAATATACTTAATTTACTAGCTGTCCAGTAGACATAATGTCCTTGAACTGTCCTGCTTTTCCTTGTAAATGAACCATATATTTCACATAGGAATCATTATCTCAATGTTCGGTTCTCATGATTATGTCCGGTTTGGCCATGGACATCAACCTGGTTCTGCGAGAGTTTCAAGAGAATTAAGCCCACAATTCTCTTGTTTTAGCGGCCCCACTTCACTCTTGCATAGGTGATTTATTTAATTCTTAAGTAAATCATTAAAGCAACATATGGCTACCCTGGATCGTTCAATGTCACTTGTATTGGAATGGGTCGAGGTTATCCTCTATAGTGACTACATTAAGTTCTCATAACTAGATTGTCCATTTGAACCTAGATCTTGGGATCTCCAGTCAACTAGGTATGGTTTTCCTTTATAAGAACTTCATACATTCATTGGCTTTAGGCCCATTCCTTTTGCCATCCTCTCAACTAATTCTCTGTTTAACCCTTTGGTTAGCGAATCTGCAATGTTATCCCGTGACCTCACATAGTCAATAGTGATAACTCCAGTTGAGAGTAGTTATTTAATGGTATTGTGTCTACGACGTATATGTCTAGAGTTATCATTATATAAAGCACTTTGTGCTCTCCCAATTGCTAATTGACTATCACAATGAATGCATATTGGTGGCACTGGTTTCTCTCATTTTGGAATGTCCTCTAGAAAATGGCCAGCGACCATTCGACCTCTTCTCCACACTTGTCCAAAGCAATGAATTCGATTCCATTGTGGACTTGGCTATAACGGTTTGTTTTGAGGACTTCAGATACAAAGATACCACCTAGTGTAAATACATATCCACTAGTGGACTTTGTGTCTTTCATATCGGATATCGGTTGCATCCTTTGTACCCTTCTATAAGCTGCTTTGGATATCTTGTATAATGAAGTCGTAATTAGAGTATATCTTAGGTATCTTAACACTCTCACGATTGCTTTTCAATGAGCGACTTTCGGATTACTAAATAAATATCTTGAGTTTACTAGCAGTAAATGCGATATCGGTCTAGTACAACTCATTAAGTACATTAAACTTCCAATAATTCTCGAGTATTCCACTTGAGAAATACTATCTCCTCTATTCTTCGCTAGATGGAGACTAGTGTCCAATGGAGTTCTAGCAATTCCAGAGTCATCCTTATTAAATCTTTCAAGGATCTTGTCCACATAATGAGATTGACTCAAAGTGATACCCTCTACTGTTCTAGTGACCTTAATTCCTAAAATCACATCAGCAGGTCTCATATCTTTCATGTTAAATTTTGAGTTTAACATGTTTTTGATAGATTTTACAATTTTGTCATCACTACCAACAAAGAGTATGTCATCCACATAACGGCACAAAATGACATAGCCTTTCTCGGTATCTTTAGTGTATACACACTTATCACACTCATTGATTTTGTATCCGTTCTCAATCATTGTATGGTCAAATTTTTCATGCTACTTCTTTGGGGCCTGTTTTAGACCATACAAGGACTTCACTAATTTACAAACTTTCTTTTCTTTTCCTGGAACCATGAATCCCTCGAGCTGTTCCATGTAGATTTCTTCATCTAAATCCCCGTTTAAGAAAGCCGTTTTTACATCCATTTGATGTACTTTCAAGTTTCTCAAGGCTGCGATTGTAAGAATCATTCTAATTGAATTTATTCTCGCCACAGGAGAATAAGTGTCAAAATAATCTAGGCCTTCTCGTTGCTTGTATCCTTTGATTACAAGCCTGACTTTATATTTATTGATTGAGCCGTCGGGTTTCATCTTCCTCTTAAAGATCCATTTAGATCCTAAAGGTTTACAACCAGAAGGAAGATCAACTAATTCCCACGTGTGATTTTACATAATTGAATCAATTTCACTATTGATTGCTTCTTTCCAAAGAGGTCCCTCCGAAGAACTTATAGCCTCAGTATAAGTTTGGGGTTCCTTTTTTAACAAATATGTTAGAAAATCATCTCCAAATGACCTTTCTACTCTTGCCCTTTTCTTTGCGTGTGGGTTACGTTTCTTGAACCGAATCATGATTTTCATCATCTTGATTCATAGCATCATATGTTCGTTTGATGGACTGATCCATCCTTTGGATTTACAAGGAAATATATTTTCAAAGAATGATCGTTCCTTGATTCCATTATCGTGTTCTTGTGTATATCCGAATTTGAGAATTATACACAAGGAACCGATAAGCGTTACTATTATGTGCATAGCTTATAAAAATACGACCCACTATCTTAGGACCTATTTTTATTCTCTTTGGTGTTGGGCGCTACTTTTGCAAGACACCCCACACTCATAAGTATTTGTAGGATGGTCTCCTATCTTTCCACAACTCATATAGAGTTTTTCTTGTTTCTTTCGGTACCATATTTAAAAGGTAATTGCTTGACAAAATAGCTTCACCCACATGTTTTGAGGTAATCACGAACTTAACGACATCGCATTCATCATTTCCTTTAAGGTGCGATTTTTACGTTCAGCAACACCATTTGATTGAGGTGAGTAGGGTGCGGTCACTTCATGTATTATTCCGTGTTGTGCACAGAATTCACCAATTGATGTTTCATACTCGCCACTTCTATCACTTCTCAATCTTTTTATTTTCTTATAGAGTTGATTCTCAACTTCATTCTTGTAGAGAATAAATTTCTCTAAGGCTTCGTCTTTGCTCTTTAACAAATACACATAACAGTATTTTGTGCAATCATCAATAAAGGTAATAAAATATTTATTACCACCTCTAGTTTGAACAAACTTTAGATCGCACACATCACTATGAATCAATTCAAGTGGTTCAGTGTTTCTCTCTATAGTTTGAAACGATGACCTTGTTAATTTTGCTTCAACACATATTCCGCATTTATATTTTGAATCAATTTTGAAAGGAGGAATATGGGCCAAGTTAATTAATCTACGTAATGTGTCATAATTAACATGACCTAGTCTACCATGCCACAAATTGGAACACTCAAGCAAATAAGCAGAAGTAGATTTATTTCCATTATTCTTAATAGCCATTACATTCAATTTGAAAAGGCCATTAGTGACATATCCCCTTCCCACATACACCCCATTCTTTGACAAAGTAACTTTGTCAGATTCAATAACCATGCAGAAGCCATGTTTGTTGAGCAGCGACCCAGACACCAGATTCTTGCGGATATCTGGCACGAACAAGACATCAGTCAAGGTCACTGTCTTGTCAGAAATCATCTTGAGCAACATCTTTCCTTTGCCTTCTATAGCTGAAGAGGCAGAGTTCCCCATATGGATCTTCTCGCCTTCAGTCGGTGAGAATGTGGAGAACATGTCCTTGTTGGTGCAGACATGTCTTGTAGCACCAGTGTCAAGGTACCACTTTATTGGGTTGGACCCCACCATGTTCACCTCAGAGACTACCGCGATCAGATCATCATCACCCACGCAGTCAACTATGTTGGCTTCTTTCTTCTTTGGGTGCCTGCATTCAGTGGACTTGTGGCCTAGTTTGCCATAATTGAAGCAACTTCCTGCAAACTTCTTCTTGGCGACTCCTCCTTTGGTCCCAAGCTTCAGATTTTCCTTCTTGCCCTTGTTGTTTTCTCTTTTGTGCTCTACAACATTTGCCTTTGCTGTCAAAGGCCCGGATGCTTTGCGCTCGGAGCCTCGGTTCTCCTCCTCAATTCGGAGTCGAACAATGAGCTCCTCCATGTTCATCTCCTTGCGCTTGTGTTTGAGGTAATTCTTGAAGTCCTTCCATCCGGGAGATAGCTTCTCGATCACCGCAGCCACTTGGAAGGTCTCGCTCAGCACCATTCCTTATGCTTGGATTTCGTGCAAGATCACTTGAAGTTCCTGCACCTGATTCATCACAGTCTTCGAATCCATCATCTTGAAGTCTAGGAAGCGGCCGACGACAAATTTCTTTGCCCCGGCGTCTTGATCTTGTACTTCTTATCCGGGGATTCCCATAACCGTTTAGGCTGTTTGTACCACGGCATACACCCGTACAGCGAATCGTCGCGGACTATTCATTATATAGTTCTTGCACAAAAGTCGAGTGTTTCCAAGCCGATGGCGCTAATCACTTGCGCATCCGCTTTGCCCTCAGGCATCACCGGAGCATCCTCCGTTAAAAACCTCGCAAGGTTCAACGTGGTGAGATAAAACAATATCTTTTGCTGCCATCTCTTGAAGTTCAAATCATTGAACTTCTCCGATTGCTCAATGTGGTTGACGGAAACCGTCGACCCACTAACCGGGACAGCCACTTGGATTGCGGCAGCGGCATCTTGGGCAGAAGCAGCGGCATTGGCGGATCCATTCCCGTTGGCAAAATCTTCACTGGAGGAAGCCATCGCAACTCAACTAGGATCTGCTTTAAGATTGTTATAAGAATGATCTAGTTAGAATTGGCTATACAAGAAAACTTATGAAAGAATTACAATGGAGAAAAGATGAACATAAGAAATATATACATAAACGACGACAACTTTATGATTGCAAAGAAGATGAAGCTCGAGGCCAGTGGAACACTGTCTTCTTAAAGCAGATTCGCCCCCTTCGGAGTGCTCGAAAACTAGTGCGGACGTCGCCTCCCAGATACAACGAAGGCAGCCCAAGCATTCGCTCCCTCTTGCCGCGGCGAACACCTAAGAGGAGAACCAGAGAAGTTGATGTGGACGAAGATAGACAAAGAGTGAAGGGGAGAGAGATTGCTTCTTGTGTCCTGAAGCTTGAAGGACTGCGGTATTTATAGCGTAGTGAAGAACGGCCTCGGAGAAAATTTCGGCGGAGATGGAGAGGTAACGCATGATGATGCGAGGAAATCAGAATCGCCCCACGCGTGATAATGCATACAAAAATCTATAACCGCCCCACAATGGGCGTGATCGCCAAATCTGTAACCGCCCTACTCGCGAAATTTTCTCGTGGGCAAGCTAAACCCGAACCCGAACCCGACCCGATTGCGCCAAGGCCAAAAAATATAATATCTCTGTAGGCAAAACTTAGCTTGTTCTAGGCCCCGAGATTTAGTGCGACACACTAGTTCAGGCAAATCGGGCTAGTTTAGATCCCGGAATTTGCACTGCGCGGGCGCGCGAGGCACAATGTCCCCAATAAGAGCTTACCTCCTATTGTTGTGCTTTCACTTATAAACTCATCCTCATTTTTTGCTCTACCCAATGTGGGACTAAACTTCCCACTTGTTCTTGGCCCTTTGGGAATTATTTTTTCCCATTCACCAAATGCTATTTTCCCAACACTTTCTACGTCAAGCGAGTAGTGGAGATATACTGGTAAAGATTCCTCATTCCTTATATGCGGCATGTATTCACAATTATGTACCTTAGCTTATACTTACTGTAAACAATTTGTCGCAGATTTCTTTATCTTATTACTACTGTAAACTGGTTCTCATAGGATATCAGCCTATTTAGGTGCAAAATATGTTTCAAGATTGATCATGTCATTACACTAAAATTTTCTGAATATGCATACATCATGTAGGGGTGGTAAACGATCGAACCGAATCGAATACTAAGGTGTTCGTATTTACATTTGTTTAGAATTATCGAATTCAAATGCGAACTCTAATATTCATATATGGAGTTTTGAATTGAACTTCGAATACTTAGTATTTGATAAATATTCATGAATATTCACGAATACTTATCAAATATCAAAGTATATTTATTCATAACACAATTTGATTTTCAAATAGTATTTAAATTCATAAATATAAAATTTCCTTTATAATATATGATGTATATATATTTAAATCAAAATTTCCATTAGAAAATAAATTTAAGATTGTTTAAATCTTAAAATTAGTACATAAAACTTAAGTAGAAATGATAAGTGGGTTAAAACTATGACATCATATGTGCAATAATACAAATAATAAGTGATCAAATTTTGAGCGAATATTTGATAGACAAGCGAATCGAATATACATCTGGTTAAATTCTATTCGTTAGTAAACTCAAATACAAAAAAATATTTATTTAGTGGTAAATGAATTACCGAATCGAATATGACCGAATAGTTACTCGAACAATTATCAAACTATTTATTAATTATTTGGTTCATTCCACCCCTAACATCAAGCAAGCAAAATACCTTGATAAATTACACATCCAAGGTGCACTCACTTTCTACTCTATGACCCACCTCATCATAGACGAAGCAAAAATAAAACATTACAAGGCTACCAATCGCGCCGAAAGACGAGAACGCGACCACAACAGGGAAAGGCGTTATCATCGAAACCCTGTAGCTGAACAAAGCATATAGCGTCGTCGAGAAAAACCACACTGCCGCCTTCAAGCGCTGCCTCGTCGCATTCCTCTCCGTCGCTTTGATCAGCTTGTTGAAACACAGGAAGAGGACTATGAGGTTGAGATGGATGACGACGCCGAACGCCAAGGTTTTCGGGTCGTCGATGGTCCGATAAATCTCCGAGAGCAAGCTGAAGAAGAGGAAGATGAAGATGAGAGGGGAGATTGAGGATTGTTGCTCTGAGCTGGGTTTGGTCTCCATTGATGTTTTTGTTTTTGAGAATTGAGGTGAGCTTAAGTTGGTTATATAAGTATTACATGGAGCCGATGGAAATGTCCGTGTGAGTTTCCTTTGGCAAGGGGACGGGTGTAGCTGCCACAGTGCGTGTGGACCTCACGCGCGAGCGTGACTAGCATAAACGAGAGACTTGAAAGGAACAGCTGCGACGACTGAAAGCAAGCGCTGTTGTCAAAAAGTGTGAAGTTTCCTTGAAGTTTCCGTGGAATTTTTTGGGACTTTTTATGCTTATTACGCGGATCACGGACGACAGCAAGTTTGTTTTTTTCCCTGATGCCGATGTAAAGTTATTGGGATCTTTAATCATCAATAGTGTTCACAATATTTCTTATCGTCTTGGCATTTGATTTTGTGAACCGCGCTTCACTGTCTTTGTTCACGAAATGAAGGTGGAGATCGTGAAATATTAGGAAATCTATTGATAGTGAGATCCCAATCCGATGTAAAGACCCCCAAGTCTTCTTTTCTTATTGTTTTATATTAGGGGTTGTTTGGATGGCGTGAGGAAACTAGAGTATTTATGACATATAATAGGGAAAGTGGTTGTTAAACTTTATGACTATCCATTTGATTATTTACATTATTTAATTAGGAATCCTGTGAATCTTAAAATAATAATATTACGCTATTTGGATAGCATAATGTAAACTTGAAAAATGATAGTTATGTGTATCCTATTAAAATGTTTGTTTTATAATGGATAGGATTACCTCGTGATATAGAAAAAGTCTAATAATCCAATTTATCTCTCTAACTAGTAGCAATCGAATAATTAATTTAAGACAACTCATAAGAATAGAGGGACCTTATTGTAATTTTAATTATTTGAGGGACTTATTTTGAAAATCTTTAAGAATGGAACCTAATACTAATTCAAATATTTGAGGGGCTAATTCAAGTATGAAAGATTACGGGACTAATTTGAAAAGGAAAAAAAATAATAATTTATGGTCATCATAATCTCATGAGGGCAATAAACAAAGTTTTGATTTTTTTTATTCATTTCCTTTGCCACCCACCCAACTTACACTGTGTCAGCTTTCCCACAAAATCACTTCAAATCGGAGAAACTTTGCTTTCTACACCTCACCAAAATGTGTTAGTTTTCCATGCCAAAGAAGATTCAAACAAACACGATAAGCTAACTGTAGGGCCCATAAATTAACAGCTTTACATGATTTTCATTACAAAAAAATGCAATCAAATAGGTGCTTATAGTGAAAGTAAAGAAAGCTGACACAATGGCCCATATATTTACACTTTACCATCACTTTCTTTCCAACCAAATGCATACAAACAGGCCCTTACTGGTCCTGAATATAATATTTTACTAAAGTTGCCACTGTTTGTTTTCTAAGCCTTGGTTTCGGTCAAGTTCCACCTACTGCTTTAAATCTTTTAAGTCTTTTATATCATATATGCACAGAATCCACTAATAATACCATTGACTTTTCGGTAAATTATTGAAACTTGCTTGCATCTTTCGTTAAAGTCTTTCAAGGAAAAGGAAAACCACACAGATTCCTTTTCGTTATGATATTGTTTAAGTTGCCCAGGGATCAAATATTCTAATTTGTGGTTATCTGTTTTGTAGTTTCTTATTTGCTTCAAGTGCGAATTTATTTAAGCACTAGCAAACTGTTAGCTCTAAATAGCAGTCAGCTATTTCACATTGCGTCTGCGTTTTCAAAAGCCTAGGTCAAGTTTGAATGAAATTCTCTCACGTTAGATCAGACCTTGCCTTACAGTGAGCTCTACTTATTATTGCTAGGGGTATGTTGGCATAGAATTTCTTTAATAATAGTTTTTCTAGTTAAAACAAAAGGAAAATGTCAGGCGTATATAGTTGTTGCCTTCTTCTCATCCTTACATATATTGCTATTTTGTGTTACTTTTTATAAGTATAAAACTCATAATAAACAAGAAATCGAAGGAATTTTATTATTGCAGAACCTAATTAAAGTCCACCAAGAATAGAAATCTGATCTCAAACATGGCTAGTTCCGATCAATTTCTGCCAAGCCTGAAAAGTTCACATGTGTAAATTACAAATAGTGAGCTAATCTGACGCGTTATTGCTTACAACCCTAGGACTTCTCTCTACAATTGATGAAAAGTCTTCTGCCTACCCATACTCCTTCATCACCTACTAAAACTACCCCTCAAACTTTCGCTTCTTACAAAACTACCGAGGACATAAATTTTTTGTTATAACTGAATTCTTAGCACATTCTCTGACAAAATTCATGACATTTATTATGAGTATAAGAGTGCAAAAGAATTGTGGGAAGCATTAGAGTCCGAATACAATTTAGATGATGCCTGTATCAAATGTGTCTCCTCCTCTTCTTTAAATAAGTATTGTATGGTAGATGGTAAACCTATCAATGACCAACTCCATGAATTTCAGGACTTCATTCGACACCTCCAGTCCAAAGGAAATACATTCCCTAAATACTATAAGGTGTCTTGTCTTATAGATAAACTCCCTCCTTTTTGGTCTAACTTTGCTAAGGATCTCCTTCATCTACAAGGTGACCTTACCATTGTTCAAGACCTTAAAGCCATTCGCATAGAGGATCAAAATAAGCAAACCTCCGAACCAAAATATGAATTGAAAGCCAAATTCAACCTAGTTGAGGATAAGCCTAAACCGTCTAATTTCAAACTACTTCAAGAAGGGTAATCATTCCCACCTAAGTCATCATAGAAACTCTATACCTTCTAGTCGTAAGTCTGACACTAAGTTCTACTTTTATCTGTGGGAGAACAAACCACCTTGCAACCTAGTGCTTCTACCGGAACAAAGAACTGTCAAGGCTCTTACCAAGGAAAATGTTGGACAAGGAACACACAAGGTGAACATGGTGGAAGAGAAATTTGATTCCTTTGGGTTTGTAGACATTTCTCTTCTTTGAATTTCACTCTCTCTTTGGTGGTTAGACTCTGGAGCTTATATTCATATTTCAACTATTTACTTCTCCTTTTCAACCTATTAGGAATCATGCAGATGAAATATAATCCTGACAGACCATTCCACCATACAAGTGAATGGTACCGTGCATGTAGACTTGAAGATGACTTTTAAAAAACTCTTTGCAATGTCCTGCATGTATCTTCATTTTGGATGAATCTGATCAGTGAATCCATTTCGATGAAAGCTGGAGAATCAAATAAATTAACCATTTCTAAGAATAATGTATTTATAAGAAAAGACTCTGTGACTGATGATTTTCCAGTTGAATATAATAAACCTTCTGATAATGCATATTTTTCCTTTCTTTCCTCCTGTTATAAAGGTTGAATCTTATGATAAATGTCATGAATGATCTTGGACAAGCTGATTCTTGGAATAAAATTATCTATATCCTTTAGATGTATGTCTCTTGAGTATGTTATTAGCATTGAGAAGATGCTTCATGAATCCATCTTATTCAAAAGCTAACCCTTTAGTATACCTGATTTTCAATTGCCCTAAAGAATAATGAAGGTGAATATGTGTCCTAGTACAGACACTCTTAGTTTGTTGGATCTCTTCTTTCTTTGTCCAACAGAACCGGTCCTTATATGCCTATTTGGGTCTTAGCATATATACAAGTAACCTAAGGAACTCTGGAGGCCGAGCTTATAATATTAGACACTACCTGTTCTAAAGTTGAATGCCTCTTGACTTTGTAAAGACTGAGGAAGATCTTATAAACCACTTGATATAGGATCTTCTAGGACTTTAGTCCTATAATCATCGAGGGGAATGAGGTTAAACCCATAGTTGAGGTCACCTTGATGTGGTTGTGAGAACAATATGGTTGTATGAGCTTGTTGATGTAAGTGAACTTTGATGATGTATGAACTTATTGATGTTAGTGGGTTTTCAATTGATAAGTTGTAAGGTTTCATGGTTGCATTTATTTTTGTTGTTCTTGTGGCAGTGAGTGTGCTTTTGGTTGATGGAATTTATGGAATGTTGCTCGTTGTCAGCATCTTAGAGGTGAAGCCCCATATGCATTTGGAAATAAACTAGGGGAGTATTACTATGAAGAAGATGGTATCGACAAGGGTAATGGTGGATGGAACAAAAGCTTTCTTATGTTCAATTAGTATCATGAGCTTGTTGATGGGGATCTTAAGGATTTTTAAGTTTTTATGAGTGTGTTTGTTCAACAAAAGCACGGTGTTTAAACAATTTGTTAATTATTGTCTTTTTCTTTTTCTTCTTCTTCTTCTGTGTTTTTTGTGTGAGAAATGATCACGCTGTGACACGAGATATCAATACATAGGGATATATGTTATTTCAACTAATTCAATACTGTGTGTGCGGTGGCAGTGCCTAGATGGTCATATGAATATGATTTTCTCATTATCTTTCTAGACAAATTGTCTTCGGATATATGTATTCTTTGTTCACCTATCATTGTCGATTCATTTTGATTCTAATTACATAATGTGATTTGGACTTATTGCAATTTGATTTGGACTTATTGCAATTGAGTCTTTCTTTTCATTTTGGTTATAAAGTACATAATTCTTACATATTTCCCTCATAATATGAATATTTCCCATCTCTCCCTTGTAACTCATTTGCTATGGGAAAAAAAAATCTTGTACTCCTAGTTTGATCACTTTAAAATGATAGGAGAAAAACATCCTATAATCCAAATAAACATCATCACCAATAACCTCACTAGAACTTCACCAACAATATTAAGTTTGTACAATACACTAATAACCACATCTAAAACTTCATCACCAATAGAAATAAGTTCATACACAAACACCAATAACCACATCTAAACTTCTTCACCAACACTAGTAAATCCATACAAAAGTAAGAAATTTCTAGTAAAAGGCCAAATCTAGCAATGCATGAAATAAAAACACAACAACCAGCTCTAAAAATCAATCATCACTACTTCATCAAACACTTAAAGGAAAAATAAATGGAAAAATGTAGACGGTGGGTTGGCTGAGGCAGGTAGCAGGCAACAACCATGGACCGAGTTGTCTACGAGCGTCGGATGCCGGAGACTAGCGGCGAAGTCGAAGTAGGGCCAGCAGCAGGGTGACGAGCTTTGGGTGCCAGAGATGAGCAGCGAGGGCTATAGAAGATCAGAGGTCAAAGGCGGAAGAGCGAGGTGGCGGTGAGCTTCGGGCGGCAGAGTCAAAGTAGGGCGACGACGGTGGCGATGAGCCCTAGAATTTCATCCCCTCTTTGTTCTCTGTTGAAATAAAGAAGAGATGCAAATATAGGGGGAGGAGAATCATAATGAGGACAATGCCAGCTCATTTCTCTGTCGAAAAGGTTTTTTTTTTGCAAAATGACCAACCAATTGAGATCTAAGGCCTGATCTGTCCACCTCACTACCAATTAAACTTAGTTTACTTGGTACCAAGTAACTCCATCCATATATATATATATATATATATATATATATATATATATATATATATATATATATATATATATATATATATATATATATATATATATATATATATATATATATATATATATATATATATATATATATATATATATATATATATATATATATATATATATATATATATATATATATATATATATATATATATATATATATATATATATATATATATATATATATATATATATATATATATATATATATATATATATATATATATATATATATATATATATATATATATATATATATATATATATATATATATATATATATATATATATATATATATATATATATATATATATATATATATATATATATATATATATATATATATATATATATATATATATATATATATATATATATATATATATATATATATATATATATATATATATATATATATATATATATATATATATATATATATATATATATATATATATATATATATATATATATATATATATATATATATATATATATATATATATATATATATATATATATATATATATATATATATATATATATATATATATATATATATATATATATATATATATATATATATATATATATATATATATATATATATATATATATATATATATATATATATATATATATATATATATATATATATATATATATATATATATATATATATATATATATATATATATATATATATGCACCGGTTTGTTCGGATCCAGTATTGCCAGTTTTCAATTCTAAAAGTGATAAAACCTCTTCAAATAAATCAACAGGAATTGTATCAAACAAGCATAATATGATTTAAGGCACAACTTCAACCATCGTAGGCTTTGGGCAAATTGGAGTACAAGGTCTTCATCACAGGACATATAGTGTCGAGTCGATCATACCATGCAAATAACATGCGGCACGTAGAACTACTAACAAGCCAGGAGTATTGGTCGAGGTTCTGTTGAAGGCAAAGGTGATGGTGAGGACACCGTGGAGGATATTGTGTCCATGCCCCATATAGCTCCAATCCCTATTAATGGAAATCCCATAACATTCCCAACGATAATGTCATTTTCCTCCATAGACATGATGTGAGGGTCGTCGGCTTCATCCTGAGTAGAGGGTCGTCGGCTTCATCCTGAGTAGTGTGTAGTGCTGCCTCCCTTGACGGGACATCAAAACTCTCCAAAATCACACATAAGAATAAAAAATTTGCATCATTGATTAGCAAAGAGAAAGAATAAATTGCTATAGAATACTCATGACAAAGATTTATTAGAAATTTTGCCACCAACTTGAGGTTTTTTCTAATCTTTGCTTCAGCTTTATAAGTTGGGCGAAAGGTACCTGAGCTAACTTAGCCTTTAAATTGATCAGTATTATC
This sequence comes from Asparagus setaceus, assembly GCA_012295165.1. Classification (NCBI taxonomy): domain Eukaryota; kingdom Viridiplantae; phylum Streptophyta; class Magnoliopsida; order Asparagales; family Asparagaceae; genus Asparagus; species Asparagus setaceus. The sequence goes on from CM022706.1 coordinate 75,044,948, forward strand.
GGTTTCCTCTGCAAATTTATAAAGTTATTAGAGGTGGTTGTCATACTGAGAATTAAGAGAATATAAAACTTTAAATAATCTATACAATGTCTCAACAATAACCATATTCAAGATTAGCAAATGATGTTGATCCCAAGTGTTGGTCAAGCTTGCATTTGCTATTTCGATTCATTGATCCCTTCTCAGATTTTTTTTCTATGAAAAGTATTTTTTAGTAAAGATGCAACGAATGTATAATGTTTGTTAATAGTATAGTTTAAATGAAAAATACTTTTACTTCCTCAGTGTCCCTATAGAAAAGAAGAGATGTGAAATGATCAAGGTCCACAATCATCGACGTTCAAAAACTTCTTCCAGTCTTTTGAGTATTTATCGTGGGTTGAGACTTTCAACTCATGCCACTATTGTTTGAGCACGACCTCAATCTTTACATTGAAAACATAGTGGCAGACCCTGGGATGGTCCTCAAGAAAATACTTTTCCTACAATTTTCATACCCAAACTGAGTCGCCTATCTTACATTAGAAGTCCAAAGAATTAACAATAATTATGGGACGGGAGTCTAAGGATAATGTTAACTGTCTTTTTACTCACTAAATTGGATATATAACACATTATTGTGCTATATATCACACTAATTTTGGAAAACATAATTTTTTATTAAATCAAATATTTTCACAACACAAGCAAACTTATAGGACCACACATATGCACATATATTAAGGATAAAGTTAGAAATATGTTTAAAGTTAGGATTAGGGTTTCCAATTAGGATTAGTTTTGAAAATTATTCAATGAGGATTAATTTCTAAAAGTGTTCAAATAGGGTTAGGATTAGGAGTATTAGGGCTAAATGTAGTTCAATTAGGATTAGGGTTTCCAATTAGGATTAGGGTTTCCAATTAGGATTAGGGTTTCCAATTAGGATTAGGGTTTCCAATTAGGATTAGTTTTGAAAATTATTCAATGAGGATTAATTTCTAAAAGTGTTCAAATAGGGTTAGGATTAGGAGTATTAGGGCTAAATGTAGTTCAATTAGGATTAGTTTTGAAAATTATTCAATGAGGATTAATTTCTAAAAGTGTTCAAATAGGGTTAGGATTAGGAGTATTAGGGCTAAATGTAGTTCAATTAGGATTAGGGTTTCCAATTAGGATTAGGGTTTCCAATTAGGATTAGGGTTTCCAATTAGGATTAGGGTTTCCAATTAGGATTAGGGTTTCCAATTAGGATTAGGGTTTCCAATTAGGATTAGGGTTTCCAATTAGGATTAGGGTTTCCAATTAGGATTAGGGTTTCCAATTAGGATTAGGGTTTCCAATTAGGATTAGGGTTTCCAATTAGGATTAGGGTTTCCAATTAGGATTAGGGTTTCCAATTAGGATTAGGGTTTCCAATTAGGATTAGGGTTTCCAATTAGGATTAGTTTTGAAAATTATTCAATGAGGATTAATTTCTAAAAGTGTTCAAATAGGGTTAGGATTAGGAGTATTAGGGCTAAATGTAGTTCAATTAGGATTAGTTTTGAAAATTATTCAATGAGGATTAATTTCTAAAAGTGTTCAAATAGGGTTAGGATTAGGAGTATTAGGGCTAAATGTAGTTCAATTAGGATTAGTTTTGAAAATTATTCAATGAGGATTAATTTCTAAAAGTGTTCAAATAGGGTTAGGATTAGGAGTATTAGGGCTAAATGTAGTTCAATTAGGATTAGGGTTTCCAATTAGGATTAGTTTTGAAAATTACACATAAGAATAAAAATTTGCATCATTGATTAGCAAAGAGAAAGAATAAATTGCTATAGAATACTCATGACAAAGATTTATTAAAAATTTTGCCACTAACTTGAAGTTTTTCTAATCTTTGCTTGACTTTATAAGTTGGTGAAGGTACCGAGCTAACTTAGCCTTTAAATTGATCATTATTATCGGTTTCCTCTGCAAATTTATAAAGTTATTAGAGGTGGTTGTCATCTTGAGAATTAAGAGAATATAAAACTTTAAATAATCTATACAATGTCTCAACAATAACCATATTCAAGATTAGCAAATGATGTTGATCCCAAGTGTTGGTCAAGCTTGCATTTGCTATTTCGATTCATTGATCCCTTCTCGATTTTTTTTCTATGAAAAGTATTTTTAGTAAAGATGCAAGAATGTATAATGTTTGTTAATAGTATAGTTTAAATGAAAAATACTTTTACTTCCTCGGTGTCCCTATAGAAAAGAAGAGATGTGAAATGATCAAGGTCCACAATCATCGACGTTCAAAAACTTCTTCCAGTCTTTTGAGTATTTATCGTGGGTTGAGACTTTCAACTCATGCCACTATTGTTTGAGCACGACCTCAATCTTTACATTGAAAACATAGTGGCAGACCCTGGGATGGTCCTCAAGAAAATACTTTTCCTACAATTTTCATACCCAAACTGAGTCGCCTATCTTACATTAGAAGTCCAAAGAATTAACAATAATTATGGGACGGGAGTCTAAGGATAATGTTAACTGTCTTTTTACTCACTAAATTGGATATATAACACATTATTGTGCTATATATCACACTAATTTTGGAAAACATAATTTTTTATTAAATCAAATATTTTCACAACACAAGCAAACTTATAGGACCACACATATCGCACATATATTAAGGATAAAGTTAGAAATATGTTTAAAGTTAGGATTAGGGTTTCCAATTAGGATTAGTTTTGAAAATTATTCAATGAGGATTAATTTCTAAAAGTGTTCAAATAGGGTTAGGATTAGGAGTATTAGGGCTAAATGTAGTTCAATTAGGATTATTAAGATATAAATTAGGACGGCAATATTTAAAATTGTTCAATTAGGATTAGGGTTAGGGTTTAGGGTATTTGGTAAAATATAATTTAGTTAGGGTTGGGGTTTAGGATATTTGGGTGATTCAAATAAAATTGAACAATAAACAACAGAAGTTACCCAAAAAAGAGAGTTTTTCTAAGAAATCTGACCTTAACGATGGTGCAGAGGCTCAATTTGGTTGTGGTCAGAGGAGCGGTGGCAGTGACAGCAACCGCTTAGCGGCGTAGCTATGATGTCATCAATCTTAAAAGCTAAGACGACATTGTCAACACTAGGAGAGAAGGAGATCGGGGGAGATAGGGGGTTGGTTGTGGCTTCAGTCGGTTGGGGAGATCAGTCGAGATGGGGGAGGGGGAGAGTGAGAACAAGAGAGAGTGAGAACGAGAGAGAGGAGAGCCGCACAGTTAGGGCTTAGGGTTTTCTTTGGATAAGTTTTTTTTTGTGGGTTCCACTATCCTAGACAGAATTCCGTCTAGGATACACCCAAGACATATTTCCATCTAGGATAGCGGGTCCCACCAATAAATAAAAATTTTAATTATATATCATCCGTCTAGGATGACATTCTAGACTACATTTCTGTCTAGGATGCTCGCATTTTAGACGGAGCATCCTAGACAGCATATTCCATCTAGGATGCGGGGCATTCTAGACGGATCAGTTCTTTCTAGGATGCTCTGTCTAAGATGCATCATTTTTTTCAAGTGAGCAAGACAAATAAATTGGATGTGATAATATCTTAAATACAAAAAAAGTAGGTCATTTGATATTTTTCTTGATTAGAAAGTTGACAATACGAAATTTAGAAATTACTTGGAATTCAATTTGCTATCTTTATTAAAATTTAAAAGCTTTTATTGATAATAGTCCCTTAAATCTTTCATATTTTGAACATACTTCCTCAAATCATTAAAATTGCAATTAAGTCTGCCAATTTTAAGTTATTTTGGAATAAGCCTCAAATCATTGAAATTGCTATTAGGTCCTGAAGTTCTTAAGTTATTTTCAAATTAGTTTCCCAAATCAAGAGTAAAAGTAGCAATTACAGTAATTAATTTGAAATAAGCTATGAGAATTGGAGGATCTAATAGCATTTTCAATAACTTATGGGACTAATTTCAAAATAATTTAATTATTAGGGTACATAATAACAATTTAAATGTTGGAGGGACTTTACTTTAAAATACGAAAGACTTAAGAGGCTAATACCAAAAAGCCCTAAAAGGAAAGAAATAAATGAAAACAAACAAAAACTTAGGGGATGTACAAGTTTCGCGCAAACAGAATATATAATGTCAGGAATTTAAATATGTCAAACATATGAAGTATAAGCGTCCCAATGCTACGAACCAAATAAGTTGACTTCAAGCTGTCGAGTTGTCTAAATTATATCTACTGTACTCACAGTTTAATTCGCTAACGATTATTTAAGTTGAATAAATTAATAATTATTTATTTGTTCATTTTTCCATTCAAAATTAAGTATGCCTCATATATTTCTATTCCACAACCTCACAATCTAGCAAAGTTTTGACAAAGTTACCTCTGTGATCTCTCTGATCCCTTATCACACTCGTCGTTCTCTAGGGTCTTTTGATGAGTCATCAATTTTTAAAAATGAAAATAAAAGATAACAAATCCAAAATATTCTTTCTAAGGAGTAATATTTTGTTATCACTTTTCGTATCAAATAGACTCTTCTAGTTTAAATCCATGATTTATTATTATTTTTTAGGGCAGTTTGTTATTCGTTATGTCTTCCTTTATATCTCATTTCTATATTTTGTGGACTGTTGTGAATATTGAGAACTACTTTTGATATTGAAAATGTGAGGAAAGAGGTTGGTGAGGGAATAGGTAGGAAAAGGACAGTGAGGAAGCACTATTAGTGGATTTGGTATAATTTAAATAAATTGAAAAAAAAGAGATAATTTATGGTATAATATTCTAGAAGGCCTATTTCAGAAAACCCGTCGATTTAAGGGAGACACGTGAAAAAATCAAAGACTGAAATTAAATGCAAAAGTCTAAGGAGTGTTAGTCAACTGGAACAATTTTATAAGAAAAGGGATAATTGTTAAAGTGAGATAATTTTGTGAAAGTGAGATATTTTAGTAGGACAATTGGGAACTTTTTTGTTTTTTGAAATAGGATATTTTGATAAAATAATACGGGATAACTTGTAATAACCAAAAGTATATAATCTATGCATTTTGATGATATAACTACTATTTTATATTTTCAAACTTACTATTATTGATTAATAATTGCTAACATGATTGGGAACTTAATATTTTTATTTTTATGCATTATTATATTACAAGTCTAAAAACTATAGTTTTTTCTAGTCCCTTCCTTTTTTACTCCCACAAATCTCTTTCCCTCCTATCCTAATTTCAATTATTTTTAATAAATTATAAATCTATGATTTTTTTACTTCAAACTAATAATTAAAATCTCATATTCGGTAAAAATAAAAATAGCATATAGAGAGGCAGTGTGATCTGAAGGTGGAGAGAATGGAGAAAAGAAAATAAATATAAAAAATAAAAATAAGAAAATAAATAGGAGAGTTCTAGTGTTTTTACCATGTAGTTCTAACTTCTAGACTAAAACTTGGGATAATTTGAGAGACTGAAACTCTATTTTGGTGTAGAGAAATGAAAAAAGTGGGATAATTTTTTACTATCGTTCTCGTTCTAATTTTGTTACAATTCTAATTGACTAAGACTATAAAATTTTATCATAGTTCTAATTCTAATTGACTAACACCATAAAGTTTTATCCCATAAATTATCCTAGCTCTAGATATAAGCTCTAGATATAAGCTTTACCATAAAGCTTTTTTTTCCTTGCCCTTTTTACTCTTTCAAATTGTCTTGAATGTGAATTTTCCTGCATCCAACTCATCCTTTGCCGTTCAGGCATCCCCCAATAGCAGAAAACATGACACCGTCGTAGGCTTTTTAAATTGTAGCCTATATATTTGTACTTACTATTAAGGGTTTTTAAGATATTAGGCTCGCCACATATATCATATTTGAAACTATTCCTCCAAATCTTCATATTTTAAAATTAGCCCCTCAATTATGTTAAGTATTTCAAAATACTTAATATAATTGGGGACTAATTCAAAATATAAAGATTTGGAGGACTAATTTGAGAATACTTAAAGACTTAAGGGACAAATATCAAAATATGAAAAGATGATGATATTTCCCTCACTCTCTTCTCTCGCTCCCCCAGCGCCCCCGGCGGACGCCGTTCTCTCTCCCCCACAACAAACTTCTTGATTGCACGTGGGACCCACATTGCTTTCTTCCTCACGTTGCTCTCGATGTGTCTCTCTCTCACCTTGTAAAGTTATTCCTCTTTCAATTTTAAAACATTTATACTCTCTACAATACAAAATTTCATATGAAAGTATTTTCAATTTAAAACTATAACTATCTTTAGAATAAAAATTGCATAACAAAACAGATGATGATATTTCCTTCTTTCTCTCTGATGATACGGCTAGTTCTGATGCAATTGTTAAAAATCAGCCATCAGCGTAAAACAATCCCTGGATTTTCGAAATAGATCTCTTCCACCTTATTAGGGCCATCAATCACCTTGACAATAGGAAAGCACCAAGCAAAAAAAAATTCAAATAAAATAGAAAATTAACAAGCAGTATACTGCAGAAAAGAAAAGCAAGACAAAGCTATATAAGGATTTACAAGGTTTGACAATTGCCTCTACAAGGAGAAATTTGAGTCTTCTTCTTTCTCAGAGATTACAAAGATTTAATCTTTCTTGTATTCCTCAAGAAGACCCCAAGAAACTCTCTCAATCTCTTAAACTCCTCACAAATCCTAGATTTCTCTCCTTTTTTTTTTCTTTCTTTCTACAACTCTTTTACTATATGCAACTCTCTTTTGGCTCTCCTCTGAACTCTAGACCTAGGAAACCCGTATTTATAGGGTTAAGCTCAAATACAAACAAACTAGGAATTGTAACCCGAATAGATTTCCCGTAATACTAATCATCGTCTCGCTAGACACCTATGACACAGTCTAAGGTGATGTTCTAACGCCTCGTTTGGTATGCGGGAATGGAGTCAAGCGAGAATGGAATGAATGTAGGAATGGAATGGAATTAATGTGGGAGTGGAATGCTCATTCCAATTCTCGTGTTTGTGTGCGATTAGAGAATTAAGTGAGAATATCTTTAAGAAGGGTATATTCAAAATTTATTTTATATTTTCATTCTCACTTAAGTTGGAATATCAATTCCTTGATAACTCATTGGGAATAGCAATTCTCACATTAAGTGGGAATTGATGAGAAGTGGGAATGACATTTCTAGCATCCAAAAACACATCATGTTTGGTAAGTATGAATAAGAAGTTAGAATTGCATTCCATTCCCACTAATTCCCGCGTACCAAACGAGGCGTAAAAGTCCAGAGTACATGAAACACCTATCAACCACCACCTAAGAATGTGCTATTATCAACCAGATAGAACTAGACGCTTGAGGCATCATCTATCAAATGGTTGATCTAACTTTCGCTTATTCTTCACTTGTTTGGACTTGTGCTTTGTCTTTAGGGCTAAGATACAACACTAAATCCAACCACTCTTTTGAGAAAAAAATTTATTTAAAAAGAAATATTTAATTAGAGTAAAAGATAAGAAAAACACAACATTCATGAAAACAACATCATGGTTGATTGTTCAAAGTTAAAGAAATATTTTGAAACTTAAGAGATGTACAAGTTTCGGTGCAAACAAACAAAACATATGATGTAAGGAATTTGTATACATATCTCAATGATAAGTTTTTAATGAAGTATAAGCGTCCAAATATTACGAACCGTAAGTTATGTATAAGCTGCAAGAAGTCAACGAGTAGGTCAAAGTTTTACCTACTGTACTCACAGTTTAATTCGCTAACAAATTATTTAAATTGAATATAAATTACAACGCATAAGCATATAAATATTAAATTAAAATATTTGATTACCAAGTGTCACTCATAGTTAATATATAAATCTATATTTTGAATAATGCATCTTGTCCTATTTTCATATATATTTTGAATAATGCATCTTGTCCTACTTTTACCTTAAAAAGTGTCACTCATCCTTTCTGATTAAAACCAAGAAAATGAAATTAAAAGTAAACTGTAGGGGAAAAGGTAAATCACACTGAAATTAAATTAAAAATAATTTATTTTTAATTTAAATGACATGACTCTACCTTGTCTTCCGCTCTACAAGCGCGTATAATCATTTTCTCCGGTTACCACGTATAACCGAGTATGAATTTTCCTATTATAGTAATAAAAATAATTTAAAAGTAGACTCTTTCAAATCCAACTTTAGGGAAATTTATTTTAAACTCAATTTTCTGATTTAATCTTAAATTCAAAACATCCGACACCTATTATTGTTAAATCCGAGTATTTATAATTGATATATTTTATACAATATATGCATGCTTAAAAAATTGAACATATCAAATTACCCTCATCATCTAAATCTTATCTTTAGCGAGCCTTGCTTTGAACTTGCGACATAAACAAGAAATTAGTTTGTCTTAACTATTCTATACATGTATTTAATTTTTCCTGCGATTACCACGTGCCGGTTACTTTAAAAGAATGACAGCCGTAAATTAATTAGGAGATGTAATAGCATGTGACTCGCGTCTTAGGCGAAGAAATATAAAATCGATTATAAAACCTTTCCATATTTTCATCCAAAGAATAAACACTAAACCGTCAAAAGGGTTTGTATATTTTCAACCCAATTTTATGACTCATTTTTTCTACAAATCTAATGCGTGCAACACTAGTTATCTTTAATTCCAAATTTCTATATTAAATATATTTTCTGAAAAAAATTGTAATTCTCACATTTCTTTCATTACCCCTTTTTCTTTTTATTTCAAAATTTTGTTTAAAAATAAAATAAAATCAAACAAACAAATTAAAAAAAAACTCCTTTAACTCCATATAAATAGCCTTTGCCACTCACTTCACTCTCTTATTATATTTCGCCTCTCAAATTTGGCGCTTCCTCTCGGTTTTCGAAGCCCAAGAAAATGTCGGGGATTCGCCGATTCGAGCTCGAGAAGGAGACGGAGCTCCGGATCGAGGTGGGCCCCGATTCCGACCTCGGCGTCCGCGTCGCCGCCGGCACCGCCGAGATCTTCGGCGCCGAGCTCCCTCCCGCCACCTGGATCCCGATCTCCGCCCACCATAACATCGCAGTAAGTTCGAAACCCTAATTGGGGTTTTTCTTTTTTAGTAATTTCGTTGTGTTTTTGGTTCTAAAACCTAATTTGTTCCAGATCTTCACTTGGAAAGGGGCTACGGTGGAGGTGGATGGAGTTAGTGAGGTGGAGTATGTTGCTGATGAAGTGAGTTCAATGGGATTTCTTGATTTTGGAAATTTTAGGGTTTGGGTTTAATTTTTACCTATATAGCCCCAAATCAACCCCATTTGCAAACTCACCCTTAAAATTTAGATAGTTGCTAATTTACCCCCTAAATTCCACCACATTGTGTGAAAATACCCTAAAAGTTATGTTAAGCAATATTTCGAGGATATTCCTAATTTTCTGTTAGTTGTTTGGCTGGAAATTTCCCTTTCACTGTCCAAAAACTAAAGACGTTAAGTTTGGGGGTAAATTTGCAATATGGATGATTTGTGGAGTACATAGGTAAAAAGGCGCTTAATGTTTTTTCAGTAATTGATTGGTTTTGGTGTAGACACCGATGGTGAGCTACGTGAATGTGCATGCGGTTCTTGATGGGCGAAGGATTCGAGCTATCAAGGCTGCTGCTTCTGGCAATGATATCAATTCAACGCAGGTATATGTTGCTTGTGAAAGAACTTTGTTGCGTTAAAGAAAAAGAAAAAGAATGGTATAAATGAAGAAACAGAAAACAATGAGAAGAGGTGGAGATATGACATTTTCAGATAAGGATTGAGTTTGAGACGATAAAATTATGTTCACCAGAAATTAACATGAATATGCTGCATCTTTGCAAAGAAATGATGATGTCGATTTCGGATGATAATCTGGTCAGCGGGGTATGTTTAATTTTATAGTAGGCAATTCAAATGGCCTGGCTATATGGGCGGCCACGGCCAAATTCAACAACATAGAGTTTATCTCAAGGAGATGTATCCCTGTAGTTTTAAGCACGATAAAGGTACTGGGTAGGTTATTCATATTTCTTAGGCCAGGTTGTTCATATTTCTAGGGAGATGTGGTTCGGCGTTTTCTGACACTATATGCTCGCTTCTGTGAGATATTTAATGTATTGCTATATGCCCATCTGGTACTTCTTTGTCCCTATGTCCTTTAATGAAAGAGAAACATGAAGGGTCAGTAAGCTATTGGTTTCTGTGCCTATACGGACACATTTCTTTCATACCGCGTTTTTAGATGGTGTAGCTTTGTACTTCCTCTCTCTATTTGGAGTGTTTTAAGGGTCTGAAAATAACAAATTTTTTCTTGTTGTTTATTTAATTAGTTAGTGACCAATTAGACTGTGGAGCTTTGGTTTATTCATCTTTAGGATAACAGTTTCTCCATCCATTAACCTATTTTAAAGAATTTAATGTTCCATGAGATATTGAATTGTATTTATATGGGGTGAAATCTGCATTGGTGTTTATTGGTTAAGCCTGATTCACACTCTTTGTTCGAGCTTTAAATAATGAACTTGACCAACTGAGTTACACTCTCTAGGTTTCTTTTTCCTTTCTGTTTGGTCTTGTACTTTCAGCTATGTTGCACGGATACGGTTGTGGGTGCGGGTGTGGACACAGGACACGGCAAAATCGTAAAGGTTAGGACACGGGGACACGACTATATGCATATAAATTAAAATTAATAATATATATGAGATCGATATTGTTTTCCATTCACATGTTATGAGAACTGAAATCCTTGTAAATTGAAAGACCGCTCATTTTTTAACTAGATATCCGAATTACCCTTTAAAATCATACTTATGAACTAGGTAAGAAACCTGTGCCAAGTCCAACTAGTTGCATAAATTTGAGGTGAAGTGTACGATATATGAAGCGTATCACAAGTTTTATGAACTAAAACATGTGTTATAAAATGGACTTCATGTTTGAATAAAGGTATGTATATATTTAAGAAGTGTCCAAGGAGTGTCCGACACGGACACAGATATGGGGAGTGTCGGACACGGATACGTGAGCCTAGATGAAGTGTCCGGGTAACCTAGACTTTCAGTTTGTTGTGCAGTGTGCGTGAGTGAATGGTGATCAAATGAATTTTTACATTCTTTTAAATTGATTAGAGAAGCATACATCTGTTTAATCACCTTGTTCCACGTGTTGGAAAGTGAAAAATTAGTTTCAATGTTCAAGTGAAATCAAGTTTGCTCGTGACATGTACCGTACATATAGTTACCTTTTCTTTATAAAACTTTGGATCTATAGGTTAGGTTGCTAATTGTGGAATTTAGCTCTTCTGCATGCATTCTGACCCTTGACGTGGTTTACTGTTGTTTCTACTCTTTTCTCTTTCAAGGAATTTCATGCTTCAATTCTTTTAGTGATGCAGGGTCCAAGAGTAATGGTTGTAGGACCTACAGATTCTGGAAAAAATAGCTTGTCAAGTATGCTCCTTAACTGGGCCTGCAAACGTACCTGGAAACCTACTTTTGTCGATTTGGATATCGGTCAGGGATCTATTTCCATTCCAGGATGTATTGCTGCTACTCCAGTTAAATTGCCAATAGATGCAGCTGGAAGGACTCCATTGGAATTGCCCCTTGTTTACTTTTACGGACACACCACTCCAAGGTACCCATAACTTGATAAACACTTAAACCCAATTTTCTTGCCCCAGCTTAAAATGTTTGATTTGTCACATAAGGTTTTTGCCAACATGACATTGTTTACTACACTGGATAGTACTTGTTTACAATAAAATCTATTGTAAGATGTCTAGTTCCAAGAATTGTTTCGAATATGCTTTGTAACAGTACCAACATAGAGCTGTACAAAGTCCTCCTCAAGGAACTGGCTGAAACAGTGGAGCTACATTTTTCCAAGAATATTGAATCTCGAGCTGCTGGCTTGGTAATCAACTCAATGGGATGGATCGAAGGTGTTGGTTATGAGGTAGTTACTTGCATTTGAGTCCAAGTTTGTTATTTTCTCTTAATTATCACTGGTTTTTGTCTTTAGACCCACAGTTTTACCCTGGTTTATGTTTAAACCCAAGTATTTTCATTTGTACCTTTCAACCCAATCAGCTTTCTCTTTTTGTCTTTAAACCCAAATAGTATAATTCATAGTTAAAGTATATTGTATTTATACTTTTAGGAGGTAAAAACACCAAAATACCCCACATCTCCTTAAATTTCTCTCTCTCTCTCTCTAAAGTATGAAATTAAAATCAAATTTTTTATCTTTTAGTATTATTAATTCTTATTAATTTTAATAAACGATCATGAGGAATCATGAATAATCATGTGAAAAATTGTGATAAAGAAAATGAAATTAGTGCTATAATTGTCTCAAATATTTATGTGAATTTATGCTTAAAAAGTAGGAGTTGAGGAATTGCGAGAATTTATACCTCAAAATACCAAAAAAGATGAATCATCAACAAAATTTAGTATTTAAACCTTAGGAATGAAGAGAGTTGAGGAATATTTAATGGGTTTATGAAATTTGAAGAAGTAAATAAGAGAGCAAACACGGTGAGAGAACTAAATGAGAAAAAGAGAGGGTAAAGTTGGATTTTTGAAAATTTTTGGGGGACCACATAAGTGTGAAGTGTATTTGAGAATTTGGGTTTAA